>CM075854.1:35911285-36463785 GCA_037975125.1 Latrodectus hesperus
AATTGATAAATTTTAATTTGTACTGAAAAAAAAAATAGAAAATATGATATTTACGAAAATAGAATTTCGAAAATATAGCACCAATATATTCTCCATATTGATAACGTATAAATGTTACATAAAGCTTTTTTTTTTTTTGGCGGGAGAAAGGAAATCCTATCTTTTACGACGTAAGATTCGTGAAATAATGAACGAAGTGGCAACAGGTGCAAAACACCAACTGATACGAAAGTCTTGACTAACAGTACTTTTCAATGCCTATGATGGAAGTCGTTCCGGAATGGTTCAATATATAGTTCGCAATGGTTCAATATATAGTCCGCAGCTCCCAATATAGTTAGCCTCTGTGACGTCAAAGAAGCTCATAATACCATTACGCTTATAAATAAGCAATGCAAACATTCGACAGCTTCAAAAAAGGATTTTCCACTTTAGGGGTTTCATCACTCATTCCCCCCCCCTCACAAGTGTCAAGTCAACTTTAATTAATACAAACACAAATTAAAATAAGGTCAATTATCCTAAATTTAAAAAAAAATTGAGCAATTTTTCGAGCTCTTCCTTAAAGGTATTCGTTAAATTGCTATTAGAAAAGCTTAATAATTTTGCAATGCGGTTACACTTTCCCAAAGTCTTTATAAGCATGACAACATAAATTTGTTTTTTTATCAGCTGATACCTAATAACAAATATTTTAATATTGTGTTCTTTATGTAAATATTCTATACATAAATTTTTTACTAATATTTCATTATATCTTACCAGATATACACATATCATGACAAATAAGGTAGAAAAGAGCTTTCATCAACCAATTCCTTTATCTTGTCATGCTTATAAAGACTTTGGGAAAGTGTAACTTCATTGTAAAATTATTAAGCTTTTCTAACAGCAGTTTAACGAATACCTTTAAAGAGCTCGAAAATTACTCAATTTTATATATATATATATATATATATATATATATATATATATATATATATATATATATATATATATATATATATATATAGCAACTGCAAACAAACTAATCAATCAAACTTCTGTTAAGTTTTAGAAAACTACTAGCATTTTGTCGTTACTTATGATACTTGGAAAACACAAGCTAGCTCTGTCAATGGCTAAGCGAATTTAAGTCAGTAGGGTGGTCTTTCGCTAACCAAAGTACTACAAAGGTGAAAGTACGACTTTACCTAAATTACTAGCGTAAGTACCTACTAAAGACTTCAAAAAGTAATGAATATATATCAAAATAGTGTAGCAATGAATAGTAATCAAAATAGTATAAAATTACACTAAAAATCGATTAAATTATAAAAAAATGTGATGTAAAAAAGAGCTGCATAATAAACAACAAGAGGATGGTTATTTTACATATTTCATCCAAACATACGTTTATTTACATGCAAAGCAGATGCATGAAAATAGTTTATTTATATAAAAATTTGCCATCTACTACTCGCAATTGTTAGATCTAGTATTATGGATATCCATCTGAAATTTTACCGGAGGGAGCAAATGTAATTTGAAGAAAGCATGGTTACAATATATATATAGTTTTAGTTTCCGATTTAATTTTTAATTTTGTCTAAATTTTTCTGGGTGCGCCTGGTCTTTGTATTCAGGAAATTTCTAGCCGAGAGCTCGAACACATTCAGTTTGTAAGTTGGATTATCCACTTGAATGCTATTGATGTTCGGAAGATGATTTTTACAGATTCTCTAATAATTTCCAATGATTTATTTTGTAAAACCTATCAAAGCTATCTCTTCTTTGTTTATAAAATAAAAATTGTTTCCACACACCATGTTTTAAAAGAATAATTTTCCAAAATTATTCCATCAACAAACATTTGTTCCATTATCTACTTTTTCAACAATCAAATTTTCTACAATCTCAAATTCAGTCAATTGAACTAAAAAAATTTTATTATTATTTTCTCTTCATCAAATTTCTTAGTTGATTAAGAAATAATTTTATTCCTTTAAGTGCAGAATTTTACCTTAACTTCAAGAGTTTATAAAATTATATGCAAGAAAACGTTTTATAAAATAGAGTTATATATTAATGCTGTATCTTAAATTGGCAATTTTATTTCAAATACAGCATACATATTTAGTGAAAATCCTCGTTCTAGATATTTATTAAGAGTTAAGAACGAGAGATAACCAAAGATCCATATTCCGAATAATTTCCTCTATAAATTTTATTTGAGTCTTAATACCCAAAAAGTCATACTTCTTTTTTTATAAAAGTTATCGTAATTATTAAAATAATTATTTAATCAATTAATATTATTAAACTATATTTACAAAATCATTGTACAATTTCTTAAAAATTTAAAAATCATCGGTACATAAAATATTGTAAACCGTAGTAATTTTGTTTTCGAACTCTTTATATTCATTATTAAAAATGTATATATCTTGTGCCAATTGTTAATATTTTGTTTTATATACGGTGGAATTATCAAAATTTCTATTTATTAAGATTTCCAAACACCCATTATTCCGATTGTTAAAAGAATAAGTATTTACAGTATAATATTAATTATTCTTAACTGAACATTACTGATTAAATAGAAATAACGATATCTCAAACTGGATAATGTTTTATTAAGAAGTCATAGAAAAATTTGAAATTTTTAAACAAAAATTTTAGAAGAGAACTTTTGTTTTTAAAAAACTTTCTGAAGTTCATTAAGATAAATGTACCAGAATTAATATTTTTAATTCAAAAAATTCTCATAAAATAATTTTAATCTTCTATCAAAGCATTAAAAACTGAGAGGAAATAATCTAAAATCTTAGGTAATTATGATGAGAGAAAGCAGGTATTTACCTATTTTTGCTCACACTTGGGAGGAGTAAAAATGTTCTTACGTAATACTTAAAAGAATCCCCAAACAGATATACACAGTCCAGTCACATTAATGTGACCACCTGTTAAAAACCAGAAAAAGACCCTTTCTCAGAGCGGACTGCTGCGAAAAGTACAGAAAAGGCGTCAGTTAGGTTCCTGAAGATGTTACTGGAATATTGAGCCATGGACCACTCCAGTGTCATGCCCAGCTGGTAGGAAAACATTCCGTAGACCATGATACTCCCTCCTCCAGCCTGAACCGTTTCGGCAATGTTTGCTTTCAGAGCTTTCATGTCGTATACGCTAACGTTCATCATTCCGATGGAGCATCAAACGTGATTCTTCGGAAAAAGCTACCTGTTGCCATTCAGTTTACGTCCAATTACGGTACTCCCGTCCATATTCCAGCCTTCATCCCCGATGAACAACAGTTAGCATAGGGGCATGCTTCGGAGGTAACGTTCAATAGTTTGGTAGGTACTGTTGGTAGCCCCTTAAGGGGTCAGTAAAAATATCATTAAGTCAAACAATACTTTGAGTATTTATAATAGTATTTAATATCTTTACATAAAATATATAATATATCCTCCTTTAATTTTAAACATATTTTCACAAGCATTCTTGCTAAACATTTTTACACAAATATTCTTGATGTTTTACACTTATGAACTTGGTTCCTTATTAGACATAGATGTAGAATATTGGAAAGATTGTAAGTACATTCTATAAATATAATAACTCTATTTATAATAGATAAAAAAAACTATATATACAGTTAAGTGGTATTTCATAGGGTTCAAATTTTTCATGTCTAGCAATTTATTTTTGCATTATTTTGAAAATCTAGTTATACAGATACCATTTGCTTTCAGATACGTGGACGGCCTTATAATATTTAATTTTCTAAAATGTTTAATGCAATTTCTAAAGATATATATTCTAAATAGTAAAATTTAATTAAAACAAATAATAAAATCTGATTTTTTCAATATTTCAATATTGAAATTAAAACCCAAATACCTTATACTAATCCATATGATAAAACTAATAAATTTTAGGGTCAATAAATAAATTTTTTTGAAATTCAAATATTTTGAATAAAATTTATAAAAATGTAATTTTTGATCAATTAGAAGATATAAAATTTGCAATATATAATTTAAAAACATTAGAAAACAAATTAAACGCTTAAAAAATAATCTACAATACATCAATGTACCAAAGACAATTATAAGTAAAGCATAGTATATTAAACTATAGAAGGGTTATCCAAGGTTTGAGTCTTATAAGACGCTTGAAAATGCTACAAAGTGTTTGCACTTTGTCAGTTAGTTTCGGTGTTTATAATATTGCAGTGTTACTTGGTTTTAAATTAATTTTTATAGTTAATTTTTTTCTATTTATATTGCAATATTTGGTATTTTTTGTCTACTTGTATTTATATGCAGATTATTTGTCACCATCAGCTTTTATATTTAGTGGTTTTGTATGTTTTTTTTTTTTTTTTTTTTGGTTTAAGAGAAATAATTTGACTATTGTCCTTTTTGCCAATGCATAACCTTATTTTTGAACCAATGTGATCAACAGCACCTGATGAAGGCGAACATGTTGGTACGTAATTCCTCCCATATGTATGTTCATTTCATTCTCTCTTTTAACAGAAGATGAGTTTTGTCGAGTGTGTAAAAATCTTTGATGGAATTTAGAAAGGGATAAGAATAAATTTCTGATCTCTATTTTGCAAGTTTAGCTTAAGATGTTTCTGATGGCATGAATGATTGCAAAATCTTTGAATAGATTGATTGCGACAAAGATCCAGATTTAGAGCATGTAGCTGATGTCCAAATTGTAGAAGAAGCGATGGTAAAGGAAGGTAAAAGACAGAGCTGCAGCTCATACTGAAAGCCTTATTCAGTATTTAAAGAAAGTTGACAACGTATCCTTTTGAGATAAAATAGACCAAAAAAAAAAAAACATCAATCTTGAATTTTAAAAAAAAGTAATTCAATGCAACAGAAAATTTTTGATTAATTTTTTAAATAAGTGATACTACAAATTTGCAAATATTGAATGACTATTACTTCTCCAGTCATACATATGTTTACACTACCAAATTTATGTAAAAAATTGTTCAAACACATATTTATTTTGATTTAATCCTCTTTTTTGCATAATTTTGTGATTATCTGTGATAGAAGAATCACCCCTCAATCGGGGGAATCGAGTAAACGGATATAAACAACAAAAACGATCAAATTTGTTAAATCTGAATTACAGTAATTCTGTTCCCAATTGAAACATAGTATTATAGTGTATTTTATGCAATAGAAACACATTTATAATAATGAAACTATGAAACGACATAAATATATAACATTAATAAACTTTGTGAAAAACGCTACTCGAACTCTCACTAGAACGGAATTCTTTGTAAATGTTCAACATTAAATGATTGAATGGAATTCCCAAAGTAATACCCAATAGCTGGATTTATTTTATGACTGTACCGTTGTTTTTAACAATAATTACTAATTTATAATCACAGCTTTTTATTTTTATTCTTTTTAAGCTTTACTACACAACTAAAACTTTTATGTCACATAAGAAATGGATTCAACATTTACTAAAATACAGTACAACATTTTTATCTCATTGTTTGTTTGTAAGACTTAAGTTTTTTAATTCTTTTGAAGAATTGGTTGAATTTTGTAAGCAAAATTATTGTTTGTGAAAAATGTAAGCATCTTGTAATTGCACATAAGCAACTTGAGAAATTCAATACATACATAACGATTAAATATATATTTTAACCTGAACATTTAAATCCACAACAGTTTCAAGTAATAACAATGTAAGAGATATGAATGCAGTTCAGAAACCAATTTAAACACACAGATACTAAAATTTATAACTACATAAAATTAATAATTAAAACGAATATTAGCGAGAAATGACATAAGAGCTATTTAAACAAACTTACAAAGAAACAACAAATTATGTATTTTTGAAGAATGTATAATAATTAATATATTTTCCTTAAAGTATATAATTTGCAATTTTCCTTTTCATAAAGAGTACGCGTGGTATTCATCCATTTCAATACTGTTCTAAATTAAATTTATATTCATCGACAATTCCTTTAGCAAAATTTTCTTTTTAATGCCCATTCAAATACTTACACTGATGGAAATAAAGCCACACAAAAAAGTAGTTCAATTGATTAAGGAAATTCAACTCTATTCTAATAAGAAAGAAATATGGAATGTTTAGCTCCCAAAAATATTTTAAGCGTCTATCAAGAATAGCGAATTTCCTGTGCGAAAAGGACTACAAAAAATCATGTACACTACACAATATACATATAATTTCCACATGAAAGGAGGTAAACACAATAAAAAGAGAAAACATTCCTTTCAAAGATCAAAAGTAATCAAAAAATATCGGTATTTCAAGAAGAGCACACACAGCGAGGGCACAACCAATCTACATCGAACGAAATTCGGAAAAATATAGATCACACAGAAAAGCTGAATATTTGTGCACGAAGAAAATATTTTCTGCAAGATGTTCACAAATAGTTTGCGTTTGTATTCAGGATAGAAATCGTAAGTTGGAAATTTTTGATTAACTAAGCTATAAACATCGATATCAATGAAATAAATGTTAAAGCCAAAAAAAAAGCATAAATATTCTTGAATTTTACCAAATGTTATTTGAATATATATGTTAATTTATAATAAAATGGACAAATTTCATGAAAGTGTGAAACGATTGCTTACATTTGCCTACTCAAAAATGGAGGTGAACATTTACCAATCTTGAAAATAAATATTAAGAAAAAAAATGTCTAAATGAGACGCGAATTTTTCAATCTTAAACAATTCTGAATCTGATTCTAATTTATTACTACTAAATTAATATATTTCATATTTCAAAAGAAATTATGCATATTTTGGATTTTAATTTATACAATGAATTGTTATAAAATAGTATTGTCTGTTAATATTATATCTTATAGACTTAACACAACATAGTGCAATTACAAGCTTAATGTTAGAAGCTTGATCTCATCATTATTAAAAACAGGAAATTATGTTTCTTTTAATGACACCGTGTTCCCTTACTCTATGAAGCGAAATTCGTAAAAACGTTAATGGCAACACAGCAGGTTCCAGAAACCAAATTCCAGAACTGGTTTCAATAACCTAGTATCAGCAATGGAATTTTTAAGAAACAAATAAAAAATGGGGCTGTTGGATACCTCGAATATCAGAATTTTTTCCTTCATAAGAATTTTTCAAAACCTAGTACAAAATGAATAAAAAGTTTTCAGTCGAAATTTTACGATAACAAGATTTTATTAAAGCGATACTAGATAATATACTTTTGTCGTTGCAATTTAGGTATGTAATTACATGCATGAAAATAACCACATAAAAAGAACACAATTTTTGATCACTTATAATTGTTACATTAGATATTACATCAATACCTAATATACAACCAACAGGTTATCAAACAATTAAATTTACATCCAATCAAAACCGAAATTAACGGAAAGAATAAATAAAATAGTAAAAATAAAGGAAGTCACATTTTTAAATATAAATCACTAGAAAATGTTCAATAATATATTTTTAGTTAATATTCTTTAATTTCAACATTCTTTGTGGTAATTATAGCTGCATCTTTTAAATAAGATTATTGAATTATTAAAAACTATGTACTTTTAATTTTTCCAGTTTCTCTTTAAAACCTGTTTAGTTTAAGAAAATATTAGCTGATTTTTATTATTATTCTTGTTTAAAGAACAAGAAACATTTGTGAAAATTTCACATTCATCCGAGAATTAATGAAAATATTTTTAAAAAGGTTTGACCCTATTGAATACAACATAAAAAATTAAAAACTCTTTTAAAATGTCCAACATTTTTTTTCAATATACTTACTTATTACAAACAGAAATAACAGCTTTTAATATTGTTCATAAAATAAATTATCAACATAGACAAAAATCCACATAAAATTTCGCAGCTAACATAATTTGAGTTTGCTTAATGAAAAGTTAGAAACAATGGACGTCATTGTAAAACATTTGGACAGCGGCAGCGGTTTTAATCAATGGGGGATTTTTCAAAGGTTGAGGGATATATTCACGTGTTTCAAGAGAGAAAACCTGGAAACCAACTAATCATTAACTCCAATAGACATAAATTTAGAAAGCACAGTGCTAAATTAATCCATCTTTTTTTGTTCAACAGTAGCTGGGATAGAGAAATTAATAATACCTGGAATCAAACAGTTAATAATAAAAACTCAAAATATGATTTTTATTTTTAGAAACAATTTAACTAAAAATATACCATAACCAATCTTAAAATTAATCCCTTATGTTGGTGAACTTTAAGTATGTGTCGCACAATAGTGATAAAAATTTCTTTCAATATTTCTTACTTCGAAACAAAAAGCTTTGTTATCAAATCTAAATCTCGAATTTGTTAAATCCTTGAAAACTTTTCTAAATGAAACATGAGTTGTAAATAATTATAATTAAAAAAAGCGTCAATCAAAGAGAAAATGAAAATTTACACAATCAAAACTCAAATAATCTTAAATGGACTTTAAATTTAGTTTAAGTTAATTTCCCTAGTTAGTTAATTTTACGTAATTAAGAGTATATATGAGATAAAGCACATATTATTTATATAGAACTAAATTAATCTAGCAAAAGTTGCACAAGCTAATGTTGAATTTCAAACTCGGTGGAAAAGAAAATAATCAGTAAAAATATATCGCACACTTAAATACAACCCTAAGGGCATTGAAAAAAGTTGTGTTGCAATAAAAAAACACATGACCTTTTTATGATAATTAGAAGCAAACTCTGCCTCAGAAACTATTGCCAAAATGACAAGCTAAAGCAAACTATAATTGCCTTCTATCATACACAGAACATAAAGCTGAAACATGATAAAAAAAATCTTTTAGCTTTTTTGCAGATAACAGGATTAGCGATATAAGGACTATCATGATTTAATCTGACAAGAGTAAAAAAGATTATAACAACATTGGTACCAGAAAAGAGTACTTCAGTATACAATTTTACTAGAGAATTCCATTGATAAATTCGAACACCATCGTTTATTTTTTCAATAACAATATGGATGTAGACAGTAACTAAATATTTCATCATAAGATACAAGCTGTAAATAGCAAATGTTCATAAAAAAATTTATTCCAGATATAAAATTAATAATATATATTACGGATTATTCACGACTCGAAACTTTTACATATTCATTAGAATTTCTTACTCAAGAATTCAAACTCTTAAGAATTTTTAGGAATAATGCTTAAGATTTAAACAGTATTTTTACATTAAACGTAAAAAAATAAATAATACAAGTAATAACTTAATAATAACAACATACAATAACTAAATAATAAGGTAAAAAAAGTGCAAAATATAAAGCTAAATAAATATGGTATATTCATCAGAACAATAAAAAAACTTACAAATGCGATATAAATTGCCTTTGATTTTTATCAATAAAATACTTAAGCTATAGAAAAATCTTGGAAAATTTTCGTTATATATATATATATATATATATATATATATATATATATATATATATATATTAGATGTAATATTATATTACACTTTCAATAATATGGAGAACTCCTTTACATATTTCAAATATTATAACAAAAATTTGATGTGCAAATTATTTGGTCATATTTTTTTTTAACCAGAAATTGAATAATTACGGAGAAACTAATCCTTGAGATCATATTTTAGCAGTACACTCTATTCTATTATTTACTTTTTCGAACTTAAAATTGTTAAATGCAGCAATTTAAGCTTAATGATATCAGTGAAAATATGTAAAGAAACGTAAATGTAGGAGTTGAGAGTGCTATATGCAGTAATTCTAAAATCAAACTGAATCTTGTAAAAATATTTTGAGAAGAAGAACTATTAAAAATAACATAAAATAAGTCGAAGTTATGTCAAACGTGCGTAAAATAATAAGATTATAGTGAGAAATTTCAATCATTTTATAAACATAATTGCATAGTGTACTACACACTTGGGTAAACACATGTGTATTAATAACAAATACTAAATCACATTTTCTGATAAATCTTTGCTAATAAATTTTACAAGAAATATATATTTTATACCATAAAACAGTGCTTTAGTTTATAGAAATAAATTTCAATGTAAGAGTTGAATTTAAGATGCTTTAAAAGAATTATATATATCCAATTCATATAATTCTAGCTTTAATATTAAATCTTACATTTTGATACAACTGAATGAATTGTGTCATATTTTGTGGAACACATGCGATCAAATGTCTACGATTTGTAAAACTAAAACGATAACGAAAACTATTATAATCAATCTTTACAGACACTGAAAACAATAAGCCCACAGCTTAAAACGTTCACTAACTCAAAGAGAATGCCGAGTTATCAAACATCAAAGCAAACAATAGTATATTCAGTAAAGAACTCGTATTTTCACTTGTTTACTTATATTTGATAAGTTGAGAACACTTAATAGTTCATGATACCCTTATACACATATTTTCGTAGGATATACAGGTAAGAAATCATCTTCGCCTGCCGAGAATAAGTGATGAATAATTCATCAGGGAATGCCGGTTTTATGGCAACGCCAGGCACTTATCCACTTGTCGTAAAGGAAAACAAATTATGGTCGATCGCGAAGCTCACAAGACCCGTTAATATGTACCTCAAACCCATTCTGAGCTAGAAGACGCTGAAAGAAATGCTCTAAGAGAATGGTAGATAAGGCACCGCTGATAGGCAACCCATAAAAGAACAGCGAGGATTCATTTAATCGACGACGAAATCATTCAAAAATAGAGGACAATATGATATTCTTGAAGAGTAGCTTACTTTTGCAACTATTTCAGAGAAGAAAATGAGTTCAGCAAACATGCATTAATTGCAAGATATTTTTTTTAAATATGTTAATGAATTTTGAAAAAGGTTTATCAAAAAAATTGATTTTTTTATAAATGTACAAAAGGCATGATGCAATCCTCAAACAATGAAATAATTTTTAATTCTTTAATTAATGTTAAGTGCTTAATTATTTCCCTTTGTACATATAATTACAATAAAAAATAATTTTTCTAATTCGCGTACCAAAATGTGTGTTCAGATTTAAAATATTTCAGATATATTCGCTCTTTAAAGTTTCTATCTTAAGTTTGATTAAAACTTAATTTTGAAATATGCTTAAAAAATTTTTTTCCGAAATTGCAGCCTATTGCAGAATTGGTGATTGTTGGCAATGCAGAATTAATAGCCATATTAACAGTAAATTTAATTTATGCCTTCGAAATCCTGTTATTAGTAATAAACAATAAAATGAAAATATAACTGTCGCCCATTTCGATTAAAAGAAATTTTGGTAACAACTCGGATCAAATTCGATAAAAACAAAACAAAAAAAAATCACGTGTATTATTTTTCAAAGACATATTTTTGGAATTATTTCTAAAATATTACACTGAAATACAATTTTGATTTAAAAGTAAAAGCCAAATTAAGAATCAAAAACTTTCACATTTTCAATCATTTAGAATGATGCTATGTATGCTCCGTAAATTACATCATTTGCAAATATTTGAACTCAAGATGTTCCCATTATTGTATTACAGATAAAAATAAAAATATAAGCAAATACAAATCCCTCTTTACCTGTGTATTTTAAAAGGATCATTCATAAATCGCCTTCACAGTATTCTGAAAACTGCATATATTTTAATGGTATTCGCAAGTTATAATTTATGCTAATGAATTAAGAGAAACTGGTTAATAATTACCTTCTCCAATAAATACATAAATTTACATTTAAATCATTTATGACATTTTAATAAAAAAACTCAATACTTAGACATTCTACTAATATTGTGAACATTACAAGGAAAAACTCAACTAGAATTTTAAATGCTCGTTAGAATTTTAAAGCACTAGTTGAATCAAATTAAATACATTCGCTATAAGTGCCCTTTCTTTAAAAACAAAAACAATAAATTAATTAATTAAAATCCATATGTACTTCACATCTTGAAAGCTTGGAGTAAGAAACATATTTGTATCAAATTATTAAATAAAAAAAAGTAGGAAGTCTTTTCTTGAAGAAAAAGTATATTAAAAAAATTTAAGTAGGAAGAGATGCGAAAAAAGGAATCTGTTGATACGTTTCCTTGGTCAGCATTTTTAGTATCAGAAATCCTTGAGATCTCCAAGTAGTAGATCAACTTCCATACACTTTTTTTTTCTTTTTAGAACTAGAGTAACATATAAATTAAGTTTGACACAAGATTGAAATAAGGCAAAAGCATATTTAACTATAAATCTTTATTAGAAAAAATTCGAGAGAGATTTATGATTTAGAACAGGATTAAAAACTATATAAATAGCCAACTAATAAAGAAAAATTAACCTTTCATTTAATAATATATTAACATGTTATTGAACGAAAAGTTAAGTTTTTTTTAATTAGTTGGTTGTTTACATAGTTTTAAAAAACTAATTAATTTTAAATTTTGCTTAAGGTAAGAAGTATACATTAAAGTTACCTCCTAAATATTATAAAAAAGAAATTCGTCATCTTACCAAAAGATACGAAAATGGAGGCATTTGTCATTTCAGGGATTGAAATCAATGTCATTTAGAGTAAAAAAATGGAAATTTTTCTAAAGAATATGTGAAATAAGAAAGTTCAGAAACTGATTTACACAAAAGTAAAATATGAGTGGAGTAAAATAAGTCGTTTCTAAAAAATGGGACGAAAAAATAGGACAGCAGATGTTATGGACGTATTTAGAAAATATATACACATTTCCAGGGTGTGAATCTGAGTAGGATAAAGTAAAATATAAATCAGAGAATATAATGATAATAAATATCAGCGTAGCTGTCTAGCAGCATAAGTCCAACAATAGCTATTAATAGCAGAGATTTGCAGTACTTTTTAAAGGAAAAATTTTATAAATTTGAAATAATTACTATTTTATTTTGTAACTGCAAAATATTTAGCACACATTTATTCATATCACGTATATATCCGAAAAAATCCCTATATGTAGTTGTCTTATAATAAAAACACAAAACGTACATATAATAGCAATTAATCATAATGCGTAAAAAACAATAAAAAATAATAGTTTTTCTATAAAATTAATATGCTACACTGATACTTTTTCTCACAAAAAGTGCAAGAATTGGCTTTATAATTAAAAACAAATAAATATTGAACTTCATGCGTTTGATCTACTGATGTTTACAACATAAATACATAACTAAAGTGATTTTTTTTGTAGAATTAAATCGAATAATTTTTTTAAACATTCCAATAATCTCTAATTTTGTGCACCAGTAGATTAAAAATGAGTTAGTTAAGATTCATATACTGCGATATATATATTAATATAAAAATTTAAATTACTAAGGAAATGGTATTTAATATTGAAAACGCAATAAAAAATGTATAAAAACAAAACCTTATATAGACTTGTAACATAAGAATAATAATGAAATATTGTTTACAATGAACTCAATTATAATTCATACAGTTAAAATAAATCAAAATACTTATCTGACAAAACGAGATGCACAGCATAAGCATTAAAAGCCTGTTCTTTTCACACACACGAAAAAAAAATGAAACATCAAGATGTCAGTTTTGAATGTTGGTAAAAAAATTTAAGCGAAAAGAGCTTCAAAAAAAACTTATTAAGCTAATATAGAACGTCTTCATTTTTTTAGACTGGATTATACACACGACAAAGAAATCACCACACATTGTAAATTAATCCTTCTTCCTTAATAACAAGGTATTGTAGTCAACTACATTTTTAATCGCTTTTTCAAATTAAACAAATCTGCATTTTTATAATGAAAAAAGAACAACCAATATAAAATTCACTTCAACTAAATCAATTTTTCTTTTTCCCCCAGAGACAAGAACCATTTTCTTATTCAAGTACTTAAAGAAAACTCACATTTATTACGAAATTTTGATTAAGAAACACTGGCAAAGAAAACAAGCTTCTATTTATAATTAAGTTAATTACTTATGCAGCTGAGTCTACCTTTCTTATTTCTTAATATTTAATTAAATTTTTCTTATTTCAAAGCTTTAGGTTTTAAAGGTGTTCCGCAAAAAAATCATTAAAATAACATTATACTATAACATTTATTTAGAATTTAAGTTACTCTATTATAATTAAATGTCAAATAAAATTGAGACAGTTGATCATACACAATTTTTAGTTTACTAAAACAAATTAAAAATGTTTCACATACATTTAACTTCCAAAGATATATGCTTCTAAATTTATCAAGTTTTTAAAGTTAGGTAAAGAAATAACACTACTCATTAGATATTTTACTATTTACAATCTTATCTGTAATAAATAGTTACCGCAAACACTCAACAATTTTAAATGTTTCTATATAGGCTTGAGAAAGTATCATTTTTATTCTGAAAAAAAAATAAGAATGTCGTAATAAAGAAATATAAATTCAACAAAATGTTGAAAGTAAATTTCCTGTGAAGTTACCACTAATCAAACCCCTGGAAAGTTAACGCTCTGCAATTCGGTTTAACAATTCAAGACTTCACGTTGCACTTTGGTCAGAAATGTTTGTATCCTCTAGAAACAATGTTCTAGTTGAATTAACCTAAGTATGGAAAAATTGTCGTAGAGTAACAAACCAAACTTGAAAAGCTAACACTTGCAAGGCTAAATATTTTATTTTCAGTTTTTACTTTGTATAAGAATAAAAAATTTTTGAAACATAAAAAAATCTAAAATATTAATCAATAGTATAGATTTTTAAATATATATTATACATATATTTAAGTATCTATATTACTATTAATTCTGTATTAAAGGTTGCGGTCATTCTGGTGTTCATGAGTAATACGTAAGTAGTTCATAAGCCTAAATAAAGCATTGAAAATATTTAATCTGCGGATCACTTTTTTAATTTCGTTCGATGTTTTTAAATTCGTATATAAAACGCTCGGATAATTTTATATATTTTGAAATAAGTCTCCAGTGTTTATTACATTTTAACAACTTACAATTAAAATTATACTCGCATCATGTTTAGTATAAATTTTTATCTAATCAAGATTTGCTATTTCATAACACTTCATAAGCTAAATAAATTTCTTCTTCCATGATAAGTTTTACTAAAATTAAATAAATTTTCGACATTTCAAATTTTTTCCCTTTAAATCACATGATAGGTTTTTCAAATATTTCATTAAAAAAAAAGGAAAGTTGTATCAACCTCTATTTGTTGGGAAGCCATTTTTAACGCTACTTTTTCAAGTTAATATATTATAGTGAGTTTTTTTTAGTCTATAGATAAGCATACGCCAATGATTTTTTTATTCTTCTTTTATTTGATGTTATAGTCAAATAATTTTATTAAGTCATCCATTAAATTAAAAATTCTATTTATTTTCCAATGAAAAAAGCTAAATTTTTATAAAAGAAAATTGATGAGTGCTCTTTACTAGCCACGCTAAAACAATATAAAAAAATATTTTTCCTAGTTTTGGAAGATGTCTTCTTCTATTTTAGAGAAGCAGAACATATAAATAGCATTTACTTCTTAATGAATAACAATTATGTAAGTCACTTTCTATTAATATTTGCAATTATATATGAATCCACCGTACTAAAAAAATTAAGTTCACAACTAGTAGCCACAATATAAAATATAAGTATTTATTTGACAGAAGAAATAATTATAGTACTATTTGCGAAATTTTAATTTAAAATGTTTAATTAAATTGGCTTAAACTATTGCTATTTTAATGACTAATTTGTTAAAATCTCCATAAAAATTTACAATTTTCTTTCAACACTTTTAGCTTTCTAGAGAATACAAAGACAGGAGAATGTATGTCATTACATGGGGGATTCAAATTTACACTGAAAATAAAAAGAAATGAGATAGCAAACATAGAGTTAAAAATAAATATGCTGCATTAAATGTTTTAATTAATAAATCTTGGAAAATAATATAAACATTTTTATTCTAATGAATAACGTATTGTGTACATAACATATTATAATAAACTCATATTTACAATATTTTTAATTAAATTTAAAGCTTTAAATTTTGCAAAAATAGTGAAAATAAGTACATTTTAATACGAAACATCTGCGTATATTAAAAAGACTTTGGTTGCAAAAAAAAACTAACTGTTAGCTTGAATAAATTAGGTAATCAATAAATATTAATTATAATTAATATTTTTTCATTAAAGTAATAAAAGTTTTTATAAAAATAGTACTTCTAAAATGCCAAGAAATGATTGGATTGGGACGTACTTCAGATATTAGAGATACCAACCTACTTCATTCAATAATGCTATTTTGAAGACATCTAAAAAGGTGAAATATATTTGCATTTCTCACATACCACCCCTGCAATCATAACATTTATTTATTTTTTCAAATTAATTTTAAGTATCTTACAATATCATGAATGGAGAAATTATTTGGTACGACAGATGGAATCTATAAATGTAACATATCAAAGAAACGCAGGTCTAGCCTTTCAAGTGGTATGACATTTTTTCTAAAAAAATTTTTTTAATTTATTTTTTTAACGCAACAAAAATGTATGCATTTTTTTATAGAGTGTCACTTAAATTTAAAAAAAGACAACGCCACAATGAGAATTGAAAAACTTTATGAAATGCATTAATTTGGTATTTAGTGAAATTTTCCATTTTGTTTGTCTATAAAACAAACATTATTCAAAAATAAATTTTAAAAAGCAGTGTGAAAATAAACAATATTAACTGTTTTGACATATAGTATTTAACTGAAAAAGATTTTTAATTAACCTATTTTAAATAAAAAACATGAAATAAATTCCTTTTTATATTTATCATACTCTTCCCGAAATTATCATACAAATTACGTACAACAATGGATCCATACATGTATGAAACTATAAATCAGTGGACGCCAAACTTTTTGACCTCACGGAACAGTAAATTCATAATTTAAATCCCGGACAGGATTTTTTAAGTGTTCAATAAATTTGTAAAAAAATTGTTATCTAAGAGCATTTAAAATGTACCTAGTTAACCAAATGAAACTGCTAATTGTAATCAAATAATGAAAGCTTTATTAATCATGATAAAATAAACAAAAACTGTAAAATCAAAACAATTAAAAAGTGGTTTCAGTATATCAAACTTTTAACATTACACATTCTTAGTGTAATGGATGTTCTCGCTTACTTGAAATAAGATCCCAATAAATATCATAAAATCCCAATAAAATTATAAACGTTATCCCAATAAAATTATAAATGTTATCCCAATAAGTATCAAACAAAACAAAATATGCAAATGGTTAATATTTCAGATCATACCTGTCTTTAAAAAAACATCAAGTTACAAAAAAAATCTTAATAACCAACTAATATATTGAATATATTTTTATTAAACTTCATAAGTCCATAAGCACACCTTTAAATACTTGAGTTGATGTACAAATGCGACATACAGACGAAGGAAACATTAGAAGTATGCGAAACGATACGAGGCAAAACATGTAGCTAAAATAATGCAGCTAGTACAACTTATTTACCGTGACGTTATTCTATGGAGCAGCGTTTTCATATCTTTTCACGTATTATCATGAATTGAATTATGATTCAATCATAAAGCATAACTTAACGTGATAAGTACAGTCCACACACACACATTTTTCTAGGGACAAGCAAAATTTTCTCGTAGACCACTACTTTGACAACTGCAGCAATAAATCATTGTTAAAAATATAAGTGTGAAATATTCAGGGTTACTTGAAAATTAGAGAAAGAAAAATACACCAATAATTATTACTCGCTAATTAATACTCGATATGAATTGCAGTTTTTCAGGCAGAACTGTATGCAATACAGCAAGCAGTTAAGTGGGCCGAACAACAAGAACAGCATTGTCTTATCAGGTCAGACAGCCAATCTAGCTTGATGGCACTTTCTAATCCCAAAACAACTAGCCCAATTGCTAGAGACATACAAGACCAACTAAATGCAAGCCAAAACATCAGGCTGAACTGGATTAAAGCCCATGTTGGCCTTGAAGGCAATGAACTTGCAGACAGATTGGCAAAAGAGGCAACGACCCAAGGAGAGACAACAATTCTACCTCTTCCCAGATCCCACTTCAAAAAATTAATTAAAGATCAGGCCAGACAGGAATGGCAATCGTACTGGGACAACGCCACAACTGGACGTCTAGTACATAACATCATTCCAAAGATCGGGCTGATCAAGAAATGCTGGCCCAGACAAATTACACTCTTTGCATCTGGACATGGGCCCTTCCCAAGTTACCTCTATAGATTCGGCGCAAAACAGAACGACCACTGTGCCTGCGGGGATGTTGGAAATCCCTTTCACTACGCCACCAGTTGCCCCTTGACGAGCACCTGGCATTTCAGGATTCCAAGTGAACATTTGGTAACCCAGTGGTACCGGAATTTAATTAATGATCGTCATGCCAAAGGGAAAGTTATAGCCCTAATGAACTTATTAGAAAATAGGAACTTAATAATCCCTTAGGATAATAATGATGAGGGGGAGGAGGCATCTGATGGAGTGATGCAACCCACTAGTGAAGATGAACTTTAACTCTTATTATGCTATACCACTTAACGATTTGTGACATGTGATCAGTGACTGTGCACCGATTTTTAAGTGAGTATCAATTCCCCAATCACTTATCCTAACAGTGGTTTGGGTTTTTCCCGCACAAAGAACTATGGACTGTGCTTCTATTGAATTATCCAAGCAAATTATTAATATGAACACTCCTTTCTCTTTTAACTATTACTTATTTATTTTATTCAAGATTTCTGTTTTTAAAGTGTTTAAACAATTGTTTCAATTTTCAACTGCACTGAAGTTAATACTGCAAAGCATCTGTACATATCAAAATATCACAAACTGTATTGTCTACACCTTCCTGTATTCTGCAAGTGTATTGTTTTAGTTTCAAATTGGAAGGCTTGTGACCTCAAGCAGAAGCGGCTATCCTGCGGTGGAATCTTCTCTTTTCTTTCCGGCAGTCTCCACCAAAACTGGTAGAATCCTTTTAGGATTAGGTACAGGGAGTTCTGCTGGTGTAAACTAAACTCGCTAATTAATACATAGTCTTAATGTAACTACGAAGGATCTATATTTCATTAACATAACAATAACAATGTTTAAGCAATTATTTCTTATTTAACTATCTCTTAAATTAAAAATAATATTTTGTAATCATTTTGAGGAAAAATAATATTTAATTCAGATTGAACCGAAATTAAATAATTTTAAGAAGAATATTTTAAGAGTTTTTTTAAGAAAATGAAAGAATATTTTAAAATATTTTTATTCGCAATTCCTAATGAAGTACCACTGATAAATTTCATCAACCAAAAATTCTCTATTCAAATAACAAATTTTTACAATTCAACTAGTATTAACAGAAACAAAACCACGGCTCAGATATTCTTATAGAAATGTACGTCCAGCAATTAATTTGTAAACATTTGCATACATCGCGAATAAACAGTACTCTATTGAGATTTTAAAAAATAATACCAGCCCAATATTCTTATTTCTCGCTAGTTTTTCAATTCATTGAGTATGGGAAATATGTCATTCCACGAATATGAGTAACATTTCCTTTTGCATAAAAAGAACATAAAATCAATAATTCGTGGAAAACAGTTTAAACTATTTATCTTAGACATTTCTCGTCTAAAAAATAAATAATAATAAGCCTATATTCAAGCAATTAAAATTAATGAACGAAAGAAAGCAAATATCTAATTATACTCCAAATGAATTGCTACACTATCATTTCAAATTGACTGAGAAAAAATGTTGGATAAATTGAAAATGGAAATACTTCACTTTGTTTTTTAAATTTTTTCAATAATTATGAGCATAAATAAAGTAAATTCATTTTCATCATTTCATTTTACGCAACATCGAAACAGCATGCAATCGATATTGGGGAATAATTTAGTAATTATGTAAAAAATTTAATTTTACTAATATTGTTGATAACTTAACACTTCAACAAGATATTTTTTGTATGAAATAAATCAATCAAAATTATCAAAAAAAAAAGATCAAATTTTATGTCTCAATATTTTGATATCATAGTTGTGTCATTGTAAATTTTTAGAAGTGTGAAATGTGAAATTAACTTAAAATCTTTTGCAAAACATTAGCAATTTTTTTTTATTTCCACAAAAATTCTTTTGATGATAGTACGTAACTGTGGCAGATTTCAAGAAGTATACATAATTAAAATATTAAATAATTTCCCTTTTTCTTGAAATTATTTTCATATAAAATGACAATATTTTTAAATAGTTCCAAAGCATTCACAATTAAATTATGAAGGCCTACAAGTTCCTAAAATGAATAAAGTTCTTGCTTAAAAAACATTTCTTCTCATTAATAGTTAACGATATATTTTATATAAAAATAGCATGTTTTTAACTTAAAATTTTATTACACGTTTAGCTAATTACTTAGTAACATTTTTTTTATTTACACGTTATCATAAATTTACTGACTCCAGAAATCGTAATGAAATAATACCAGCCCAATATTCTTATTTCTCGCTAGTTTTTCAATTCATTGAGAATGGGAAATATGTCATTCCACGAATATGAGTAACATTTCCTTTTGCATAAAAAGAACATAAAATCGATACCGATTTCAGAAACAAATAATATATAATTATTTTTTATAAATTTGAAAAAGAGACACTTTAACCCCAAAAGTAGAAAGACTTTTCAACAAATAGTTCAAATTAAAATTTGGAAATATTATTCTTAAATAACTTAGGATGCTACTAAAAAACATCAATAAAACAATAACACTAGTTGTATAACATCCGCATTAATTTTTATGGCTTACTAACATAAAATAATGCATAACATAAATCCATTTACTAGCATACGGACACACACACACACAAAGACTTTGAAGAAAAAATAAATGTAAAAAATATTTTTAGTATATAAAACAAACTAATAATATAATGAGAGATGATTTTAGTTTTATAATGATTAAAAGATATTTTAATTTTCATCATAAAAATGTATAAGTAAAATATTATTGCCATGTAAACACTATAACTTATTAGATTAATATTTTTAGTTACACATATTATAGCAAAGCTAACACAAAAATGTTTATTTAAATAGAAAAATGAGATTCATCATAAAAATATTCAATCAAATGAAATAAAAAAAATTTCCATTGCAGAAATCACAAGAGATTACAGAGATTAAAAAGTTTCCATAAAATAAAAGAAATTGTAAGACTTAATATTACCTATATATAATTTATATCTCAATCGTAAAAATCATGTAGAATAGAATTAATTACAACAGCACTTAAGCATAAATAATAACGAAGTGCAAAATAGTGTTTCGAAATTTATGTGATTAATGTCCTCCTTTCAATAATGAAATGGCTAAGAGCTATTTGAATAATTTGAAAAGTCTACGTAAAATGACCAAGGCCACGGTGGCCTAGGTGGTTAGGGCGTCGTTCTCATTATCGGAAGGTAGTGAGTTCGAATCCCGGTCGACTGAAGATCTGTCATGTTCACTAAAGGCGGTTAAAGCTAGTTAAAACTGGGCGTGGTCGCAATATCCTCTAAGTGAAATGATACCTCTGGGGTGGCAGACCAAGTATTGGGAGTCTTCTGCTTGGTACCTGCTTCAAAATCACGAAGACTCCACCCGGCTGCTTCTATCTAATTGGTAGGGCCCAACTCAGGGCTATGTACAGGGAAGCATGCTGGTACAACAAAAACAACGAAAAATGGACCAGAGCCCAAACAGAACAATTTCCTTAAATAAGTTTAAGATCCCAGGGTTAATGCAAATAACGAAGAATATAACAGTTTATATTATTTTACGTGTTTTCATATTATTGACAAAAACGTAAACTAAAAATTCGATAACTTTAATTGAGTGTCCACTCAAATGTGAGATTCAATTCTTATTTACTTTGGTTAGGTAAAATTTAATAATCTTTTTGAAAAAAGGTAAATGAAAAATTTGAAAGAAATGATGTGAGGAAGAGAAGAAAATAAGAAATGAAGTGTTTCAAACGAAATTTTTAAGTGATTAATTTATGATTAAAAACACGATAATTTCGTAACACGAATAAAATAACTCATTTAAAATAGTGATAACAGATATGATTATTTTGGAAGACACTTACTTGGTTTCCAATTTACTCTTTCTATTCTCACTGATAACAAAAGTTTTTTTTTTTCTTTATGGTCATTTATTACATACGAGGGAATACGAGGGATAGTTAGACCAGGGCCTAACTTTTTAAGTTGATTCCGAACAACTAACAACATCCGAACCCAAAGTGGGATTCGAATCCACTAGTTCGTTTCAACAGTTAGTGGATTCAAATCCCACAGGCTCACAAATAACAAGAATTGTTCAACGAAGACACAGAGGATTTTAAAATTTGATGGGTTTAAGAAGAAAGAATTTTATTTTATTTTACAGATATATAGATACATACCAGAGTATATAAATAAAAACATTACAACTCTTTTGAACGAAAATGATTGTAGATAATGATATAAGTTTCAGTCATATAAAATACAAAACAATATTTTGTGTAATAATTTGAAAAGAAAATTGTACATTCATCAGTAAAACTCACTGACAAATATATTACGTATTTTACCGAAACTAATTGTGAAAAATAATTATATAAAACTTAATCTGATGCGTAGTAACAAATATATTCTAAAATAAAGTTTTAAAAAGGAGTTAAAAATTATAACTAAATGAATACTTTTAAATTAAAATGATACAGTAGTAGAAAAAAAACTAATAATAATGGAGTCAAAAATGGCAGAAAAGATGATATTCGGAGTAAACGAGGTAGAAAATTCTTTAAAATAAAGAGTAGACACAGGAGTTGAATCAAAATCCCGAACTCGAAAACAAGTGGGAAAAGTCGGAATAGTCCTTTGGGAATGACAGTAAGGTAATATTTTGGAATAATACAACTGGAGAAAAATGTAGGAATAAGCGTTTACCAGAAAAGCAAATATATATAAATAAAACTTAAAAACATGAGTCTCGAAAAGATAAACAAAAGATAATAAAACTTAAATTAATTAAAAGATTGTGAAGAATGTTAAGCGTTAATGAAAACGCGTATTAATTGAAAACTTGCAACAAACAAAACACATTTCAAAAACCATTTAGAGACACAAATATGCTTTACGCTTTGTAAAATAAAAATTTTATTATTAAAATTTATTTACATATATTTTTAAACATGTACTTACATTGCCTGGAAAATATCGAATGCAAATATATATATTTTTTTAATTTATGTAGAATTTAAAATTCCTTTCCAAATAATTTCTTCAGATTTCATCCCTCAATAATAACTAATAGCTCAGATTCAACGGCGTGTAAACACTCAGCTAATAACAATAGATAATTTTGTTATTTTGCAAGTGTATTCTTTTAAATTCATCACTCAAATCTCAAAAGAATTAAAAAGTACAATGAAAAATTTAATCAATACATAAATCTAGGTCTTTCTTTACAACAAGAGATAATACACGTAAACATAAAAACCATATAATTATTTCATTATTAAGGCTTTAAAGAGAAATGCATAAGGTACAAGAACGCTTTCTATTTATTAATCAAATATTTCAAGAATGCGTTTATTCCCAGCACCACTGAAAACCGAAGTCAAATTGCAAGTTGAACACATAAGTCAAATTGAACACATATTGAATAACAATTATTCAGAAAACTAAAATAAAAAATAAATAAGAGGGTGGTACAGATTGAAGTATCTACCTCGTTATTTAATAAATGACTCAATAAATTCTACGCATTTAATGACTGAAATAAATCGCGAAATACAAAAAAGTGAAAAGAAATTTTAAATGATTACTTTAAATTACTCTTATTGTTACAAAAGGCGATAAAATGTTTAATTAATAAAACTGTCACATGAACTGTGTCCTAAGCTTCTATTCTCGTTTTTCCCATTCCATTTCATATAGTTTAATTAATATAAATACAAGAGCCTTTGAATTAAGGGAAATCATATTTTACCGTGTAAAATTACTGAATTTTTATCAGATAAGAATCATTGAAAAATAGACCATCTCTATTTTTAAAAACCATATTTAAAATGCAGATATTCGAGACTGTTTCCTGCTTAAATGTTTTTGTAGCATAACGTCATATTCTTTATAATGGAAAAAATTATTAAATGCAATTATAAATGAACTTTAATTTCCGTAATAATGAAAGACAATATTATTAGTTTAAGTTATATTAATCGATTAGACAATCAAAAAAAGTTGAGAAGCTAAAATTTCAATAACGAACGTAGATCTTTAGAGCCTAAGTTCGCGTTGCCTTTAATACCTACATTGTTAGTTCCTTTTTATACATTACAACCGTGCTAATTTTTATTTTTCTTTAATTATTTAATCCATTATATTAAGCAATATTTAAATGACAATAAAATTTTAAAAACAACAACAACAATTTCAGTAGTTATAATATATCTGTAAAGAAAACATTTCCCTGTCCATATTGTGCATTCAATGGAAAAAATTTTCGAATATATCGCTTATTCAATAGTAATTTTTTCCCCACAACACTATTTTCATACAACACTAGTAACACAGTAAATAAGAAACGGAAAAACGAGATGATTCAAATACGTTTATACTTGAATGTAACGATAAAGAAATCAATTCAAAAATTTTGAAGAATAAAAGAGCCAACTTCATATGAAAGACACAATGAAGAAATCGATAATGTGTACAAAAGGAAATTATATATATATATACATATAAATCAAGATAGACTACTAGAATGGAACAATTTTTTCCAATAAAAAGAATTTTAAACGGATGGTATTTCCTACTATTGAATAAATAACTCTAGTACACCTAAGTTATTGTCAAGATGAAATTAGATTTCAGAATTAATGAATATTCAGAGTATTTCGGGATTTCAGAAACAGAAATATTTTCAACGACGAAGAAATTGAAGTTGTGAGCGGGATATACTTTTTCATCATTTAAAAAGAAAGCTGGTGGAGAAAAGAGTATCAATATCAAAGAAATGCAATGTTACTATGGTAACGCGTACATTTAATTAAATTGAAATATTTTAGCATCTTGAATGTAAAGAACAAGATACACAGAAATGTGATATTTTTCGTCAAAACTATTATCAAATCAAAAATTAATTTAGCAATTTCTCGAAAAATAATGTTTACTGAATTACTTTTCTGATTGTTTTATAATGCTTCAAAACCTCTTTATAACCATTTACATTAAAACAATAAAAATATTCAGAAACTGTAAGCGATCAGATGTCCTCGTGATTATCAAATTAGTTACCGTTAGCTGCAACATTAGTCAAACATGAATAGAAAATATTAAAAGAAAGTAAACAAATATAATTTATACTTTCAAATAATACCGTGAAAGACTAAAAATATCAAAAAGAAGAATGATAGGGACATATTTCTAAACATAAAATTTATATATGTCAGTGAAAAGCAACAAAAAGGTTACAAAATATTATTAAAACTAACATTGTTTAAATCATTGACAGTAACACATAATTGCGAAGAACATTAAAATTAAAACCACAAAATGATTATTCGTAAGAAAAAATGAAAGTGGTCTACGAAAAATAGGATATGCTGCAATGGAACACATTGAGAATACAAGTTTAAAAAAAATCATGTGACTATTATTGTTACGAGGAACATCATAATTGCTAACAAATGTTAGTATCACAAATTTTATAATACTTCACTTCATCATACAATAATTTTTTCTTCAGTATTATCCTTAAAAATTTACACTCTTAAAATTCTAGTTTATAGAAATTGTTGAAAAATGCCGACATAAATATTATTTCGAATTTATAGAGATTAAATTTTTATACATTACATTAAATACATTATTACTAAATACAGACAAGGCCATAAAATAATATTTTTAACTATTAAATAATTATGTTAAAACGACACACACATAAAAAATATTATTTTACAAGTCAAAACAAAAGTTTAATTCTAAGTGTAATTTTATTCTGAAAATATTTTTTATTTTCTTTTTACTTCTATGAGTAACATTTCAGTTAATGCTTAAGCATTATTCATAAATTGTCTATAGTTTGTACATTAAAAGTCACACTGCATAACAGACTGTTGCAAAAAATAAAGGTTGAAATTTTAAATATTTTTGAAATAATTTTCAGATAAGATAGAAATAGTCAACACCCATGAAATCATAATCCATACATTGGAATTCCAATCCCAGAATCCCAAAGTATAAGGATAAACAAAACAACAACTTCGTACGAGTTGGGAAAATTTTTAGAAAGCCAGTTTTAATCCTATTTTTTAAAACTATAAGGTTTAAAAGAAAAAAGAAAGAAGCATGTGTTCACTGAAGTAACAAAAAAAAAAAACACGAAAATTCATACCAAATTCGTTAATGCAGAAGGTACTATTAAAAAGTAATGAAGCCTTCGTGATACATCTAATAAACAGTTTTAATCTAAAGATAATGTTTTATGTTCACAATGGAATTTAAGCATAGTTTCATAATTGTTCATAAGTAGTACATTATAACATTATATATATATATATATATATATATATATATATATATATATATATATATATATATGTATATATATACATACATATATTTAAATAAACAAGCATATAGATATACATTTCATTTATGATTTAACCGTTTAGATTAATATCATTGCATTTTTGTACACAAATATTGTTTGTCTTTTCCCCATACTGAAACTTCATTTTGGGCAATTACAGTATTTGACAAACTTTATTCAACCATAAACAAAGATTTCATTAAGAGAACTGATTTTAATCATCATAAGCTTTATAGTCAAAGTCCAGTAAACACACATTACCACACACCCTCTTTATAATATCATTCAATTACAATGTGGAGAGAAGCGGATATATTATGCTAAAATCTAATGACATAAATAAATTAAACATGAATAAAACTGAAATTGAAATCACTTGCTGTAGCGCTTGTATGGATATAAATTAAATACATTAATTGAAACAATATTTGCATGAAGAAAAATATTTATCTCATACATATAATATCTATTTCGAGTTTACCAAAAATAAATTCAAAATCTGAATTGAACACAGATATTTCAAGCTGTTCTAGAAATTGCAAATAAAGAACTATACGTACATTAATACACAGGAACATATTCTAGTTTTTTCCTCACTAAGTTGTTTTATTAGATCTTTTCTATTCTTAACATTTAAAAATTCAAGAACTCTCGAAAGAATGTAAGAGAGGAAGTAAAAAACGACAAATGGCCAAAAGTATTTTATTGAAACTTTAAAATCCAAAATTGGTACACGGAAGGCAATGGATATTAAAAAATTCAAAGAAAACTCTGTATAAAATTAATTATAGGAAGAGAGAGTGTCAGATGCAAATGAAAATGAAATAAAAATTAAAAAAAGATGTTACCAGGATGTATTATCAGAATGAAGAATCTTATAAGATACAATCAGAACAATGTGCTCACACACATAAAATTTCTATGATAAGGGTTCACCATAGTTTATTTATAGTAAGTTAAGTTCTTCATAGTTTTAGTGGTAAAAATGATTTTTGGTGTGGAGCATCTCGGATTCGATCCCAGGCACTGTTGAACAACGGGTGATTGATTTTTTGTTTTCTGCGTGGATGTCTTCTGGTTAAGTATTTGGGAGTTTTCAGCGTTTTTTTCTTAGCGACATCAGCATATTTCCTACTATACATAAAAAGCACTTTTGGAATGAAAACATAGTAGGTGTTCAAATGCTTACAGCAGCCTATAGCAACTAGGCTATGCGTTATGCCGTGTCAAAGGTCCCATGGCACTTTTAGATATTCAACCTCGAATTCGGTAATCCAACGTAACTATTGCTGTTACGTTAGTTAAGAATGGGAACTGAAAATGTCAACTATCATGAAGTTCCGCGTTGCACACGTTATGCACTCTATGCGTTAATCCTTAGAAAGTAATAAAAACATTTTCTGCATTACTACTTACACAAAATGTAGCCTAATTGTGAATAGTTCACCAACGTTTTGACTTAGCAGCATTTAGTTTTTGGGAATTATCAAAAAAAAAAGATGTAACCATGTATGCAATTTAATTTTACCAAAAAAAAAAAAATACGGCGATACTAATAAAATTTGGTTTTAATCAAATCTTTATTAAATTTATCAATACTGAAGATATAATTGTAAGTATATTAAAAATCTTATTTTGTAGAAAAACGACATATATATTTTGAATGCACACACATATATATAATTTTGCTATAATTGAAAAACGGTGATATATTTATATATTACAAATAGCAATACATATATTAATTACATCACAGAAGGAATGTGCAACGGAATATAAAAAAATACTAATTTATTTATATAAGTATGATAAGTATAATTATGTTAAAATATTAATGGTGATTAACATGAAAAATGTTTTGAAAGGAAAATTGGAAAAGCATACAAAATTTTAAGAGAAGAACATGATGGCAGTAATTACTTACCCACCAATTCGGCTAGTCATAAAATTGTCTACACAACACTTTTTTGTACGTCCCATCCCCAAATTTCTTCTGTTGTATTTTGATAATTATGGAAAGATAGCGTGGGATTGAGAAAGTGTTCAACTAACAACACCGACGATACTTTCGCGTAATACCTTTTGCGTTATCCACAAAAATGGACAAAAGTTGTTCGTAAGAATAACAAAGAAACTTTACTGTGTAACACCCAACCATGAAAGACAAGTAAAGTTTTTAAAGAAACGCCTTCATTTGAAAAGGCAATGATCGCTAAAAATATCGGAAAGAAAATGAAAATCAGCTAATACTTGCTGTAGCATAACTACGAAAACTTAAAAAGAACTCATATTTGTAAAAAATAACAGTGTTTACCTATTTTAATGAGGTCTTATTGTTCTTTTTGTTTCACTTGTAACAAAGTACAGTTTATTTTACATGCTACAAACAAATATGATCTTGATTTGTCCGGAGGTATACATTATCACTATCAGCACCATTAATTGCCTAGATAACTAAAAATTCACTTTATACTGCAATATCTCAATAGGACCCAACTCTCAAAACTATTTCATGGTATACGGTATAATATTTCTCCTAATCGCCATTATTAAAATTTATTATTATTCCTCTAGCATTTTTATTTTTTAAAAATCAGGAGAAATATTTCCATGCTCGAAAAATATTACTGAAAATTTCATTTTTTCTAAAAATTCTCATTTTATTCTAAAAATAATTTTTTTAAAAGAATTAACATGAGCAATGTTTATTAAAATACTGCTGAATAAAATATTTACAAAAGGATAAAATAAAGTACGTCGAAATTTTATTATCTTGTGTGTTTGTTTGCATATATGTACATACATATGCATATATACATTGTCATTATTAAGCAAAAAGAAAACTTTAAATTGAGTCTACAAAATGATTTAACATTATCGCGTATACAGAAAACAGAATAGTTATAATTACTAAATTTAAAAATAGGTTTCTGATCCCATTTTACAAAAGTGATCAATTTGCTATTTTTGAATTTATATAAATAAAAGCTATGTACAAAAATGAATAAGTTACACAATGTGAAGTGTCTTACAACAAAACAATTTCAGGAAAAAGTATTTTCTATTAATCTCCAGTCACATTGTGTGAAAAAATATCTACATTACAATACAATTAACCGACAATTAGATTTCAATTTTGCCATTCAATTAAAAAATCATACCATTTTTATTTTCTTTGTTTATTATGTAGAAGCTGAATAAAACTGTGTCAAAGCAATTTTTAAATATAAAATAGCAATATTTCAACATTCATCTGGGTTTCCGAACAGTGATAAAAATATTATATTCAAAAATTATTAATAAGGAAAAAAACAGTGGAAAATTCAATTAACTTTAATATCAACTTCGCGGGCTGGATTATTTTAAATTAATCAGCTCCTCTGAGAATATTTTTCAGTTATTTGCAATTTATAACCCTTATAGCTCAGCATATTCATAGAGAAAGATACAGAGAATTACATATCTCCTCACTTACTAAACTCAAAAGAACCTTGAACAAAAGAAGAGTTTCTAGATTTCATCTCCTTCAATGACTCTCATATTCTAGAAATTTTATACGTATATTAAAATGGGAAGAGGGAGAACAATGCCAAAGGGGGGTGGAAAATGGGGAGAAATTTAATAACCAGGAGAGCCATTGGGTTTGTCACTCAGATTTCATATCCTACTCAGCTAGTATGAAATTCCTTCCTCAAATCTATAATGCAGACAAAATCGTAACCAAACAACTCGTAAAATAAGGACATTAACAAATAACATTTAATCCATCCTATTAATTAGAAATGTGATATTCCTTTGCGTTTTATTCTCATTCTCTTCTTAACTGTCGTTACAGTCCTATGCAGGCCTTAGCTTCCAATACAACCTCCTTCCACTTATCCCGCTTCAGAGCCAAATTTTTCCAATTCTTTATCTTCATGGTATCCAGGTCCTTTTCCACATTATCAATCCATGTTTCTCTGGGTCTCCCCTTCTTCTTGCTATTGAATAATTTATTCTTTGTTATCCTTTTTATGATATTTTTTTTCATTTCTGCGGTGTACGTGGCCAAGCCACCGTATTCTTTGTGCTTTAATGAATCTCACTATGTCTGTTTCTTACTAGGTGCATTAATTCTTTTTTATTCTCATACGTTTATAAAATTAACAAAGTGTTACAGCCCCAGGAAGGAAAATTTCACACTTCAAATTTTGCCCTTAATTATTTTTTTTAAAAATCACATCCAAATTAATTTTTATTTTCTATAAACTTAATTCAAAAATATTTTATTATTTTTTATAACTAACTTCAGCATAGTGATTATCTTTAATTATTTACCTTTTTTATTAATTATAATTTTATTGCATTTTTAATAAATCTTTCTAAACTTAAAAAAAAACACTTTTCCTACGTAAAAATATTTTTTTTATATATAAGTTGATAAATATACGATTTGTAATGTATATCAATTTTTAATTTGGAATCCAAAGATAATACTTCGTCTATAAACATACGACTATAAACAATACTTTAAAATAGCAAATTAAATCTTCGAAAGTGACTAAGAGGAGAAACATTTTACATTATATTATTCATTCTAATTATTGTATACATAATATATCGAAGATGTGATTAAATATTTCTCAATTAATTTAGGCGAATTTTTAACTTTATTATAAATGTTTTTGCCTTTTTTCATTTAATTTTAACTGGGATTTAAGTCAATTATTTAAGCCACTGTGCTTCTCCTCCCAAAAATTTTAATTTATTTTATTATTTCTCTCTTTTCACCAGATCTATCCCCAAAATCTCTAGATAGAATTAAATGAAAAATACCACCTCTGTTTAGCTATCATATTCAGACTTTAATACGGAAGAACTTACATTCAAGAAATACCAGAAATTATAAGAAATCTATTATATGATTATATTATAAACTAATTTTTATATTTTCTAAAAGTTTTTAATTTTATTATAATTTGATTATAAGAAATATACCGAGTTAATCAACAATAATCAGCTAGCTGAACAAGTTCCATCTTTGTCACTAATGCAGCAGGCGAAAACGCTATTCAACATATAAAATAAATCCTAAATATTCGTCTACAAATGCTACACACACAAAACATATGAATGTTAAATACGATAGAACCATTAATTTCTAGGTATAAAAATAAGATTGTAAGTGTTTACTTATACGTCACATATCAATATAAGTTTATATTTTACACCACATCCTTTAAAATCATAGAATTCCTAAAAACCCTTTAGCAATAATCTTATAAATCAATAAACTGAAAGAAACATCTCCATTTCTAAGAAAAAATGTGGTTCTGAAACTTTCATCTTGAGGAAAAAAACATAAGATATTGAAAATACCATTATTTCTTGTTCGTTCCGCACACTTGCATTTGCGTTCAAGCATTCGCATATCACATTTTTGAGCGCATCCAACCACATAATGCCTTCAATCTATTTTATCTGTCGACGATTGATAAAAAAACAATGCACTAACGGCTTAACAGTGAGTAACTAAAATGTAAATTCTCATAAAACTATACATATAAAGGATATGTAAATGCACATAATGGCAAATAACTTTTAAAAAAATCAAATTATTGTACACATCACTAAATGTATATCTGATTTGTGTTAATTGATACATAGTAAGAAAATACATATAATGATATTAAAATATCCAAAATCTCATCACATCCTTATAAGGAAAACTGCAGATATTTTTTATAATGCTTAAAATTAATTTTATAGTCGTAGTTATTGTTTCTAAGTCAATATTTTTGGTTTGTAAAATATATAAATATGAAACATCAGAAAACTTTTTGAAGTTTTATTATTTTTCTCATACTTTTAATTTTATTAATTTTACGAAGAAAGCAAACATTAAATAAATATAATAAAAACGTGTTATATATAAGTAGGCTAAAAATAGAAACATTATGAATTTTTTTCACAATGAAAATTTTTTAAAACGTTTCAAATATTTGAAATCATTCATAATATTATACTGAGAAATTTGTAGGTTTTTTCACTCTTAAATACAGTGCCAAAGTAGAAATAAAAAGAGTGAATAAATCGTAGTCATACACATATACACACAGCAGATAGCCTCCCTCTCTCTCTTTTATCATTTAATACTATCTATTTACAACCTATGAACTAAAAGTTGTATAATTTTTTGGAAGCTATGAAAAATTCAATGTCATATTCAAAGCTATAATTTTGAAATAAAATTTGATACTAATGCATTTCCTGATTTTTCAAAATGTACAAGAGTAAAAAGATTTATTTACCAATCATTGTCTCTCATCGTGCTGAAATGAAACAAAGAAAAGGAAAAGACAAATTATCGAAAATTAAAATGAGGATTATTTACGAAAAACATTAATTTGGTTTTATTTGTCGTGCAACGGTCATTTCGGGGCGCACAAGGATAATTAGAAGAACCTACAGTAAAGAGTAGCAGTTTCCGGCCTTGTTGTAGCGAAAGGTTAATCACCCAAGTGCCCACCGTTAATAAATAAAAAATATGTAACTCTAAAATATTCTAGAATCTAGACCATAAGGAAGTTCCCCGCGCACCGTAGTATGAGTAAGCTCATCAGATTCGAATGTGGCAATTTCGATCTGCCACTGTGAAACAGTGAGTAAAAGGAACTGCATTTCTACATTTTGTGTGCACACATATCACATTAGATCTCAAGGAGTTACCAAAGTTTCCACTCATCGCAGCTTTCAATTTCATTTTCAGAAAAACAGAAAAATCGCTTACCCTTCTCTTCTCTTCACCTTTACTCTTCACCACTCCCATTGAATAAACAAAACACAATTGAGATATACGTTTGCAAAGGAAAAATTAGAAATGAGAATTCAACTTAATTTTACTATCAATGATATTTTGACTTAATATTTTGCTCCATTGTCATTTTTTGCACACAAAAGTGAATTCGATCGGGTTGAAACCATTACAAATTTTTTGGGAGCATTACCATTACAATGGCTATGGAACCATTACAAAAACTAATGATCGAGATGGGAATCGAATTCACAAGATTCTGGAACGAAACCTTTAGTGCTAATCAATCAATAAACATTTCATCGATCTGTTAATGGAGCAGAGGAATGAGATTAATTTTCTGTGACATAACAAAATAATAGATGCCAGTATTATATTTTATATAACCAAGAAAGTTTCTTTTAATACAAAAAACTACAAAAAGTGCTCAAAGCCAAAAGAGAACAAATAAATTATCAACAATTTTAAGCTTAATGAATTCTATCACATGTAGACTTGAGTTTTACAAAAAAATTTAATCACTCCGTTACATTTAAGAGACGTTCATTTAAAATATAAATTCACATCTATTATGAAAAGAATAAAACACAAATACATCTAGTATTTTTGTGGTGTATGCTCAGAGCAACCAGATCGAGAGTGCGGGCACAGAAGTTGAATTGTATTATTTGAAGCACTTGTGTACCTCAATTGAACTGACTAAAAATAAATTGAAGTATTAAGAAAGATTTATATAACTGCATAGCTTTTGTGATTTTAATCACTGATTTAGAAGTTAAAAAAATTCAATTAAAATATTCAAAAAATGATCTTTATCGCTACTGGGTTGTATATATTATTAGTTTTAAGCAAAAAAATAAATAACTCCACCTATTTATGACATGTTATCAATTTGATGTAGTTTTGAGTCCCAGAATCTCTTACAAAGCAGACCGATTTTGATTACTTAAGACAAATAATGAGTTATACTCAGAGTGTCGCTTAATTTTGAATCCGGATTAAGTCATAAAGGCTGCATTTGGAATGGCAATTTCATATCGAAATTCTCGTATCACAGTAAGAAAAGCCTTCAGGCTATGATTAATTTATAGCCGACCGATAGCTGAGTGGTTAGTGTTCCTGACTCCTGAGCTGTGGGTCCCGGGTTCGAATCCCGGATCGGGCATGGATATCACTTTCTCTCTGTGTTTCTCTGTCCTTTCTTCTGAGATGATGTATGAATGTGGCTCACCCTACAAACGGGTTTGTGGTGGTATGGCTATTACCCTCCGTGACTGGGTTCACAGGTGCCCACTGGGGAACGACAAATGAGTAGCAGTTTCCGGCCTTGCTGTGACAAAGAGTTAGTCTCTTAGTGTTCGCCGTAAAAAATAAATAAATAAACAAATAAATTATTGATTTATATGTATTAACTCTCTATAAGCCAGTTTTTACTTTGATAAAAAAAAAGAACCAACCTTTCGATAGCGAGATAGTGTGCTTTCACAATTTGGTTTGCATCGAAGAAATTGAATTTTAGAAACAAATCTAATAACAGACAAGGATAAAACTTAAATTATCAAAAAAATAATAAAATTGAATATTTGGCTAAAATACAAGAAATACGTAAGATGTAATTTTTTTCACACAACATTAATTTGAATAAATAGAAATTTATATAATACTTGTTCCAATGCATTAAATTTTGACTTGGGAAGATAATAGGTTCCAAAATAGGCCTTACCAAAAACACCATTATTCAAAGTGTATTTCATGATTTTATTAACATAAAATTCTGGGAATTTCTTCGTAATGGCATTAAAATATTAAATCATTTTTTGATGATGCACCAACAATAAGCACTCCTTTTCAAAAATAGATATTTACGTCGAACTAGTTGATTTATAAAGGAAAAATAAAAACCAACTAATAAAAATAATAAAACGCTAAAAAACATTGGAAATTCCGATTAATATCTCATCAATGGGGCAATACAGCTAAATTTAAAAATTAAATGCTGATTTGTCCACTATTCCGCTTCATTCTGAAGTATCCGTTAAACACCCGGACAAATGAACACCCTTTCCGGGCGCCAGCGAGGCGCGACTGTCAACACTCAGTTAGATATAAAGCAGAATGCGACCGACAGATTAAAGACAGCTAATACATCCTTTTTGCAGCAAACGTTAAGTTATAAAATTGTCAGGAAAGGCATAGCAATTTACGCCGATGTGGGGAAATTCGATTACAAAACCTGCGGAAAGAGATGAGTGGTAGACGAAACCATAAACATAAAGATAAGATTAATCGATTACTTGAAACTGGGAATAAATGTCAAGTCAGTCGGTCAGGGACAAAAGCATCTCATTTTCTCTTTCCTTTATACAATTTACAGCACTTATCGAAACATACACATACTGTGAAAATAAGTTTAGAATTGCTATTTTCAAATTCCAGCCAAAATTATTCTAATATCAAAAAGGAAGGCTTCTGTATTTAATTCTATGCAAAACAAAATTGAAAAAACGACACTTCAATATTTATTAGTCTGAAATTAAATAAATATTTCGAATGATCACAAAAATTAAGCATAATATAAAAAAAAGAATTAAGTTTCAAAATATTGGCGTTGTATGTAATTACAAAAATAAGAACGGTTTCACATAAATTAAAGTAAAATATCAAATCACTAAATCATAAGGTTGAAATGTCAAAATAGAAGAAGGTATAATTTTAAAAAAATATTTTCTTTTTTCATCATTCTGAATTATTTTTTAATTTATAAAATGTATACAGCATATTTTCAAAACAAATCACCAGATACTTTGTTCAAGACGTCAATAATTTTTCTTAATTAGGTATTAAAAATATACTAAAAAATTTAATTAAAACTGAAAGCTTCATATTGATAATTCATTCAAATAAACATACATACATATATATAAACATATATATATATATATATACATATATATCTTTCAAACAGTGGGATAATATAAGTTCGCATTAAAATATGTAAAATGATATAAGAAAAATAGTTATAACCAACTAAAAAAATTGAAAACCATGAAGCACAAGTGAACATAAGTTTAATAAACATATGAAAAATCATCTCCAGCCGGTAAATTCTCAAGTATCCACAAGTGGTTTAACCGCTTTGTAAATTATCCGCGATATCAAAATTCAAAAACAAAAACTTTAATCTCTTATGAAAATTGTGTTTCAATGAAAAGAAGCAAAAATTTTTTAATAGTTTTCTAAGAAATATATCAAGATTTTTTTAAATTAATCATTTTATTAAGTTTCTCAAATAATAAATATGCTAGTGTTACTTATTGCATGTATCAATTACTCAAATTCACAGTTGTGGTTGGTTTGTTTGTCGCTCAACGGTCATTTTTTGCACACGAGGGCTAATTAGACCGGGACTTACAGTTTAAAGTGGAATCCGAACCACTACAAACATCCATGCCCAAGGTGGGATTCGAACCCACGAACTGTTGAACCGAAGGCAAGAGCGCTAACCATTCGGCTGCCAGCTCAGCTTTCACAGTTGTGTTAATCGGTAGTTAAGTGAATTATCAGAGAAATCAACCTAAATGCTGTACTGCCACTAAATTTCGCAGATAATCGGAAGTTAATTGTATTCGAAGGCAAAAGAATTAAAGAGCGAAGAAGGATTTTTCACACAGAAATTAGTCCTTATTTACAATATAAGTCACAATCAAAACTTCTTAAGTATCCTTATCGACAGATATACAAAAATAAAGTCGAATTATACTATCAATTTCTATGCATCTTTACAGGGCTATATATCGCATTTCTTCAGTCTGAAATATCAGCTGATATTTCACACTCTTTAGTGTGCGGTCTTCCGTACTTCCTATTTTTTAACAATGAACTTTCGTGAAATTTCCTTTCAAAAATAAATTTTACATGCATTAATCTAAGCAATTTATCTAAGTATCATCATTCAAAAAAAATTGCAAACTAAAAACCAGTAGTATTATTAGAAATTAATTAATCAATCATGCACACTCATTTATAATAAATATTCAGAATAATTAAATTACACATAAGAAAAAGTTAGCCTACGCCAAAATAAATACACAGAAAAACGTTAAATATTTAAATTTGGCTTACAATTCATAATAATAGGTGTCTCTAAATAAATATTTTCTCACAACATAAGGAAAAGGCATTTTTTATTTTACTTCGCGGTTTAGGTACTTAGCTAAGTAGGCGTCGCGATCATTTAACACCTCAGTTTAGCTGTATTCGTAACTGTGGTTAACCGCATTCTTAACGATATAAATAAAAAAGATACAAGAGAAAAAGGAGTCATCTAATCAGCATATATTTTAAGGTAAAAAAAATACATATTGTACTAGGTAAGATTTTTTGGTAATAGCATATATGTATTCTGAAAAGTTGCGGTAGTAAAATAAATAAATAAAATTTTAAAAATAAAAAAACCAAGGTGAAGAAAAAAAACCCAACACAATAAAGAAACACTTTAAAAAGAGACAGTTAAAGAAAGGGTAATGAAAGAGATTCTTTAAGTGAAGGTAACTCCGACCGATTGGGGAGACTAGAATTTGACCATGACCCAAAGGGGTATTCGCATGAGTGAACAAGTTAATGACCGCAAGGGAGATAAATTTTAAAAAAATTAAAAAAAATATCAGATTTTTTTAAAATAATGATAGACAAAAGCTATTACAACATCCGGTGATTTATAAGGAGAGGCTTGAATAGTTAATTTTATGCACAGAATGTATTGCTGTTTTTTACAGTCCCTCTATGAATGGCCTATCACTTAAGAAATAATTAGTTAGATTAAAAAACACACTTTTTTTAGACACTCACACGAAAATATGTAAATATGAAAATGCTAGTTTTTGCCTGGTGAAGACAAGTACAATTAATGATCAGTCATTTACGATTTAATATGTTAGACAAAAAGAAAAATGTGCAATGTCCTTGGAAGATAAGAAAATGTTAAATGATGTATGAAGATCTATTCTTCTACAGGAAAAATTGAAAATAGAAATCCGTTTTTCTTTTTTCAGTGAAATTAGTAATAATAAAAGAGTATAATGTACAAATTGTTGATTACGTAAAATAATGTAGAATCAATCAGCGCGAGATGAACGAAAATTGAAACGTTTCTTTCAAAAATTATTTCGATTGTATAAAATTTTATTTTTGTGTCACACAATCTTCTACATAAACAAATTTCAGAAATAAGCACCAGATATATTATGCTCACTGTAAACAGCTATAAATCCTTTCAATCTATTCCACAATATTATGTGTCAAGGATAGTTGCAGAATGTTTTTAATTAGGTGGCAAACTAATTTTTTAACGCAGCATATATACAGATATTATAAAAAATTGACATAAGAACGTATAAATTTTAGAAAATTTGATTTGCCTACCGCATTAAAGTCATTTTACACACACAATGACTAATCAGGCCGGAGCATGCAGTCTAAAGTAGATTCCACACCACTCCATACAGCAATGATTAAGGTATAAGTTCTACCAATGAACTGAAGAGCTGAAATTTTCAAAAAGAGAAATTCGAAAGAATTCTAATCGAATTATAAGAAGTTCCTTTTCATGTATTTGTTACTCAACATCCATTATAATAAAGATTAATTAGACCAGGTCAGAATAATGTAAAGTGGAATCCGAAACACTATATAAACATCACCACTGAAGTGGAAATCGTACCCACGAATTGTTAAACGGAAAGATAAAACACTAACACTTGTCAGCCAACTCGATTAATGTTATAAGAGTACTACTGAATAAGTGAAATTAATAATTATGTTAAAATGAGCCATTCATAAACATTTTTTAACAGAATTTTCAATTCTGTACATGTTTAATTGCCTTCATAATAAAGATGGAATGATCGAATTTTAAAGAGTGCAAAGCTTACTTCAAATATAAAAATTCTAAAAAAAGTTTATAAAACGTTTGTGAAAGAATAATAAAACTCATCTATGAAAGATCTCAACAAGTTATAACTTTTGCAAATTTTAATGTATATATCATCACTCTATTGGTTTCAGAATATAAAAACTAAAACTTCTCAGAAGGAACAGGGTAAAATAAAACAAAAAATTTTGCAATATATATATATATATATATATATATATATATATATATATATATATATAAAATTCTCGTGTCACAGTTTTCGTTGCCATACTCCTCCGAAACGGCTTGACCGATTTTGATGAAATTTTTTGTGCTTATCCGGTATCTATGAGAATCGGCCAACATCTATTTTTCATCCCCCTAAATGTTAGGGGTAGTACAACCCAAAATTTTTTTTTATTTTTTTTGGTTAGTTCTGTAAGTTCCTAATAGATGGTGGTTCAGCATCTAAGTTGCACAGGTATTCGGCAGATGGCGACGTGTTTATTTTTCTAGATTATACCATCTTCGAGAAAATTATCGTGCGCACGCAAGCGCGTGGTTAAATATAGAATTTACATATATTTTCATGATGTATAATGATACTATAACAATTTTTCGTGAATCATTTTCATAATTATACTTTGTATCGTGTTATTATTGTGCAGTATTCAGTTTAAATATTTTTAATATTATAAATAGTAAAATAAAATTTTATTTATTACTGTTTTTCTCTACTAATTTTCATACCACCTCGAAAATATGTAAGTATTTCTTGATAGCCTTTTATTATTTTTTATTTTTATTTTATAATTTGATAATTATTAATTTATTCAGTAGAACATTTTGATCTAATTTATTTATTCAAATGATAAATTCTTTTAATTTTTTTTTATTTCAGTATAATGCCGCGGAAAAATTTTTTAGTTTTAATATAATTTAAAATTAAAATAATAATAGTTCGATGTCAATGTTATCTACCTCATTTATAACAATTTATTTTTAGATGTCTTTAATTTATATAGTATATTTTATAAGTAAGTCACTGATTTCAAACTATAATTTAATATAAGATGAATAAAATGTAAATTCAGAAAGTATATGTTGATTTGTGCTTAATTTCAAAATTTCGATACTTTACCTATTACTATTAAATTTTGGTGAAACGTTTTATTTTTAATCTCCTATGAATGAACCTATTCTAATTTTTTTAGAAAATATTAATTTGATTGAACCCAAGAATTAGTAAAAAATTGATTCAATGTATTTTAAAAACTCAGCCACTGCAACGCGTGGCTGGGTCAGCTTGTATATATATATATCGCTATTTTTGTTCCAAGTACTCATTCTAGTACAGCACAGTTATATTTCCAAATCAAATTTTCTTCAATTGTAAAATTCAGGAATTTCCTTTTGCTTTACTACTTTTTTTAACTATATATTAAAAAAAAAACTAAATGGAGGGTAAAATTTGAGTCCCAATTCTAGACTCCTGGGAAAACGATCTCTCCTTCTTTTTAGTTTAAGAAATCTACTCATTAAACGCTTTTTCGCTTATAAAACTTTTTTACATAACTAGAGAAGTAAGAAATTTCGTCATGCAACATAGCTGAACAGAAACTTCCCAATGAATGCAGGTCATGGAATCGGTGTAGGTTGAAAACGTTGCACCACACTTCGTTCAGAGACGACGACATTTCAGAGATCAGGAGATTCCCAAAGGGGAAAGAACTGCTCTCAAAAAATCAAAAATGACTGAAAACAATTATAACAAGATAGAATAATTTTCCAAATCAAACTGTAAACTATTAAAAAACTACAAGAAAACCAAGTCAAGTGAAACTTTTTGAATATTTTCAATTATGGAGGTTTGCTAGCAAACACGCATAAAAATACAATGATAATGTTTTTCACCATGATCCATTTCAATAATTAAAGATGCAATTCAGTTAAGCATTTCCTCTCTCTCTCTCTTTAAGCTTTATTTTAGTAATTATATTAATACATTATAGTATGAAAAACTAATTGCCGCAGAATCTACGTGAAAGTACTTTTTTGTAAACGATTAATTAAACTGTAAGGAAAAAGAAAGCTTAAATCATTTAAAGGCATCAAATATAAAAATTTTGTTACAACAAAATTCGCGAATTCATATTTTTTGTTAATTATGCAATCGAATAAGTTCAGACGTCAATAAATTCTAAGATGGTCACGAATCAACCATTCTATTGTTATGAAAACCAAAAATTTCAAATAATTTTTATTAGAATTTTACCAAAATAATTCATTCACCATTTCTTGACACTATCTGGTGGTAAAAGCTCATTTTGTTTAGACAGAAAGGGAAAATTTTTTTATGATAATAAATTACTAATAAATGATAATCTTATGGATAATAAATTACACATATTAATTAGAGTTAACACTGACACATATACTTTGTCAAAATCATAAACTAAATTAATTTGTTGCAATAATAATGAAAATTAAAATAATGAATTCAATTTATTCAAGGTTTCACTAAACAAGCAAAGAAAGCATGTTTTTCACATTACGGGTTTTCGAATTCAACAGATAAAAGCATTTACAACAATCTTACTGAACTACATAAAGGAAAAGTTATATCTTCCTAATTTTAACAATGCATTAACTTTATATCCTATATATTATAACTTTTCTGTTTCTAAATAACAAATTGTGTAATCGTATATATGATTTCATAATAAGAAATATCTGCACCAAGAAAACACGTAAAAAAATAAAAGATACCAATTGGTATATTTAAATGTTTTGTTTGTATTTTAAGTATTTCCCAAATTAATTATCCACTATTAACCACAAATTACAACATTATATAATGTAAATCTCTTTATATATATATAAATCTAAAAAAAATGACATTTTAATCTATAACTACTTTATTCTTCCACAAATCTTTTACCACATAAAAAAATCTTCTGATCAATTTCTAGCATATAAGGATTTTTAACTGGTTGTATTAATTTCATATTTTAAAAATGGAACACTTTGTTATTTACAGCATATAATTATATGTTAACATTCTTTAATTCGTCTTGACTGACATTTAATTATCTAAAATTAGACCCTGAATTTAATTTAAGCAAAAATGGAAAACATATACATTAGGATTAAAAACAACTTATAATTTCAGTCAATAAATTAAAATGTATACTAAATATAAAGAAATAGAATAAAAGTAAATTTGAAAATCAAATACATTCATTCAATACTGAATCTTTTGTAGCGTAAACAGTAAATCAATGCGCAAACAGAAATATAGAATAAAAAAATTCTAGAAACCCTAATTCTAACAAACTCTAGCAGTCACATGAAAACAACGTAGAAGAAATATTCAACAAATGGACGCGAGGCGGTCAATATTATTAAACAAAAAATTCTGCATTCTTTCCCTCAATATATGAATAGCGTGGGACAAGGGGGGGGAAAGGGATTTTACGTTTGAGAAGTGATTCATTGCAAAAGCTTTGGTTGTCATAGAAACCAGACACGTGTGGGAATGTGTGTGTTTAAATAAAAATTCAACAGTATTACATACAAACTAAGGCACCAGAGAAAGACTCTCTAATGACGAAATTTTTATTTAAAAGCATATTGTCTAAAGCATCGCTACACACACAGCCTTACGTACTAAGAAATCGGTAGCAAAAAATAAGTCAATATGTAGTAAAAAGGTATTTTCAATTGTGCGTCAGAAAATATTTTATTGTTAACGCAAATAATTTGAAACACATCTTTCCCTAAAAGAATGGAAAAAGCAAATGAATTTTTTTATTCGCTTTATAGCAGAGATAAGAGAGTAGCATTTCCGCATTTAAATTAAGTTAAACAGTCATAAAAAATTTCGATTCAATTGACGTGTGTAAATCTTAATCCTTATTTTCTGTTTATGACTTATTTTCCAGAATATAGCTCAGCAGAAAAAAGAGTCTAAAATTTACAAAACAAATTATACCAACTTGTGAAGGAAAAAAGATCTAAGTGCAAACTCTTTCAACGATCTTAAAGTTCTCAGCAGTTGGATAAATAATGCTAACAAATGGAAAAAGAAAATATATAAAATATCTAGAAGTGAAAAAAAATTTTATGCAGTTCCAAATAAAGTATATATTTTCCAAATTAAATATTAAAGGAATTTCATAACTTAATTTTAATTACAATAAAAATACTTTTACATGTATCCGTCAATGATATCTAACATTGCTCAAATTGCCTGTTAGGTAGTTAATAATTTATTAGACTATTTCAATGACATTATAATAACACGCCATTACTTTTTTTAAATAAACAACAGTTATTCCGACGTGAAGACCATTTCAGTATTAAAATACAGAGAGGGGTGTTATTCTATTTAATATACAAAACGAAACATGTAATTTTCAAAATTAAAATGCATAATAAATAAAAGGATAAAATAGAATAAACTCATATCTGAAAATCAGAGACATTCATTCAATTCCAAATATTTTGTAGCGTAAACAGTAAATCATTTCACAAACGAAAAAAATAAATAAAAACTAATGGAAAACGTAATTATTATGTTTTCATTATTTTTTATTAACAAACTGGCATTTAGATTAACATTAACAAACCAGCAATTATGTGTCAGAAAGCAGGACAAATATTCAAGAAATGGTGGCAACAAAGGCAGTTAACATACCAGTATCTTGGTTTGCTTTGTTTGTCGCTCTACGATCACTTTTGGATTTCGAGGAAAATTGAACCTATAGTTTAAAATCGAATTCAAATCGCTACAAACATTTGCATCCTAAATGGTAGGGCCAACCCACGAACTGTTGAACTAGAACTAGAATGTTTACTACTTAGTTGCCAATGCAGCTATCCAGTATCTTGATTCGAACCAAAATAATAGCAGATACATTAGTTAATGCAATAGGTTAGGAAATCTGATATCTATACAGTTACAATAATGTTAAACATTAATCATTAGAAAAATCCTATTTAATAATCAATACTTTCGGTTCAGTACCGTAAAATAACACAATTATTAAGAGATAGTAAACTATAACGATAACATGTAATATTTATTCTCATTATAATACAACTAGACACTGAATTTAAATTTCCAAAACAGATCATGAGAAAAACTAGTTATTTCGAGGTAATCCAGAAAAGCAAGGTTTAGGATTTTTGAGTTTATGAATGAGAGAGTATAAAATACACTTACCAAATAAATGAACTACATACAAAAGAGCATTTCACTTCCAGCATAAATTTATATTTTACCAAATGCAGAAAAAAAAGATTCATTTTCAAATCACTTTATTATTTTTTCAAATAAATTAAGAAGTGGGAGGGAAAATACCGCATTTTCCCCTTTTTAGCTTTCATTATCTAGTCACAAACATACATTATTAAAAAAAGGACAACTATATTTAAAATAAAAATACCTAGGTTTGGTTGGTTTATTACTAAACGGTCATTTTTTGCACATGAGAACAAGTTACAGCGGGACCTACAGTTTAAAAGTGGATTCCAAGCCCTTGCAAGCACTTCTGCCCCACAAATTGTCTAATAGTTACCAGCAGAGTAAATAAATTTTGAAATTTAGATGGCGGTAAAAACATGACAGTGAAAATACATTATGTTGAGGCTTTTCACATAATTTTCGTTGATAACTGAAATTTAAAAAGAGGCACTATTTATTAAATTGCGATTGTTTGTTTGTCGCTCAACGGTCATTTTTTGCACATGAGGGCTAATGAGACCGGGACCTACGGTTTAAAGTGGATTCCGAACCACTACAAACATCCATGCCCAAGGTGGGATTCGAACCCACGAACTGTTGAACCGAAGGCAAGAGCGCTAACCATTCGGCTGCCAGCTCGGCTATATTAAATTGCGAAATTTTTTAAACTAATTTATAAATAGAAATATGATATATATTTGTTTTCAAATTTTCCCAACAGCGAATTAATTTATAATGAAAATATATTAATCATATTACTAAATCACAAATGCAGGATATATGGATTTAGTTTAAATCTCAAAAATAATTGAACATTTCGCACTTTTTAAAAAAAAAAAAAAACTAACGAATATCTGAAATGACTTTGACGGAAGAGAAGTCACTAATAAATCAAGTAGACTTAAATACTCACATTATTGAATGTAAAATACAAAAATGGATATAATTACACATGAAGATTCACGATGAATGAATATTAGATGCAAGAAAACCACCACAAGAAAATGGTTGGAAATTGCTAGTTTAAAAGATATCAATCATTATAAAAAGAGACTAAAAACAACATTTTCTTTTATTGTATTTTCATGAAAGATCCTCAACTAGTGAAAAAATATGAAGAAAGAAAGCAAGAGAAATTACCTATTTTATATCATATATTTCCAAAGACACTTATTTCTTTAACAATAAGTTTCTTTTTAACATATGTCACACTAAATTGTAGTGCACTTCAAACCCACATTAGCTATATAATAGAGCTTACATGGCCTAGCAATTGACTGTTCTGTAATAAAAAAGCTCTCCTAGCATAAGTTTTCTAATCATTCACATATATTATAAAATCGAATATAAAACACGTCTTATGTTCTACATTTCTCTTTAACAAAATTATTATCAACAACTGCACAATTAATATTGAATCCTTATAAAATTTAAAAATAAGATATATTAAATTCCTCTTAAATTAGTCATTATTAATTATTAATTTCTCAATAATTTATCATTCTTAAGCTTTAACAATTCTCAGTTCATTTTTTTTGACGTCCCACAGAGGATAGATTAAAGCCGACAGTTCTCTTCTAGGTTTTTACAACATCTAGTTTTATTGTCATGGAATACTTTTCATGAATAGTGAGTCATATTTACGCTTCGCAAGGGAAGACCAGAAGAATTTTTAAGCATCCATGTCAAAAGATACAAACGTAGAAAGCATGAACAACATTTATCTTCCGTTTCAAACATAGTCTCGAAAGCATTTGCTAGAATCATACCTAGGACCTTTAATCCCCAAAAGTTATTACGAATTCTTAAAAACTTGAATAATATTAAAAAAAGGATCTTCTTATAAAAAATTTAGAACAGATACACAAATTATAACATTTTCTTTAAAAAAAAAAACTATAAATACTCATAGCCATTATAAATGTACACTATATGAAATAAACTTGGTTTATCTACTTAAAATTCTAATATATTACGCAACATATATTTCCGTAAACAATAAAAAATAATGACAAAAAACTAATATATGTGAAAATGGCTAATAAGCAATGCAGAAGATTTTTGTCTGCATTAATTCTATTATTTCGTAAGCATCTATCATGACTTCGAAAAGGAAGAAAAATGAAGTAGGATGGTCACAAGGTGGGGGGAAGATTTAGAACTTCCCAGACCTGTCGATTTTTGAAGCGTGTGAAAGGACCTCATTACTGGCTGGGTGGTCAGCCAGCGAAATTTTTTTTTAACCCTTTAAGAATTTCCGCAGACAGAGGTACAAGAACCGTAAAATGTAGGGAAACTGTGTTTGAATAGAATGTCAGTAAATCGAATTTTAACAAGTTATTCACAACGGGGCCGTTGCTAAATGAACACGTTTCAATTCCCTTGAATTCGAATATTAAAATATAGGGAACAAAATATATAACTTGGAAATAATAAAATTAAATACAAAAAAACCAAATAACGGCTTCCAAATTAATGGAAATTAGCATTTGAAATAAAACAAAATAAAATATTTATTTTAAGAATATTTGGATCTTGTTTCAACCTTTATTTAAATATATTATGCTTTGCTTTCAAAATTCTAATGATAATAACTAGGTGGAACATTAACTCCTCGCTGGAAAAGAACTTTGTTTTGTTTTTTCCATGAAGTATGTATTTATTTTAAAATACGCATATTGCAGCAGAATATCTCATGATAAAAGTAAAATAAAAATCCTCTCATTGTGAGATTCCATGAAAGTACCTCTCCTAAATTAATTTATATTCCTTATTTATAATTTCAAAATTTTATATTTCTGTCACTAATAAATGAACTTAAATATAATTATCAATGTGCTTAAGGGCAAGCATTACAATTGGACATAAAATCAATGTCGAAAGAAATAATAGAAAAGAGAAATGCTCTATTTCAGAAAAACATTTCAAAATAACACTATGTTTAAAAAAAAGAGAGAGGTGCTGTTATAGTATACATTAATTTCCCAATTATTTAATTACATCAGGAAGATTAATTTATTATTCTCGTAAAAACTCCGAAACATCAGCCATTGATTTTTTTTTCCGTTTTTAAGATCAACAAAGTCTTATAAAACTTATAAAAATACAACCCCAACTCATTACACAAATGTTTTGTGACACCGATTCTAAAACTAAATCATTTACACACTTGATAACTTTTATAAATAGAATTTCAGCTCTGAAACTGAATATATTATCTTTGTTTGTATGATCATTCAACAATCTTTCTCCATAAGACCTAACTTAATCAAGGATTAACAATTTTAAAGGAATTCCGAACGACTACAAAACATTTATGGGTAACGCAAGACTCATTCTTACACAGTTTTCGTTGATAATTCAGTCTTCTTGCTCGCGTACTATAGTACTATAGTTATGTAAAATATTTTAAAGAAAACGTCTATTCATAACAAGCTATTCCAAAACTGTGGATCTTTTTTATTTATCATTCATTTAATAAAATACATTTTAAAAACCGGTTTACTTTTAAAAAATTCCACTATTTTCATTAAGGATCAAGTTAAAAATGCAATTTTTCCCATGTTAAAAAAAAAGTGAAATAAAATCTGAGCTAAAAAAGGAAGTAAAAGGCGCCAAATACTTCATCAATTCACCTTAAGTTTTGCAATTAAATAAATAGTTTTAAATAATTTCTTTTCGGATTATGCATTAATTTTGAAAAAAGGAAGCATTATTTAAAGGTTTCATATTAGTTTAAAAAGAAAATCGAGTTAAAATGAAATAACCGGATGAAACACAAACCGGTTCAACGTCACAACTGTGAGCATTAAAATGAAAAAGAGTAGACAAAAAATATACAAAAATAACTTTAAAGGTCATAAAGAAAATCGTTTAAGGTCATTATAGTAAAACAATGAGACATCATTTGAGATATGATAGACTCAGATTATTTTAATAAGTAAAACATTTCTTAGTGTATAAACAACAAACACCACAAAACCTTAAAATTATTCGTGATCAATGTTTAAAATAACTGATTAAAAAAATAAAAAATAAAACTTTAATTTACATATTTAAGAAGCTTACTTTTCCCATTATTTTATCAGTGCATTCTTTATTAATGTTTTTATTCCAATTTTGATTTCCCATTTTCTAAAAAAATGTTTAAAACCAATGCTATTCACAGAGTTATGAACTCCAAAATTTTTAACATTAGTCAGTTCACAATAAATGAAAATCATTTATTCGTAACTTGTAAATTAAGGTATATTTTTGTATGTTACACCAATATTGATTTCACTAAAAGTGACACAATGCTCGTCATATATTTCATTTTTGTAACAAAAATCTTCTATAATTTCTTTATACATATATTTTCCATAATAATTGTTCAAATTTACCAATTCAAAGTTAGATATAAGTCAAAGAACAGCATCGATTTTTTTTTCAAAAAAGTACAGGAAAAATAGTACTTATTAATAGTTAAATAATTTAACATACAAGAAACATTATTAATAATTATTTAGAAATTTAATTTTTTCTAAGAAGACAGCAAAAAAACATGGTAGAATATTTTAGGTATAATTACTTATTAAATGAAAAAATTATATGCTTTGATTAATGCTTTTAATTAATTCTTTTCATTTATCTTCTGCAACATAACCTTAGATTTAAAATTCACAACTACACATTTTTTTTATAAATAACAAAAATAATAACAGGTGTGATATAAGATAAAATAAAACAAATTTTAAAAGACTTTAACTTAAAAGTGGTAATTTAACATTTATTTTTGATAAAGATTGCATTCATATGAATAAAGTTGGAAAATAGTTTTTCTATGGAAAACTATATAAATTCAAGTGTTTTCCTTCATATCCAAAATGTCATTTCCAAAGCTTGCCTTTAGTTTCTTAAATTTAAAAAAGAGGAAAAAAACGTACATATTTTCATCAAAAAAAAGTATTCGTTAGAAAAAACTTTGCATATTTTGTGATAGCATCGCGCGCGCGATTTTACATACAATATAAATCAACAATACATATTTGTTTTCATTTTTAGCTTTTTTAATAGGAACTATTTTTAAATTTACTTATACATACATTTGTAACTATTTCTTTGTAAAATAATTATCATGAACTCTATCTTAATATATCATAACATTAAACATTCATAAAGTCTAATGTTTCTTTGTTGGGGAGATTGACACCTAATTCTTCAAATTGTCACAAGAGCCATGGTAGCCTAGAGGTAGAAATAATATTGTAGCGGTTATAAAATGCATAACTGATTTAAAAATCCTTGTCTTTATGCAAGACTTTTTGATACGAATAAAGTATCTAAGACCGTTAGTACTATTGGTATTGCGTTTACATTGAATATTACATTGACTTTCTTATCAATATATATTTGTGATTTTTACATCATTTCTCTTTATCTACCTCTTAGTTCTTAACCATATATTTTACTTCACTGTTAATGGAATCAAGGCATTTTTAAGAAAATACGCAAGTATTCGAACGATGAGAGAGAACTAATATGTCCACCCAATGTCCTCATTTCAGTCACATATACGACAGTACCATGGACGGACTAATCTATTTTATGGCCCTAGACATTTGTTCTATACCAGGGATATTTATGTAATTTTTAAGTGAACAAATAATAAATGATAAGTATACAATAATTAACAAAAATATAGTCAGATTTTTAAAAATCTTTAATAGTTCCTATCGTTAGTATAATTATAAACATGCGTTTGATTATGTGTCAATATAATCAGAACTTCTTGCTTGAATGTAAGAAATTAAAAAAACGATATTGAATCTGCTAAATGTCGAAACCATAGTTTTGAAAATATTGATTATAAAATCTATTCAAGAGTCCTTTTACCTAGCTTTATATGTGTGTGAATTCTGATAACGGATTTATTATTGATTCGTAATTTATACCGTCCAATCCATTATCTTACATGTAGTACAGCTAAAGAAATTAATTTTGTTGATCTAATGAATTTCGTAAAGTTTTTTATGCATTTAAACACAAAAAGCAATCATTCACCATAAACATTCAATGCATGCAAAGTTAAAAATTTACGTACTGATTTCCACATATTTTCAAATGTCGATACAATTTTTGTAGTCTATACTTGTAAATCATAGCACGTCAGTTTAAAAGACTGTTAATTTTGTTAAATTTTGGTTCTTTGTTAATGTTAAATTTTGGGCTTTACAAAAGTAATAGAAATTGTTACAGTTCATCCATTTTTCTTTTGAATTAGTGTATTCACTATATCATTTTTTTAATAATGAGAGATCTTCAGATTCAATTAACACATTGTCATTTAAGTATGTATGAAATATTTTGAAAACCGCATTGTCTTCGTAATTTTAATTCAAAAGATATTTTAAGATTTCTTTATCCTGATTATGTGAATAATGTTCAATACTTGTTGTTAAATTTAAAAAACATAATCCAAATATTCCAAATTAAAGTATTATTAACGGTGTTAAGTATCTATATTTATTTTGAATTTCTTCTTTATCACTTTCATTTTGGTTTTTCTCCACATTAACTTATGAGTCTTCTGTGTTTTCCATTTCTATTACTTTAACTTCAGTTTCATTGCTTTCTGTTACCTCGCATTGTACATCCTGATTTGCAGAGTGTTTAACTTCCTTTTCTGTAATCTTTGCTATTGAACTTCGGCATCAATAATATCTGCTTTTGTATTAACATTTAAAAAGAGCATTTTTTTATTTGCTTCTTCCTGAATTTTCTTTTTTTGGTATAGGTAGCGTGATATAATCTATTTTATATAAAATATCTAAACATCTATTATGTAATAAGCTATTTCAATGCTTTGAAAAACTAATCACTTAAAGAAATTTAATATTTAGAACCAAAAATCGTCTCTTTCCTGTTGTTAAAGTTTTCATTAGACTTCTGCCCACCATGTAAAAAATATGCACTCATGCTCAATCAGTCTGATTAATTTTTTTCATAGTTTTCCTTAAAAACTAATAAAATATACAAAAAAAATCCAATTGAGAAGATCTAAAAGGTAGAAAAATGGTTTTGCTTTACCAGCAATTATTCTCTTTTATTATTGAAGCTAATTTGTCCAGGACCGATGATTTGAAATACATTTTGAATCACAACAAACATCAAATTTCAAGGTAGGAATCAAATAAATGTGAACTATAAATATCAATTAAAAAAAACGTTTTAACTACCAATGTAAAATACGCATCATATACTATTTTGTAAATTGTTAGTTTTGGTGATTGATAATGGATTATATGTTATTAATATTAAAAATGCGAATGATGGCATCTTACCATCTGGAAACTGAATGAACTCCTTATTTCACAGAAACAAATACGTATTCCAAAAGAAACGTGTTTTGAGATTCTCTTACCTCTAAGTACAATTTTGGAAAGTTACTTATTTATTTGTTGCATTAAAAAAAGGAAATCATTTAAAAGATAAAGTCATTGCTTATGATTTATTAAAATTTCTTAAACAAAAACATTTTATGATGAAAACACATTTGATACCTGCAATTAACACTACTGATATAAAATTTAGTAAGTTCAAAAAGTACGATGAAATCGACAAGAGACTTATAATATATTAATTATGAAAATCATAAACCTTTTATAAAAATTTAAAGATCACAAATGAAGACATAACAAAATATATTTAAAAATGGTCTTAAATAGAAATACATTTTAAAAAAATACAAATTATCACTTAAATTTATTTGACGATACGAGAGAACGGATTTAATATTGTTCAATCCGTTCATCCTTAAAATATGCTTAAAAAAGATTGAACAGTGTTAGGGATATTTTTATCATATTAATTAATCCAATTATATGGTCACATGAAAAATTGCATCGTTGAAAAATATAAATGTTTATAATAAAACAAGACATATTTCTAAAAGAGTGATGTGAATCCACAATATATTCGATTAAAATCAGACATCAGAAAACAGCAAATTTTAGATTTCGATAAAATATTCATGTAAAATTTCTTATATAATTTTAAATTAAAAAATATCACTTAAAAACATTTAACGCAAAAATTATCCTAATAAACATGACAATGGCTTAAATATAAATGATAGCCAAATTCATTATATGATTATATCTAATTGAAAACACTTCTCTTGAAATGTTAAACATTAATTTATTGGTTAATGAAGTGTCATACAATTGGTTTGTTCGGAAAGTCATTTCGTTTTTCATGAAAATGAAAAACGTGCAGCAAATAAATATTGTGTTGCATTGCACATTGTCTATTATAGTCCAATAGCTTTTACCATCTTTCTGATAGTAGCACGATTCCACAGTCATAAAGTGGTTGGTTTTTACCAGCAAAAAGCTGATCGATGTAGGAAAAACGAAATTACTTTCCGAACAACCCAATAGTTTCACAAAACAGACTGAAAAATAAATTGCCCCACATTTTTATAACCTTAATGTAACGATATTTTTCTTAATTTCATATAGTAAATCAATATACATTAATAAATCTTAATATATCATGTTATTCAAAATAAATAAACTAAAAATAAAAAAAGCAATTTAAAATAAACAATTATACTCTTAGGGAGAATTAAAGTAATACTTAAGAATAAATTAGAACAAAATGACATTAGATCAGAATAATTAAATGACAAAAAATGTTCATATATATATATATATATATATATATATATATATATATATATATATATATATATTAATACAAAAATCATTTCCAATGTATATTATGTCCTATAAAAGCCTTGTAAAATTGTCGGTCAAAAATTTCGATCTAACAGGTCGAAATCGGATGATTCGGTTTAAAAATAGATGTATGTTTTAAGCTATAAATAATAGTAAAATAGTATGTAACACATAAAACTACAAATACCTAGCGTTTCTGGCTAAAACATGAGCTCATACAGACAATGCAAATTACATAAATCGATTAATTTTTTATAAAATAATTTCCTTCTGGTGGAAATAAAAAAAGGGAAAAATGTTTGCATATTGACTTCCATGAAAGCAAGTAATTGTATATTATGTTAAGTAAAAGCCTTGTAAAATACAATTGTTCAAAAACTTGGATTTGCAATTTAATAAGAAAAACTGAATAATCAGATTTAAAAAAATATATATTATTTAAGCTAAATATATATTGGTAAAATAGTATGTAACACATGAGATTGCGAAAAAGCAATGATTACAATAACTAGCTCCTTGCACAACACGATACTGCAAAACAGTTGTTCACTTGTAATTGATATACTTTTTTTAAAAAAATTCCATCATTCGATCGTGAGTCGCTTTACTAAAATGAAATAGCACAGAATGTTTACAAAGCAAAAAAATCAAACAAACATACAAAATAAATTACGATTACAAGTTAGGCTCAAAACATAATAAAAATGTTCTATTAATTATAAACAAATAAAAAAGAATGGGGTATATAAAAAAGAAATATACACATGCTTAACAAAGCAGTGTAAGAAATATCTGTGCATATGAATTATTTACCCTAGTATAATGCACTTTTAATTTGTTATTTTGGATAGCATGTAGTAATAAATATAATATATAAATAGTAGTATTGCTTTAATATGTGTATGTGTGTGGCATTATTTTAAAATTTAACTTCACGCAAAAATTCAGCATTACGACGAAAAATTAAGTTACCAGATAATATAATTGCAACGCTATTAAATCTATAACACAAAGGGATGGAAATAAGATTTTTGACCGCATTTTTGGAAAGTTTATGCTTAATCCTAAGACACTTCCGAAACACTATCACAATAAAAAAAAAGAAAACCATTTATAAACTTACCGCTGTCACACGTATGATTGATTCCAAAAGGTCACACAGTATAAATGAGTCGATCCAAGTATGTAAGTCAAATGACGTCAGCAAAACTATAAATGAGAGAATATTATACCCAACATTTCCGTGAAAATGCGCTCAGCAATATTAAAAAACAATCGCTCGCAGCAACGCGGACTGAAATAAACACTGCTTTTCAGTTCTTTGAGTAGGAAAAAACACGCCGTTCAGTTCATGAAAACCACAAAGCACCACAAACGGTGAAAAGGTGGACAGACGGAACCAGTCCAGTTGCAACAAGAACACAGAAGGTACTGCTGAGATCGTTCCGTCCTGTCTAGGGTGGAGGAACAAGTGGTTAATAAAAGAGCAAAACGGAGAATGGAAGAGAAGAAAAAAAAGAAATAGTAAAAAGTAAATAAAAAGGAAAACAGGGTAAGTCCGCACTTTGAGTGGGAACAGCCTGGGGCCAGAGTGGAATGCCTAGCGTGCCAGAAATGCCCCGGCGAGCTGGCTTCCTAACTTAAGCGGCGCCACTATGTAATCAGGTGCTACGTTTCCGAAATCGGGCTCGAAAGCGAGATTTGAGATTAAATTTCACGGGTTTCTTGGAAATACTCGTCTGTCGCTTGACATGTTCAATCGTACTTCCACCCCTTTTCAGCGGAAAAGGTGATTATGGGAATCGAAGAGAATAAAAGGAAATAATTGAACTTGAGACGGAGCAGCAAATGCTTGGTAAATGAATTATTCACATAATGGATACCTTAAACTTTAAAATCACATCCGCTGCACTTTTTACTTTCTTTTTTTTATGGTGATTGTATATCTTACACATAATCCTCATATGTTTTTAAAAATGCATTGAAGATATATTACCTCAAGGGCTTGATGTGTGGTTAACTTCCTTTTGCACACTTGCTTATCTGATCAATTATTTAGACAAAGAAAACGGAGTAACGCGCAACTGTGTCATAGTGGTTACAAACAGTACATAACTAAGGAGATAAAATGGATATATCATATAAAGATTGAAAAAAAATTTTCAGTTACAGTAATTCAGAAATAACTGATACATTTTAAATAAGATTTTAAAAAATTATGGACTAAGCTTTTATATTTTTCTATATTTTGTGAATCTCAATTTTGTAAAATATATTTGAAGTGTAAAATAAAAAGTGAAGTAATTTGGTTAAACAATTAAAAATTCAGGAAATTCTTGATAATATTTTTAAAAAATGAATAAACTTAAATAATGGATATTTACGTTTATTTTTAGTATTTATAATATTTGTATTGTAATTCTTTTAAATGGTTATTGAACGGTTATAGATATACATAGAATCGAAATATTAAAATTTGGTATGAAAATTCTCACAGAAGAATTATCTGTCCTGTGAAGCACTTATATGTATTCCAAAAAGTCCACGTAAAAACATTTATACAAATACATACCAATTCAATATAATTGCTATATTTGTTTAAACAATCACAAAGAAACATTTAACACCATGCTCGGTGATAAGGAAATAATTAATCCTAAGATTTAAGACTTATTTGGAAAGAGATTAAAATTATTTATCCTTCACACTTTTCTGATTAATCATCCATCTACAACTTCAAAAATATGAATTTTAGTCACAAAATATTAAAAATAACGCATGTAACTAAAAAAATATATATTAACCGATAAAGAAAGTGATCTGAAAAACAATCTCTTTTTTTCCTTATTTTCAAAATTTCTTCAAAAAATTATAATTTCATGATAAAAATTTATGTAAGAAGCAATGTTTAAAAACTAATTTTCTTACAATTTATCTGTTTAAAAAATAACCTATTTTTTTAAATAAAAAAAGAAATTATGAACTTTAAAAATAGTCATAAACTTATCGAGAGTAAACGAATGAATTACTTCAAAATAAAAATTAACAAAATTAGTAAATAACCTTGATTTTCCAAAAATATATTTATTAATGTAAAAAAATGCACAAGGAAAGTAAATTCACAGCAAAATAGTAACACAATCTCAAGAAAAAAATTAGTGTCATTAAATTCATCAGTCATATAATTCTGTAAACTTAAAAATATGCAAACGCACAAAATTTTATAATTTTAAATTACCCCTAATAAATAAATACTTTTTCTTCCAAAAATCCTTTGGAATTTTTCAAACCATAATTCTAAAAAATTCTAGAATTTAAAAAGTAAAGTGAAAATACCGTTAAAAATATAACAAATGCAGTAAATAAATGCGTCAGATGAAGAAGTTATTAACTTCCTGCAAGAAGATCAGATCAAAATTAAAAATTATCTCAAGAATACAGAAAAGAGATAATCCAAGAAAACATCTTCTGATGACCAAAATGAGAAACAGATGTACTTGTTGACACTAAGAAATAGCCTAACACCGGTTAAACAGTTATTGCAATAGACATTAAGACGGAACTTAAGCGGGCTTGAGATTTACTAAGGAGACAGCAAGGATTTCGAAGAAACTGAAAAGAGACCATATGTTTTAGTATTATTTTCTAGAATGCTTTTTGCCAATACTTCCAATACACACAGTTCGAAAACATGACATAATCTTTATCCCTAACTAAATCACGGCAGATGATTAGTGTCACTAGGATTAAAATCTAATAATTCCGAAGATAAAAAAATTCTTCAGCCAAGTCTTAAAACGACCAAATATCAAAATAAAAATTTATTTATCCCTCAAAATATTTACAATTAAAGTGAAATCACACATCCTTAAACCTAAATTAAAAATTATCAATAAAATAAATTGATATAAAATGCTTTGTCAAATTCAAAATTTTTACTAAATGCAAGAGAAATCATAATTTTGAAAAACTTAAGAAAAACAAATCATACTTCAATAAGGTATGATTAAATTTAAATTATGAAAAGCAGTGCTTATAATCGTAATCGTGAATCATGATGATATAACCGTAAACAAAAAATTAAACATAAACACAAGCCAATATATAATAAATCATTTAAAACTTGCTTTACATTTCGCCCGTGTAACTGAAATAAAATTTTTACCCACAGAATATATCGGTATTTAAACATCTTTAATACATGCTATCAGCAAAAAATAGAACTATTTAGAATATATCCAAGAATTATTTTTACATTTTGAGGAAATAAAACCGTGAAATTTAATCAGACATTAAGATTATTGGAGACAATACCATTTGTGCAATAATCTAGACTTCTAATTCAGTCAAAATTTATTCTTAAAATTCTGTCATGATAGTTCTATGAAAAAATTTCAAATTTAACAAAAAAATATTAATTTCAAATTATATGAAAGTACTTTTTTCACACGTTAACCAAGTGCACAGTCAGCGTCTTCCAAATCAGCCTAATGATTTCCTTTATTCACAGTATTCCATATATGAAATACCTCATTTCTTTGACGATAGAATGTATAGAACACAGTTTCGTCATTTATAATTCTATTAATTCTTTCACAGTAAATATTTCAAAGACCACAAGTTTATGTCTAGCACGTTGTGTAAACCCCTTTACCTGAGATTCAACATATCGAATAGTTAGCACTCAAGTCATGTTTGATTCCCATCGTAGTTGGGAGTATTTGTTATGCTAATACTCTTTAAACAATAGCTCTGGTCAAAATAGCCCTCAAAAGAGTAAAACGTGAAAAACAAAATGAAAAAAAATGATAGTTTTGCACAAAACTTCTTGGTGGTACTGATGATAGAAAATAAAGGAAAACAATTAAGCAAATTAAATCCAGAAATTGCAGATTTATTCATTTCTGTCAACATTCAACTTGAATGCCAACAATTCTGTAACACCCAATGCTATAATGTTGAACATTGTAAATCACATTTGAACGCTTAAAGCTTCAACATTTAATGAACACATCGAGCGAATAAATGCATTAAAAATTTTAAACGAAAAACTTGATTAAAATTGTTGTACATCTATTTTCAAAACGCTGACTTAAAGCGTTCAAGAATGTTTCGATTGTAGATTCAACAGGTATAAGGAAATGAAGGAAAACTCTCTTATAGAGAGAGAATAACTAAGACGGAATAAAATTTCTAAGACAAATAAGAATAAGATGAATATAAGATTCCGAATCTTGAATCCTTCTCTTGATTCGTAAATTTACTTCTTCTTTACAAATTATAAGAATGATTTCGAGTACTATCATTTTAATTCAGATAGTAAAATAAATTTTACTGTATATTTCGTGTAACGTTTTTCCTTTCATATAAGATAATTATTTAATAAGATTTTCATCTTCTTAAAACGAAAATTATTTTGTAGCAGCATTAATATTACTTAAGTAAATTTCAAACGAAGAGAGAAATTATAAATATTAATCAAATACTTTCAAATCAACTTGTTTCTAACTTTGTTCCAAACTGTGTATGAAATCGGATCCGGATAAATATCACGAATCTTAATAGAACATGACTAAAAAGTGTCATCTATGAGAGTGGCCCAAAATGTTCAATAATAGTTGTCTGTAGAACTATAGTAAGACGGCAGTCTATAACTTGTCTATCGCCTCCACCAAATCTTCAAACAAATCGATTAATTTGACAGGTCACGCGCTAATCCCAATATCAATTAGTTTTAAAATTAGAAGAATGGTTTCCAAATAAAACAATACTAAATTCAAAAATTATTAAAGACTCAAGAAATTTAGAGTCTTAAGTAAATTGTGATTTATTGGGTTGTTCGGAAAGTAATTTCGTTTTACCCACCTCAATCAGTTTTTTTCTAGTAAAAACCAACCATTTTATGAATGTGGAATCAAGCTACCACCGAAAAGATAGTAAAAGATGTTGGTCTGAAATTGACAAAATAAAATTCAATAAAATATTTATTCGTTATACGTTCCATTTTCATAAAGAAAGAAACTACTTTCCGAACAACCCAATAGAAGAAAAATTATTTAAATAAAATTTTCTATTATAATTAAAGTGAGTCAATTCCAACAAATTAACAAAAAGTCAGCTTTGCCTTTTCATTATTTCAATATCTATTTCAAGCAAAGGAAAATAACGTCTCCTAATAACTACTCTAATATATCGATATATGTTCCAAATTAGATAATCTTAAGCAATAATGGAGACCCTATGACTGATTACTAAAAGTAGTTTCTTTATCTTTCTACGGTCACTTTTGCAAATGAGGGTTGATTTGACTCAGAATTATGATTAAAATCAATTTCGAATCACCTCTGACAACTATGCTCTTCAAATTGGAATTCAAGCCTTCAAAACTATTGAACTAAAGATCGAAGCACTAATCATTCAGCTTCCAACTCGGCTGACATATTTCCGAAAATATTACTTTACGTTTTCCGTTCAATATTTTTGAAATGTGAATATTATTTTTCTGTTTCTCAGGTAGAAAATACTTAAAAATTATAGCCACTACTCAAAACAAGAAAACATCAATAGCAGTTCAAATGAAATTTTAACTAGGAAAAATTAAAAAGCAATTATACTTTTCTTTTAAACTTGTGAAGTAACCCCTTTAACATGACATTTAGTAAACAAAAAAATTGACAAGTCAAAATTTATTGAATATCATTACTCAAATTAAGTAATGATACGACTAGTACACCGAATTGCAAATTAATTTTCACTGTAAAAATTATTTGGTATTACATTAATTTATGGATAACGTTTAGATGCATATAAATTTGATTGATTTTATGTTGACATCATTTTGAATTTTCGGTTGAAATTGATTTTGTTAATGAACAAGAAGCAGTCAGTTAATTGTCATTTCAATTGAGGTGTCAAATTTATTCTTAAATTGTCATACTAAAGGGAACATCATCGATATAGTCTCCATAGTAAGGCAACACAATTCCATTTGTATTTTAGGGACTAATTAATTTTTAATCTTGAAAATGCAAATGCCATTTGGAGTTTATATTGTTACAAATAACAAACTTGACACAGGAATACCAACTTAAACGAAATATACTGTAAGATAACTTTTATCACACTGCATAACACATGCATTAAAAATTTAGTGGCAATTTAATTTAATCATGCAAAATAGCGCATTTCATTGTCAGACTCATAGCAATAAATTTTTATAGATATTCAAGTTGAATGACATTTCGGTATGGTATAATTTAAATGAAACTGAATTCATGATTTTTAGCACGTGAATTGAAAAGCTTAAGTCACCACTTATCTCTAGAGTCCGATAAAATATCACTTTAAATTTGTGTTTTTTATAATAAAAGTATGAATTTCAGTAAGATAGTCAGAAACACAATAATTTTTGCAAATAATTGAGTGAGAAATACGACTTTTATTTTCATTGGTTGCAAAATAGAGTTTATTTATAAATTATTCAGAGGATTTTGTACAAAGATAGAAATTGAGATAAAACGTATAAAAAATATTCTAATTTTTTTCCCCTTACCAATGGTTTATTATTGACACTGATGGAATTTTATACGAATACATTTTAACACGTTATAGTTAAAATGATTATTATTACTAATGAAATTATTTTTTTAGTTAGTAGAGTTAAGTATTCAGATTGCAATTCAACATGGTTAAAATGATTAAATAGTAACAAAGTATATGGAATTTAATTTGAGTTCAAACAATCTGAATTGAACTGAACTTAGTAAAAATTTGTCATTTGTCAACATTTAAGATTACCTATAACAAAACACTTCGAGTCAAAGTATATTCATATTTTTAGAATTATTGATAAGTATAACTAATTATATAGAGCTAACTCCTAATTATGTTATGACATAATAGTTTTTAATATATTATTTTACACATTAGTAACATGTTTTATAAAAGACAATCCTTACTTATAGATATCTTTAATAACTATAAGTAAATTGAACACACGAAGTTTTAACTTAAAATTTATGTCTCATGAGAGATATTTCAAGTAAATACAAACAATCAGGAGTTTTTTTCCTTTGACACAAATCAAATTAAATAGTTTACCTAGCTAAAAACATACAGTAAGGAGCACACAATAAACTTGAGAATAATACAATAAACTTGTGCTTTTATCTAATTCACATGACGATAAATTAAATTACTTATAACGAAATAGATCAAAAATCACCAATATATTGAACAAGAGAAATAGTATTCTGGCCCAATTTTCTCTAAATTATCAATGGAGATATTTTAAAAACATGCTTCTAATAAAATAATTTTGCAGATGACTTACTAATTTGAACGCAAAAATGACTAAGATTAACATTGCAGTTGAAAACATATATTGCAACAAAGATAACATTATTTAGTTTAAGTAATTTAACAATAGTTTTAAACAAGCATAACTTAATTGTAAAATAATGAAGAAAAAATGTTAGTTTTAAAAATATTATGAATTTCTACTTGTTAAATTTCCAGTCTATCTACCTAATCCTGCCTACTTTTTCAAAGATGAATAAAAAAACTCAATTTTAAAGAATGGCACGTTGAAAATATAAAATCAAATATTTCTAGTATTCTTAGAAAGTAAAATTTCATTTAAAAAATAAAGTTATATAGAGGAATTATTTCATACATACAGTTTAAGTATACATTGTATACCATCTAATATCCTTTTCAAAGATATTCTCGGATTATTTATAATTAGAATCAGATCAGTCTTAAAACATAGCATAAAAATTTTTCATACAGTGAAATACATAAATTTGTATATTACTAATATTAAGTACTAAATAAGCTTTCAAATACAGGCAAACACAAATTTACGGAAACTAATAAACACACTTGTCAAATTATGATAATTTTGATCGCGACAAAAATATGAACAAATTATATTAACATCACTATATATTCCTTATTATATTGACATCACTATGGTTCTGTATTTTCCTGAGTTCATTTTTAATTTTCTAAGAAAATTTTATAATTACGTTCATGTATTTATTATCTTTTTCATGCAAGATCCCCTTACTTTTAAAACGACAAAAAATTATATAGGTATAGAATTAAATATTAACTTTAAACTAATGGCGCCATCTCTTAACGATTATTGACATAAATCATTTTAGAACAAATCTTTGAAACGACATCCAGTGCAAAATAAGAACAAAACAGTATGAAATATCAATTATAATTAGTTGAGGTAAATTTATTACTTAAAAAATTATTTAAAAGGATAATATATACTATCAAATTGTAAAATTATAATTTCGAACTTAAAATTTAAGTCTGAAACGACTATCATACCAAGAGAATGGAATAATCAGAAAAGCAAAAATAATCAAAAAAGATAACTATTAAAAAGAAATTTATTACAAAAACAGTTTAATGAAATATAGATTATTTCCCATTGTTTTTACTTTTAATCATTATTTACATATGTACTCTAATAAACATATCAATAGTAAGAAATAATGACATTAATCAGACAGCAATTTTAATAAAAAAAATATTACATTGAAAATACACAGTCTATACTCCCATCAAAACAAATTTTATAATTATTTTTTGAATTTGTCATTCATGTCTGAAGCAGAAGATTCAAGTAATGAGAATATTCATAAAAATAATAGTTCATTGCTTTGAAAAACATGAAGGATGGAAAAAAACAATATCCTTTCAAATAAAACAATAATCTAATCAAATATATAACAAATATCATTAAAATGAACGTAAGAAAAACTCTCGGATCAAATGAATTTTTAAAGCAATGAACTTTCGAGTATAGGAATATATATTGGCTTTAGAAAATTAATACTATTTTTTTCAAATTTATCTCCGTTTCTTCAAATTTTCACTTGGCTGACTAAACATTCTCAGCAGTTTTGCCATTTTTTTAATATAAAATGCTATTTCCTTTAAAATTTTGATATTATATCACAATAACTCCTTTACATATAAAAATATCAAAAAAAATTTTATTTTAAATGTTAAAATATAAATTATAAAAGAACTCGTTCAATTTCAGCAGTGAACAAATTAACATAAGATTATTCCATAACCTTTTCAGTGAAAACCTGTGAAAAATTAAATAGAAATGTATATTCCTAACAAATTTGAGAAATTAATTACAATCTTCAAAAAAGCCATAAATATTTGAAAACTATTTTCTTGAGATTAATTCAGAAAATGAATGTTCACAAATCAAATATTACTAGTTTTAATTAAAACATTTTCTTTTACTCCTGTTTAATTTATTTAGTAATTGTGCAGGATTAATATATATCAATGAATTAATATAAGGATTTAAATTAAATATATCATTAATAGTATTATTTAGAGCATGCAACTCTTCCAATTATTTTGAGAGCAACTGAATATAATGAACACTCGACTATAGAGAATTTTTTAATCGGTCCCATAGATTTCATTGTCCTTAGTATCGCTTGAATTTATATAACTTACATTTAAAAATCCTAAAAATATATGTATTTGCATATTTATGCTCTAAAATATTAAAGTGATTTATTATATATGGTTGATAGAGCTTTTAATCTTCCTAAACAATTTAAATTAGAAACTTGATTTTGATATGTAAGCAGGTATAAACTAGTTTAATGCTTTAACAAAGATCCTATTTTATAAATAATACGCTACTTTTATTTGAGTTCTTTATTTAAAACAAAATAGTGCAATCAACATTAAACAATCGTTCAACATTTTGTCATTAAATGGTACGTTTTTAAAAAATTTAAAATTGTCTGGAGGATAAGATTGAACATAATTCTACGGTGGAAGAGGAAAGAAAAAAGCTAAATTCTTACAATTTTGGGGAATTACATAAAATAATAGTCAGATATTATGTATCAAAATTTACTTCATTATAAAATATTAGAAGCATTAGCATTTGAAACATATTCCCTTAATTTAGCTTATTAAAAGTTCAAGCATTTTTTTTTAAATTTTGTTTCATATTTAATAAAATATTTTTGATAGCATTTAAGCTACATTAGTCAAATTTTACCAATACTCATGTACTCACTTTTATTTGCTTATTTTTGGTTACTTTTGATCTAAATGAATAGTACTTTTAATTACTTTTATATTTTAGTCATTAACTGTAAAAGTATAATAAATTATATATATAATTCCAACTTATAAAAATTATAAAATTAGTGAAAAACAAATTTTATTTCTTTTAGTTATTATTGCAAATAGTACATTTAATCCCTCCCTAGACATTTGTAGCACATAATCACATGTTAAATAATTGATACTAATGTTGAATATATGAGCTGGTGCTGTCACAACTAATCTAAGCATATGAGCTGTTTTTCTGCTCTGAAATGCATGTTTGTCGCTGTTGCCCTCATGCACTGTTGACCCATACTTGTGGCATCATCTAATCAGTCCCACCTAAAAATAATATTGATCAATTCATCAACCCAACTTCTTTCAATCCGATAGAATGACTTTTTCAAATTTTGTCATCTGCTAGTAAAATACAATTATTTTGGCGAGACTTTGTAATCGTGGGCATTAGATATTCAAAATCGAAATTCAAAAGAAATTTTGAACATCAAATTGAGAACCGTTTTATGCATAAATCAACTGAATGTACAATTTCGATGCGCTGGAAATAATATTATTGGACACAAACTTGTAAATATCATTGTCAAACCTCATTAGAGACAAACCTTTAATTATTTTTATATTCAATTAAAATGTCTTTACAACCTAAATTTTCATTACAATTAAACAACTTTTGTTGATGAATCAAATTTATTACATAAATCAATTTATTCTCGCTGACTCATTTCCCAAATTAAAGACTTTTGGAGGTAATCAAAAATATATTTATAAAGTCTTGGAATAAAAATTGTCGCAAATTATTTTGGAGCTACGTTTAAAGTGAATAATATAATTTCTCATGTATTAAAACTTGTTACCGGATATGTCCACCGTGGAGTGTGATGCAACATAAAACACGTCGTATCATACTTTGCACAACATTATCCAGCAGCTGTTGAGGCAATTTATCCCATTCCTCTGGGAGTGCATGGATGAGGATGTTCTTGTTTGTCGGCGGATAGTTTCGACCAGCAACTTGCCTCCCCCAAAGCATCCCACACATTTTCAATTTGGTTCAGATCTGGAGAACGTGATGGCCATACGAGGCGTTGAATACCCTCGCTGTCTAGACAATCCTGAACTGCGAATGCTCGATGACATGTTGCGTTGTCGTCCATAAAAACAAATTTATCAATTACAGCACCACGGAAAATGCGAACATGAGGAAGTAGAACTTCATTAATGTATCGTTGGCCCGTCATAGTCCCATTCGCAACCACATGTAGGGGTGTGCGGGCATTGATCATGATGCTGGTCCACACCATTACACTACATGTCAGATATCGGTCCTTTTCCTGGATATTTTCTGGACGATAAGCAGTTCCACTCTCGCGCCAGATCAGTTGGCGTCTACAATCCGATGACAGACTGAACCTACTCTCATCTGAGAATAGTACACAAGCAAGTCCTGTTCAGTCCAATTGCGATGCTCACGACACCATTGCAAACGGGCAGTACGGTGCTGTCTGGTCAATGGGACACACACAACAGGTCTGCGGGCGTATAGTCCTCCTCCCCTCAAACGTCTGGCAACAGTTTTTCGGGAGATCAGCTTTCCTGAGGCAGCAAGAAACTGACTTACCACCTGCTGAGCTGTGGTGCGCCTGTTCCTTTTTGCTGATAGGACGATATATCTGTCTTCTGCATGCGTCGTACTTCTAACACGACCTCCCCCATGCCGCCTACTACACATTCCAGTAGTTTGAAATGACTTCTACAGCCGTGAAACAACGCTGTGAGCGAAGTCGAACTCCCTGGCAACATCTTTTATTTTTCGCCCTTCTTCGATCTTTCCAATAATTTGGCCACGCATAAAATCATCTAAGTGATGTCGGTAAAAGATGCCAAAAATTTCAAGTTCGTCTATTAAATCTTTCCTGTAAAACTTTGACTTGAAACAACAACTGTCCACACGCGTCAAAACTTTTAAAGCTCTAATGAACGGTATCACGTGATGAACAGACGTGGAAAAAAATTTGCATACGCATACTTCTTCTTACTATATCCCGCACTTATTCTGATTTTCCACATATTGCTGCCTTTCATTTTGTGGTTGTTATGGATGATAGTGTTATCCGTCCTTAGCACTTGTCCAGCAGTGTATATAAGTAAAAATTAAATTACAACTAATTAATTAAGAATGTAAATTCTTCCATAAATTTTTAACAGAATAAATGAAAACATAAATTAGAAATGTTCAATTCAAAAGTTCTGAGAAATTTGAAAAGGTCTTTAATAACGATGAATCATTCAGAAAACAAAGGAAAACAATTAGAAAAATAAAAATAGAAATAAAAAACAAAAACTGCAAAAAATAATCATGAATATATTGAGAAAAAGATAGAAATAAAAAACCGTGCCTTCTTATCAGAGGAACAGAATAGACAAGGGAAAAGTGTTTTGAACTCATTTGGTATAAAGATTCTAAAAAATAAACAATACAGAACTGAGCTGTTCCTCCAGAATAAATCCTTGAATAAAAGAAACGAAAAAAATTAAAAAATTTTAATGTAAAAATAAAAAAGTGAAAGAGAAAGAAACGAAATCAAAAACAAGTTTCTCAAAAGAAATTACTATCATAACCATACACAGCGGTGTAAAATATTAAAAGATTCACAAAGACAAGGTTATTAAAACAATAAAATTAATATATGTAGTATAAGAAGCATTTAAAAAAGAATGTGTGTGTCTATATACATTATATATATATATGTGTGTGTGTGTGTGTGTGTGTGTGTGTGTGTGTGTGTGTGTGTGTGTGTGTGTGTGTGTGTGTGTGTGTGTGTGTGTGTGTGTGTGTGTGTGTGTGTGTGTGTGTGTGTGTGTGTGTGTGTGTGTGTGTGTGTGTGTGTGTGTGTGTGTGTGTGTGTGTGTGTGTGTGTGTGTGTGTGTGTGTGTGTGCACATGAATACTTTTCTTATCTCTATATTTCCTTCTATATCAACAGAATAAGTTTTAGGTGACATTGTAAGTACATACCTCCTCCCAAAAAAATTTTTTCAAATTACTCTATAAAATTCCTCATCAATCAATAAATTAACATTTCTCTATTATATCGATTCTCTTTCTAAATAGTAAACATAGTTGGATTTAAAGTCCTTTAAAAAAATTTTTTTAACCTATGCCTAACTTCGGCATTTGTGTTATTAGTTGAAGGTCAGCTCAATAAAGTGATGATGAAGCTTAAAAAGAATTAAAATTAGCGTCTGTAGAGTTGTCTTCAAGAATCTTTTTAACAATGAGGCAATGCCTGAAGTATTCACCATTCATATCCCCCAGTTGGCACAGAGGGCAGAAAGCCCTCTGTGCTGACTATGACTCTAATTAGGAGATAATGCTTTTATAAATAGTCATGTTAAATAAGCAAACCAATGGAAGCAATTCCAACAGATAGAGGAAGAGATTTGAGGATTTTACTATATATATATTATTTTTTGCTGAGCAAGCCATTCCACTTCTAACCCACAACTGTATCACTATACAAGGTGGCTCTATTTTTTTTAATTTATTATAAATGATACTCTTGATTCTCTCAAAGGCAATGAAGAGTTAGATTGAGACACAATAGATTCTGCTTTAGGAAGCAAATCAGCCTGTTCGTTTCCAAAAATATCACAATAATTGGGAATTCAATGGAGAACACAAGTTTTTAAGAATAATAATCATAATGAGCAATTTCATATCATTAAAGATTACAGATTAGTTTATAAATGCTTCAAAAATACGCTTTTATATATTTCTGCCTCAGATAAAGTATATAACCCATTTTTATTATCTCTTATTACAGCAAAAACTTTATTTTAATGGAAAATAAATACATTTCTTTCGTTTTTATAATATAGATTTTGTGTTTGATTGTTTGTTTTAATGGCACAAAGTCCAAAAGAGGACTTTATAATATAGAAGCTGTTAGCAGAATTCTTAAAAGATTCTAGTTATCTCAGAGCTACTATACATAAAGTTTATGCATCTTAAATATACACATAATACAATAACTTTAATTAAAAGCCATCATTTTACATAATAATTTTAAGAAAATAACACAGCTTAACTATAAAAATAGTGCCTGTTAAAGTATTTTGTTCCATTCAGAGAGTTTTATCGCACAAATGGATTGCTTTCAAAAGAACATGAAAGCTGAAAAATAAGTAGGAACACCAATTTTCAAATGAATAATCCTGATACCCCTTTCCGATCCTATCTTATTTGTTTAAGGAATTAACAATGTGTTGTATAATATTCAGCTGCCTACTTTTTATTGAAGCAATTTAAATGATTGACTGTACTGTGATTAGAAAAAATTAATACATTTCATTTTTCTTACAAAGGTAATAGATTCAATGATATAATAAAACAAATTTATATAAGGCGCCATCATTTCCACCCCTAGTTGTGTTGAAAGGTGGAAATCCTACTCGCCAGGCATTATACAAAACAACATGTTATTTTCTTCAGTAATAATAAATTTACCTTTATGTTAAAATTATTTGAATAGAATTAAAGTAGAATTGAATAGAGTATAATTGTACTACAGACTGCAAAATAATTTCCATTTTTATCCTGAAGCATGGCTTTTTTATTAAGAGTTCTACAAGAAGTTTAAAACTCTGGAAATTAAAAAATATATTTTTGAATCACAAAAAACACTGTTTTTTTTCTACTTTTTCATAATTTTATTTACAGCTTATGCAGAGCATATTATAGATCTTTTTAACAATCATTTAACTTGCAGAATTTCTTTTTGATGTTAAAAATCTCAATAATCAGTTTTCAAAGAATTATTTTTCATCTTTTTATAGATATCTGAAAAAATCTATCCATTTGTAACAAGCCTTACCTGTCTTTTACCTTTGTCAATGGCAATTTAGCAATATTATCTATCAAAGCTTAAAAATATGAAACTATTTATTTAGCACTTTTTAATTATCTAGTGTAAGTAAATTTATTCGGAAAGTATATAAGCATTAAAATGAAATTTTTTAAGAAAACGATGCATTTCTAGAACAAAATAAATTGTCTTTGCTTCCATTAATCTGGCTGTATATCTACACAATTTTTTTTTTCATTTCTGCAATAATCCTAAATATTCTGAGCATTACATAGAACTAGAATAGAAAGCTAATACTAATAGAATGAATAATTTAAAAATGCTCATGCATTTTTAAAAATAGTTCTATTATTAAAAACAATTTACATATTTTTAAAAACATTTCAATTTTGTTGAAATAATTATGCATCTTCTACTTTCGTTCTTAAAAATGAGTAAAATAATACAAGTAATACAATTAAATAAAGAAAACTTAAGTTGAATGAATTCAGAGTTTACATTCCTCAAATATGTATTGCTTGCATCCTATCATTTTAGCACTCAAAAGCCTTTCAATAATACAATAAAACAAATTAATACTCAAAATCAGACTTTAAAACAAAATAAAACTTTTTCTAAAAGTAATCTTGAATTTTCCATTGAAATCAAATAAAAGCAAGAGAATAGAGTACAAAATTTAACTTGCATAAAATAACTTTTTATAAGTAAATTTCTCCAAACAAAAACCAAGATGTGAAGATTGCCAACAGTTACAAGATTTGACTAATAGTTCAAGAATTGTGAGATTTATTTCTAATCTAGACCATGGTTGTTTTTAGATTTTTGAATCAACTTTTTCAGTCCTTTGTAAACTATTTCCTTCCTCCATTTGCCTTATTTATGAAAATAGAAGAAACTGAGATGGATAACAGCTTTATCTAGAATGATATCAAAGAAACTCACAATAAAACAGACACAGTGATAAAATCAAGTCTTAAACTTGCTTTATATTTTTAGGTCATGCATGAACAACTTATTTTATTTATCAAAGAATCTTATAAATCTATTTGAAGATGGGACACTTTGTTTTAAAAGTAAATGCTTTATTTTATGTATATAGTCAACATTTTGTTTTTTAAAATGAATACTTTTTCATACATATTTACAAAATAAGTGTAAGAATATTATTAATATCTAGTTATTTACTAAGAATACAATAGTTACATTATTCATGTGAGTAATGAATGTATTGAATTCTTTAATCAATTTTACAAGTGTCAAATTACATATATCTAATATGTAAACATAACTTTGCAGAACAGTAGTTTTTAACAGAATTAAAAACATTAGTTTTTAACTCTTTTTTAAAAAATATATTAACATAACATTTACATAAACTATTTTATTAAAAGTAATTATAAAACAAAAATGTAAATATTTAAGACTGCTATGTGGTAGATATATGATATTCTTTAATCTAACCTACAAGTGCCAAATTACATGTATCCAATATGTAAGCATAGATATTTAAGTTAATTTTAAACTTCTTAAATATATTTACAATTTTACAAATCATTTCAGCATAATTTTTACCTCACATTATTATTAATATTCATATCAAACTTTTAATATTTTGAGGGAAAGAATATTGTTAATAGTGTAAAGCATGCAAAAGTTTTAGACAGGAGATGAACTTTGAACTTGTGTTCTAAATATAAAGCAAACTTTCAGCATTAAGAATAAATTATGATGTTAATCATGCAAAAGACAACTGCATGTGAAATATACCGGAAATTAAGAAATACCAGACAACTTGATTAACTTATTTACAGGTTAAATATTTTAGTTACAAATGGTAAATCCCAAATAATGGTATTTGTTGACTAGGAAAATAACTTTTGTCATTTTTAATAGACAATTCATTTCATTTACTTCTTTTTAAACTGATAAGACATCCACAATAGTACACTTCTTGTATCAGACTTCATTAACATCAATAGTTTCATTGATCTGGTCTGATTCCATTAGAGCAGATGGGAGATTAGAAACAACACACAACTTTTTTCAGCAATATAAATACCTTTATATAATTTTTTTAGCAATATAAATATTTATTTCTGCAGCTAAATACAGAGCTTCCTGAACATTTATTTCAATATATATAATACAAATTTAAGAACTTATAGAAAAAATATAACAAAAAAGTTAGTACGTTTAAGTTAATACAATATATATATTTATATATATACATATTAATGTAAAATAAACACATAAACTTAAAAAGAAATAAACAGAAAATTTATGTAAAATGCTGATTTTATTTAAAAATATACTTTTTTATATACAAAAATGTTTTAGTACCCTGAAATTCCATATTTCTTACAGCACTAATATGAATGATTACCACTAGTAACATTTTTAAAAAATATCACCAAAAAATTTGAAAATTTAAAAAATTTATATGAATAGAAATAATTTCAAAAAATAACAGCATTTTGAAAAATTCCACTAGTCCGTAATTAGTTTTACAAAAAATTAATAATAATTAAATATGACTAGAATTCATTTTAATATAAATTTAATCACAGTAATGTTACTCAGAGATATGAAAGCATAAGAGCAGCCATACATGAAATTATTATAATAGCAAAATTATAGATTATAAACTAATTGTTATAGGAAAAAGAAATTGTACAATTAATTACAATAAAATTGTTTTCAATCAATTTAATTGTAACTTGAAATTTGTGGCTTATTGTAGCATCATTTATAATTGGATAGTATTTATTAAATTTTTTAAAAAATACAATTAAAAATTTAACACAAGCTATGATTTTTTCTGAAAATTGAAGAGTTATAATCTCAATTCTCAAATTCACAAACTCATCTTATATTAGTCATATTATATCCAAATATGAGAGTTAAAATATAATTTTCTTAATAAGTGATATAAAATGAAGTTACAAAAATGTGAGTATAAACCACATAATTTTTTAAATATATTTCTATTCATTGATATAACACGTCTGGAAATGAACTTTAATTAATTCACATAGTTTTATAAGAACAATAAGATAAAAAATTAATAATTACAACAGATAAATATGTATAATAAATACAATAGTTGCTTGGATTACTTTCAACAGTTAAAAAACAAATGGAAAAAATATTTAATGATTAAAAGATATGTCACATTATGCATTAAGGAAACACACAGCAATTCCCAATTATTGTGATTAAACTAAAAAATTTCAAAACAGATTAACATCAAAAGTAACCAAAATAGATTTAAAACTTTTTACTAATCAAAACAAATATCGATGACTTTCATTAATGTGAACAAAAATAGTTTTCTACCTTTGTACAGACTGGAATCCATATCAAAAAGCAGGCATACTTATAATTAATAATAAATAAAAACAATTAACAATGTAAACCATGAATTACATTCTATGCACATTTCACATATTGAAAACGAATATATCTGCACTAATGAAAAATGCATATTGACATACAATGATTTTCACTGTGGATTTGATTTCATGTGGAATTAGTTTTCAGTGAATAAAAAAATTATCTTTAACCATGAAAGTTTTCTTAAAACCAAAATTAGCATGAATAATTGGAAATAGTAGTGATTCAGAAAAACAATTCAACCTTAGAGCTACTCTGATTATATTATTCAAATTAAAATAATTAGAGAAAATGGATTACCTGGCACACTTTCATTGAAAAAAATTATTTCTTTTACAGATAATTAAAAACAATTATTTTTAAAAGAAATAATTTTTTTTTCAATGAAAGTATGCCAGATAATAATAAACAGTAGAAAACATTTTGACAACAGTTTCTTGAGATTGAAAGAAGCTGTAAGAAAGTGATGGATTGTGTGGATTCTGAATAAATTCTCTCTGATAAATGGTTGACAAACAGTGATGAAAAAACTGATAGATTTGCTTAAATCAACACAACATAAATCAAAACAGTTTTGGTTATATGTTCGGAATGCCCTTTTTTCCCATTAAGGTAGTGAAGATGTTGCTTTCTTTTTTTGTTTTACTTGTATACATTTTCATATGTACTTGCTTATGCATTTTCAGTGCAGTAATATACAAACTTGAATAAAGAAACAAATTACAACTAGAGAATTCCTTGCATGAGAAAATAACTTAGTATTAAATATGGATCTAACTGAGAGTTACCAATAAAATATCAAAATCATAAAAGTATATTGAATAATTATTTATCTATAAATGAGTGCATTTTCACATATATTATTTTTTATATATAATATTTTGTAATATTACAGTATCTATATAATAAATATATTATGATTTGCAAGATAATGTCATATTATAGCTGCACACAATCAGCTATATTAAATGACTAGATTAGTATAAATAATTTTACATAATGATTCAATAGACAGTAAATATATGAGGGTTACTCTGAAATTTTTGAGATACGCGCAGATGAGAATTTACAAAATAAAAATAACGGTTTAATTTTAAAGTACAAAGTATTTTAACACAGAAGACAATTTTTTACTGACTTACTTCAACTTTTTTAGCGTGGAATAAATTTTAAACAGAAGAGAAAATGGAGTTGACGCGAGAACAATTTCGCGCTATGATTTTCTACGATTTTAAAGCAGGATTAAATCAAGAAAAATGCGTTCAACGGTTGCAATTAGCATGTGGTGATGAATCTCCAGCTCGTGCTTCTGTATTCAGATGGTTTAGAGAATTTAGAAGAGGTCGCAATTTTCTTCAGGATGAAGAACACACAGGTAGGCCGCCGTCGGCAGTCATCCCGGATAATGTGTCTGCCATACGAAAAATGTTAATGGATGATAATCGCTGCACCTATCAAATGATACAGAAGGAACTTAACCTTGGATCCGCAGCCATACACAAAATCATGGAAAAAGTAGTTTGCCGTTGGGTTCCCTATAATCTAACTGAGCATCAAAAAGAGGAGCGTGTCAGAATCAGTAAAGAACTCTTAATATGCTGAATGATGGTGGCCATCGCATCATTTCTAAAATTGTAACAGGTGATGAAACGTACAGACCGTTTATTGACGTTCCTACACGTCAAGAAAGCAAAGTATGGGTCTTTGAAGATGATCCCACGCCGACAATGGTGAAAAAACAACGCGCACTGAAAAAAGTGATGTATGTCGTTTTCTTCAGAAGTACGGGATTGGTCAAAGCCATCAAGTTGAAAGGACAGAAGACAGTAACAGCAAACTGGTATACCACTAAATGTCTTCCAGAAATTCTACATGAACTGAATGTTAGGGAACTAATGCTTCACCATGACAATGCATCTTCACATACAGCCGGTCTTAAACAAAAACAAATTAAAGTGATCGAACATCCGCCGTATTCACCTGATCTATGTGCGACTTTTGGTTATTCTTTAATCTAAAAAAGAACTTACGTGGACGTCGTTTTCATTCAGAAGAAGAGATTGATGTGGCTCTAAATGCATTTTTTTCATCTATTCAAAGAAATTAATGGCTTGAGGCATTTAATCTGTGGAAAATTCGTCTACAAAAGTGCATTGATGCTGGAGGAGACTACTTTGAACACACCTAAAATTTTGTAAGTATAACTTTAAAAACCTAGTTGTATCTCAAAAATTTCAGAGTGACCCTCGTATTACTCCTACATAATAGTTGCATCAACATGAATAAAGTAGTCACACCACAAAAAAATTACATCTCTTCAATGTTGATTGTAGTAATGAAGATTTCAAAACCTAATGATCTACATCACGTTAGAAATTAACCTCAAATCAAACACTTTTTCTAAAATTTTATGCAATTATTTTAAGTTATTCAAATGTTTCACTGCATAATACCTCTCTTTATTTAAAGGCATAAATTAAAGCACTCATTAAAATGCTTAAATGAGAAATTTTCAAATATAAATAAATGAATTTTAGGAAATAAAAATTTTACTTAAATAAATAATATTATACTTGTTAAACGCTTTTTAATATCAAAAACACTCATTAAATTGAAAATAAAAATCGCATCTAAAAGTAGCCCAAGCATAATTACATATAAAAACTAAAATTTTATCTATCATTCCTTTCTAAATAAGATTTTGTAATGCTTTCATATACAAGAAATATATAATTAGAAATCCAAAATTTAAGAATATGATAAAAGTGAAAAAATACATTCAACTAAAATTTCAAGATCAATAATAAAAATTTTAAATTATGGAAAAAGGAACTAATTGATAGTAAAAGTTTTTGAATGTAGACCACATTTCCCATATTAAAATATTTACTCAAGAATTCTAAAGTAATTTTTAATACATTATCACACATAACAATGCATTTGTTTTTAAGATGAATCAATAGTTATTTTAAAAATTAATGCATTATAAATGCATTCCTATCTGTCTCTCCACTTTCTTGTCTAAAATAAAAATAAGATTTTATTTTTTTATTTATTTCAAAATAGTGAATCGAATTTTCTTCCATGAAATTGCTAAAGTTTAAATCAATTCTATTTTTCTTTGTTTACGATGATTTTAGAACTATAAATTCAAACTTATATAAAAAAGGGGGGAAAAGAAACATGAATTTAAATCAATTAAATATTGTATATATATATATCAATCTGTTTATAAGTTTAATACATTTTTCTAAGGTCAAAGAAGAATTCAGAAAAATTGATTATAAACATAAAACATTGTATTTCACTATTACTTATTGCTCATATATTTTCCTTTTATAGTTTCTTTATTCTTTTACAATATATAGGATTTTACTTTTTATGGAAAGAAAATAAGTGAGAAATAATATTATCTATAACTTTTGAAGAAAAAAATGTCATAAATACTATAATGCTTCTTTGCATTATTTATGTATGTATATTTTACATATATATATACATAAATAATACAAACAAGCATTAAAGGAATAATAATTGTAAGTGCCTGTATACAATGTTATATAAATGTAGATAATTAAAATCTCATTATCATAAGTGAATGAAAAATTGTTGCAAAAAATTTTGTTGGATAGCAAGTATATAGAAAATGTAGTTTCAATTTTGAAAATTTTGCTTAAGACAAAAACTTAATAATGGTGTTTTAAATAACAAAGTCTTATAGTCAGTTTAGAAAATAAAGAAAGGAAATTTGCATGTCAGTTTACTTTTAAATTCCATTCTGTAATAAACACTAGCATTCAAAAACTTATGAAATAAAAGCTTAAGAAATATTCTTGTTTTTAAGTACATCAACTCTAGTTTCAACTATATAAAAATGAAGTTGGACAGGCTGGCAATTAAATTGACTACACCAAGAAATTTATTGTACAACAGGAAGAAGATTTAATGGTGAAAATTATAAGGTTTTCAAGGCATACATGTAATACAAGAGCCAGTAGCAAAACCTACAATGTGTTTAAATGAAGAAAATTTACAGCAGATTTCCCATACATAAATTGAATTTGAACATTGTAGTCTGGTAAAAAAAAAAAAAAAAAAAAAAAAAAAAAAAACATGATGCTTTGTGTAAGATTGAGCATTTTTGACTTCAATAGAGTTTGATTTCATCAACTTTTGCTGACTTTGATAGTAGCATATCAAGATTATGAATTATCATATCAGAATACAGTTAGTGATAAACAGGGTGCATGATCAGCCATCACTAACAGCAGAGACAAGACATATAACCCATATGATTAGATGTTCTTTTCTCAGATGTTAAGCAAATAATTTTTTAAAAACTAACTTAATATAGCATCTGATTTAATGCAGATTATTTTTTTTTCAAGATTCATTAAAATACATGAAATTTAACAATGAAAATAAGAAATTTCAACCATTATAGAAGTTTTCAATTTATTTTGAAATTTTTTAGAAAGAAGAAATTATAAAGATAATTAAAAACTTTCATGAAATATTATTGAATCTTAATACATGCAATTAAAAAAATAAGATAACCTAACACTTACAACATTTACATCCTTAGCTAGAAAGGAGTGGCAATATTGAAAATTAAAATGTCCATTAGGTTCACGTGCAATAAAAGAAAACTGATGATGCTCTGGATCACAAGTAGCAAATGAAATCCTTCGTAATGCATGAGCCATTAAAACACTCTGTAAATAAAAAACGTAAATTACAAAATAAAAAATTCTGATTTAATAATGGTGTGTAGTATTTTTTTATTTCAATAAATAAACACTATTCCAATATTTTAACATTTTTGGAATAATAGAAATAATTTTCATAAAAATACATAATATCAAAAAGCAAAAAATGTATTAGAATTTCTCATTTTCATAAATACAATAGTGTTAAAATTAATTAAAATTCACTATTCAAACTTTTGAAGGAAAATCAAATATGAAAATAGCTTTTATTAAAATGTAAAAATGCACAAATAATCCAAGACATAGCAATGAGCTTTGACTTCCTCAGCATCAACAATTTATAAAATACAAACATATGTTACCCCCATTAAAATCCTGAAAATTAAGAGTAGTAGATCATAAAACAAAAATTGTTATTTTTCAAAATAATGAATTTTTCCAATTAATTTTTTCATGCATTCAATTGGTAGATTAATTGTAGAAAATATAATTTGATTAGTTTATCTTATAGCTCCTCATAAAAAGACAATTAAATTTGAAAGTATAAAATGATATGTAAATATAACGAAATCTAAACACAATATACATGAGTTACCTTTCCATCTAGAGTGCAAACTTTGATTCCAGTAAATGATATAACCAGTAAAACATTTTTCTTAGGGCCTACAGTCTGAAATAAAAATTAAAGTCACAAATTGATATAAGGTTCCTAAAGATTAATAAATTATTAAAAAGTAATATTTAAAATCTAAAAAATTACAAGGAGTTTCCAAGTTTTCTTTTAATAAAAATTTGATGCCTAATATTAATTACTTTATTACATAATAATGCATATCGATTATTAATATATAGCTTGCCTGCATTAAAATGTTTAAAAAAACAATCATGGACACTATAAAATAAATAATCTTAATTTAGAAACTGATAGGCTAGAAAAGTGAGTTTCATAATTATGGTACAATATTTAATTAATAACTTAAACAGAATAAAATGTTCCATGAGATGCTGAATTAATTTTTAAAAAGTTTATAACTTTAAAGTAAATACTGTGAATAATTACAACATAAAATTATAAACTAAACAAAGAGCAAAGGTAAATGTTAAATAAATTTCAAAATTAGAATAAACCAAAATAATTATAGTTCTTCTAAAAATGTTTTTTATGTATGATAAAAGTAAAAATTTCCATGCATCAACTAATGAAATAATTAAAAAAACACACACACAAAAATCACTGAGCAAATTTTTTTCTTTACCTAATATATTTAACAAGAACTTTTAATAATTGAAGCAATCTTAATGACTTCAATCTCATAGCCCATCATGCTTCATTTAAAATTTATACTAATTTAACACAAATACATCATTTACCAGCTTGTTTTTAAACAAGGGTCTTGAAGAAAAAATGATTCATAACCAACAATAATAAATCCAAATGATGATTGTAGAACCTCTACAATATAAACATGTAACGTATATATTATTAATATTTATCAATTGTAAATTGTGAATATCTATTGCAATGAAAAATTTGCTTCATTTGTCCAGAAAAATGTCAAACATAACACTGAGTTTTCAATATCATTGTCACTGAAGAATTTTCAATGATCATTGAATATAAACTTTAATTTTTGTGTGTGTGATCAGTATCAAAAAAGCCAATTAATATATTTCTTAACTTCATTATTACAAAATAACAGCTTTATAGTTAAAACTATAATATACAGTAGATACACACTTGTTTTGATTTGTTTGAGAACAAAACACCATGCAAGCATTCTAGACATTCTGGAAACAATAGTTGAAAATAAGTGTTAAGAGATTTGATTGGAGAATGGAGTTGAGATTTCAAACTTGACTATTCACCATACATGACAACATAGAAGAAGCAAGAAACTTATCAAAAGATTATGCTCTGTTTGTCTGTAGCTGGTTTAGTTTCATAAGGACAAGTCAGCCAGTAAAATACCATCAATTGAGGGATAAACTGGTTAGTTTTATTGAGGAATTTTGGTTGCCTCAATTGTAAAAATGAATGTGTTTATTAGTCAAGGTTAAAAAAGAAAATTCTAAGTGAAATAGATGAAAATATCTTACATACGACAAAAATTCTTACAAAATATAGAATTCCAAAGACTAGATTTCAACAATTTTATAAGATAGCAGTAAAAATCCTTGAAAATGGAAGCAGTACCAGTAAAAATGTGCTCTCATGAAAATATTTTACATTCACAACACAGTAAAAAGCATTGCTTGTTTGAGTGTGAAAAAATAAAGAAGTGAGCATTCTTATTGATGGTAATGTTATTAAAGAACAATCCAACAGTTTTGTTATGAAACAGATCATAAAACAATTCAAAGTATCAAAACGGTTGACTCTAAAAATTTAAAAACAGACATGATTTGAGCTATAAAAAACTGAGATGGAAGTGAAGTATTGAATGGAATTTCAAAAAATAAATGGAAAATAGTGATTGAAGTCCCTACTTTCGGACTACATCCCAGAATATATTTTCAACATGAATAAGGCAAGATTGTTTTTAGAGTTAAACTGAAAGAGCACTCAACTTCAAAGGTGGTAAATGTAATGGAAGCAAAAAGCTGAAGCAAAGAAAACATGAATGAAGTTTGAAAACTACTGTACAGTTTTTAATCACCATATATTTAAAGTCTAGATGCTTCAAAAATATCCAAAACACTGCAGAACATGTTAACATCAAAGATGAAAAATTTGTAAATATTTATGAAAAATTGTTTTGATACACCCATCAATGCTTTTTGATCGAGAATTATAAAGACCTAATTTGAGTGAACTGCATTGCTCATATTGAAGTATGGTATCTTTTAGCAATTCACATGTGAAGTTTCTCTTATCTAATTTATACCCCATAGATCAGGACATATAATCAACAGTTCTAAGTGCAAAAAAGATAGGTTACTCTTGAAAATAGTGAACATGGTCTAGGAATTGAGTAGCCTTTTGAAATTTATATTCTAGGTAAATGTACTTGTCAATCATACAGATTGACAAGTACATTTACCTAGAATGAAAAGGTGGAGAAAAATATATGATATCTATAGCATTTCAACATGCAGTCTTTGAAAGAGAAACCACTTAACTGAAGAAAGTCAAGAAAATTTATTTGATGTCTTGATAGAAGATGTGTTATTCATATTTGAACTTCTACAAAGAATCTTACTGCTGTTCAGAATTTCAATTCAGGATTCTTTGAATCAAACTTGATGTGACTTGTACAGAAGTATCAAATGATGAAATTATTGGAAACATAATGAATGAGAATGAGAGTTTTCAGATATCTAAAAATATGACATAGTGCTATGACTACCAACAAAACAAGAAGCTGGAAGACAAGGACTAAGGCACATTTTTGAGGAAGAAGTAAAATGATTTTTAACACCAAAATAAATTTTTGAAACAGAAAAAATAAAGATATTACTAGTTTACTTGATTTTTCAATACTAGACTGAATATACGAATTTTTTTTGTCACATTTTGCACATGTTTCTTTTATAGTGTATACTAAACATTTTTTTCTAAAAGTACTTCTGTATTTATTAATGGAAGGTAGCTTGATAAAAAAAAAACTATCTTTAAAACCCAATACTTATATTTTATGAACTTTAATTTTTAAGATGAAGAATGTTCTCTACAAGTTAATAAAAACATGCACCCACTGCACTAGTTTTTAATACTAACTGGTAACATATAGATATTTTTCCTCTTAAAGATAGTAACTTCAATTGATACCTGGAACCAGGGGGTACGTGTACCTTCCTGGGGCTTGAGCAGCCACCAGGCACGTCGGCAGGTGGTGGATAGCCGAATGTCCTGTAGGAATGACAGGATAGCCTTGAATATAGAATCAGAGGCTGTGAACCAGCTCCCGTAAACCCTGGTGTTATGCGACCCATGCCTAGGGTTATTTGGCACCACGGTTATGGTGTCTTAATGGAGCCTCTAGTTGCCTGGCGAACTTCTAGAGTAATTTGCCTTGCCCAGTAACTCAGGCAATGCTGGGTGGACTTATATTACCTGAGCTTATTAATTTTTATCTTGTGGCTGAAAAGACACAAGAAATAACAAACCTTTCTGCATTTGCAGGTGAAGCCTCTGAAGTAGACCTTGCTGAAAAAGACAAGGAAACTCAGAGGCAATCTAGTAAAGGGGCAGCAATGAATCCCTCACTTGAGGTAGAAATGACCTCCAAACCATCTTCTTCCAGTGAAAGTCAGGAAGCTATCCCTAACATGACTGACTTTCTGACCAGATGGGACTGTTTCAGCAAGACCCTATCAGCTGGAAATGCCATACGCAAGAGGAAACGGCAGAGCATATCATTTACAAATGCGAGGCTCTTGCCCTCCCTAGATTAACTTATTTAGGCATCATCCATACTAGAGAGTTACACCTAGACTCCATTAAAGGGTTATCGGACTTTATTAATAAAGTGGGTGACTTGAGCAACTGGAACTAGGAAACATTGGGTTTGGAGTTAATGGTACAAAATGCTGATAAAAGCAGAGGTGCCCAATGATATACAAACCCAACTCTAAGAAGAAGAAGAACTTCAATTGCTTGATTTTTCACCACTAAAAGATTGTCCTCATTGCCAAATTGACTAAAGATTTAAGAAACTTTTAAAACAAATTCAGTAATGAATAAATCGTTGGATTTCACATTTTCTAAGAGAACAATGCAGTCTTGTCTAACATAATATATACATAAGAAATGACAATGTGGAAGAAAAGAATGCAAGTAATTTTCTCAAGTAATTGGAATGTTGTCTCTACCTTAAAACATTGACTTCTGCTGATAACTTGAGAAACATGAGAAAAAAACAGTGAAAATGAAAATGTTATTTTCAAAATTATTTTAGTATGTTTTTCACTTTAAAAATATTATGATAATTTATGTAACAAAAACAATTAAAAAAATTATCATCAATAATGTCAACATTATATCTACATACAAATCAATAGAAAAAAATTAGCAATTACTAAGTGCAATTTCCATTTTACATAAATTTGTTTTGCATATTTCATTCATTGACTCAACAGACTTGAGTGAATTCTTGTTTTCTCATGAAGTCCTCTCCTCTGAAAGTAATCTATTGTTGGTAACAATCCTCAAGTTCTTGGTTTCAGGATATCCATATCTCCTTGAGTACAATCTTTTAATCTGAGTTTGGGCCTACCAATAGGGTGAATAATCCACTAGGTTTAGCCAGAAGTATTTATATTGTAAGGCTCTTCTACATTCTTTCAAGTAGACTAGATTGGATGATCTAGTCGATTGATTTTTTAAATGTAATACATTTCACAATATTGAATTCTATAAAAAATGATAGAGTTCTAGATTTGACCTTTTACACTAAATTACAAAACTCCATCAATTTATTTAACACCAAAAATGTCTTTTAAGTATCATCCCTTCAAAATATACAAGAGCTATCTAAGATCTATCTTTTCTTGTTATAGCCCATGTTTCAGGTGAGTAGGTGAATACAAAAGTCAATTTGATATGACTTTTATAAAGGAAAAGTTTGGTTTTCTTTTTAATTAGATTTGATTATTAAAAACCTAAAATAACAGCTATTGTCTTTAGTGATTCTTTTCTGGATTTGTGGAAAGATAATTTTTAATACTAATTTCAGAGCAAAGATTTGTAAGAATTAAAAAAACTCAATATCGTAAGTGCCAAATTTCAATTAGAATGCATTCTTTTAGAGACTGCAAATACATAATTTAATTTTCCTTAACAGGAAGTACATTTTGCCTACATCTTTCTTTAGTGTCATAAAGGAATAGGTGTCTTTCATATAATAACTATATTATCTGCATTTTTGAAAAAAATGGTTTCTATGGTATCAAGTCAATTTTTAACTATTCTCTTAGTTATTAAGTTAAACAGCAGACATGCAGTATATTTCCTATACTCTATTTTTTATTACCATTGGCTCAGAGAAGTTACTCTGAATTTATACTCAGCTTTGTTTCATTTAGAGTAATGTTGAGTTCTCATTAAGAAGGTATGGCATGAAAAGAGAAAACTTTATTTTTTGGTTTCCTGGAGAATCATGATTTCCAAGAAAAAAGCAAAAACAAAAGATGTGTTGATTTATGATTTTCGAGTAGAGAACTGTACAGAGGGTAAAATATAAGCATGCGATAAAGTGTGCCAAAACAACATCCCCTAAAGGTTAGGGGGTGTTGGTCAAACTGGCTTAATGGTTGGGAATGTGTTTTCATAACAAGATTTTCGTTTTATGACTTAAGGTGATCGTATGGCATGCGCAAAATTCGTTTTAAGTGCAACTCTTGCGTTTAATGAATAATTTTATATGTTTACAATTTAAAAATTTGCTACGCTAATGTTCTCGTTATTAGACTTAGAATTTGTTTTAAGTTATATTATCTCGAATTATTGGAAGATATATTATTTATAATTTTTAAAATAGTTTCGAAATTTTGAAAACTATATTGTTTGACTTTTTTTAAAGTTATATTATTTCGAATTTTCATTTGGTCGGCTAATAAAAGATCCATACAGGGTGCTAATAATGTGCCCAGTTAGTTTGATTCATACATCTCAGACTATGCATGGCGAAGGAAGCATAAAGAAAATACAGAAGACTTTTTTGAAGCTCTTAAAAGCGTTCTTTTCTCAGCCGAGTGAGTTATTTTATTTTTCATTAAAATTTCATTCAGAGAGATTATTAGAAACTCTAATTTTTATAAAAATGCATGTTTACATAAGTAAATACATCTTTAAGTAAGCTTTATTGAGTGTTTCCCGTTAGTGTTAAATTGTGCCATACTGAAATATTTTTAAGGTGGGCGTCACACGCCCGGTTAATAAAAATTCGAGTTTGCATAAAAAATGCAATTTGTTAACGTTAGAAGTTTAGCTTTATTGCCTGGTTGTCACTGTACTAGGTAGTGCTACACTGAAGTTTTTTTAAGGTGGGCGCAATTTCCCGGTATATTAAAATCTGAGTTTGAATAAAAAATGAAATTTGTTAACGTTAGAAATGTAGCTTTATTGCCCGGTTATCGCTGTAGTAGGTAGCGTTACACTGAATTTTTTTTAAGGTGAGCGTAATTGCACGGTATATTAAAATTTGAGTTTTAATAAATTCGTTTGTAGTTATTAGAATTATATATATGTATATATATATATATATATATATATATATACTTCTACAGCACTTAATTATAATGAAATATTCAAAATTTTGATATTTGGAATTTGAAAAAGCACGCGATTTCAAAGTTGAAGTTCGAATGCGATAGGTATTGGTAGCCGGATATTGCGCGTAGTGACATAATTAAGGTTGACTACAAAGCTGTGGAGCACTTGGCCCGAAAATTGGAAATCGCGCCACACCTACACAGCTCCGTCGCCTTTTACCATGATTTTTCTAATGTATATAAAATTAAAATTAATACTAAGGTGAATTACAAAAATATTTGTCTCAATTTATTCATTATAAGAGTAAGAGGGACAAGTCTCACCAGCTTATTAAGAACAAAATCCTTAATGACTACAATGAGTTATTTCTTGTTTTTGCTTGTATAAATAGCTTTGAAATATATGAAAATATTTTTGGTTTGAATTCCAAGTTCTACTTTTTTTCCAAAATTAATCAAAAATTAAATAATTGTTCAGTTATATATACATTTTAAAATCCTAAATACATATTTATAATTTCATTTCTTCCATAAATGAAAAAGAGCCCATTAAATAAAATATTTGAAAACATATTTTACGTGATGCAAAATAAACCTAACCCTTCATAGTTGGAACACTCTTCTAAATGTTCTTTCTTCTTATATATCAGAAGTGGCTAACCTATGGCCTGCGAGCCATATGCGGCTCTTTGAAGGATTATTTATGGCTCTCAATAAATGTACCAGAGTTCCCTTTTAATTTTTCTGTTATTATAAAATATTATCTTTCTATATGTGTATCAAAATGTCTTTTAAACTACCAACAACAAATATGAAAGACTAAGCGCAACGTTGTAACAAATTTCATTTCCGTCCAAGTTACGAATAATATGACTCATTGAAAACTGTGCGAGCAAACATAAACAGTGGCTTCATTGACCGACTACAGACCAATTTTGAAATAGTAAACTATCATTGCAATGTACAATTGACACTTTGCTCTGACGAAAAAATTTTTATCACTCTTTTACGAATACAATTTGTAATCTGCGATTTTTTGTTAAGTTAACTATAATTTGTTTCGTAGTATATAAAACGTGTTTTATTGTTTTAAAGACACAAAAATTATAAAGTTAGGATTTTACGTTGACATTATGAAACCAATCATCCTCAGTTTTCTAATCAGTATCCACCAAATTACAAATTAAGATCAGATAAACTTGCTTCTTTAAAATCAAATTTAAATAAATAACAGACAGTTTTGATGACCCTTAGCAAACAAGCTAATAATGTAGCTGAAACCAGTTTTGTTATTGCTTGGAATATTGCTAGTGCAAAATGCCGACAAAGAGAGGAAGAGTTCATTGAAAAAAACTTGGAAGATGTACTTAAGGTTTTAGATCCAAACAATGCAAGATTGCACAAAACGTTTTTGCAAATTCTTATCTCGAACACTCTACCAAATGTCAAATGGCAGTGTCGATATTAAAAATGCATAAGATTCAATGAAAACTTTTGATGTTGATAAACTTGTAAGCATTTCAACTGATGGAACTCTGACAATGTTGAGTAAAAAAATCGATCTAATTGAGCTTTTAAGAGTTGATTCTCAAATTCCACAATCCATACCGATCCACTGAGAACATCTCGAGAATCAAAATATCCTGAATTTAAAAAAAGGCTGCTTGTCGAATTATTTGAATATTCGGAACAACATACTTATACATAATTTCTTTTATTCCACTTTAAAATTTGTGAAATACAAATACCGACCAGTATTAACTAACCAGCATCTCAAAGAATTACTGAAAATGCTGTCATCAATTATTCACCAAATTTCAAAGAATTATCAAGAGAAGTAAATATATTTGTTTAATTATTAATATTTAAATTCAATACACATATTTAGTGCATTTATTTATATGTTTTCAACAAATATAATTTCTGTAAAAATATTTCACCTTTTTTGAATACCTTTTAAATACGTATTTAATTCCTTCTCGCGAAAAATTTCAAATTTTGAAAAATGGCTCTTATTGTCAAGCAGCCTGGCCACCCCTGTTATATATGAAAAATGAATTGTTAATTTTCCAATCTTTTCAAAATGTCTTTATGTCTCAAACTGACTAATACAGCTGTTAAAGAATTTAGATGTAAGTATAAATGGATATAGGCCTTGTTATTCTTAAGTTTTCAATTGCTCCTTCAATTTCAGTTAACAAGTAGTGGCCTGTTCTTGATTGTAGTTAGAAATATAATTTTCTTCAAGTGGTGAGGAATCCACATTGAAAGTGCTGCCAAAGTATTCATTCAATCTTTGGAAGATCTTACTGTTGTCACTTAAGATTATTCTTAATAATTCTACATTGGTCTGTTATAAATTTGAAGTTTCTGAAACAGAAGTTAATCGCATGAAAGAAAGTTGTTTTCATTTGTCCCCTAAGATTTTCAACATCTCTAAAAGAATCTTTAATTTTTTTAGAAAAACGTTTTTAGATTCTTCATGTTATGGATTTCCTTCTCTGTCTTGGCTCCTTTATATTCTTCAACTGATTTTCTGGGTGTTTCTTATTTAACATATGCCAAGATGTATAATTTATTCTTTTCATTGAGTGGCTATATAAAAATCATAATCAACCCAATTCTTCTTACAGTTTTTTTTACTTTTCCAAAGTTGTTATCACCAGAATCATAGATAGTTTTCTTAAATTCACACCTTTTTCATTTAGTATTCTCAGCAGATTCAATGCCACGAACAATGATTATGTTTAACAAATAAGTTTTGAAGTTAGATCTTATACACTGTTTAACTTCTTAGAGTTGAATTCTCCCAAGCATTCACTACAGGTTAGATTTTTAAGTCCTCTCATGAATCTTGTGCTGGAAAAAATACTTGAGGTAGCCATATATTATATTCCAAAGCTAAACCAATGATATACCATTATCATTTGATATGCCCTGTAGGTTTTATTTTCCAACCACTGTTCTAAATTTTCTTTGACAATGTTGATATCAAAGTCACCTAGTATAACCTTAACATTATTTTTAAAGAGCAGGTTGAAAATAATCCATACAGGTCTTCATAAAAAAGTTCCTGTTCATCCTTATCCTCAACAGCTGCATGAGCATTAATTAGGCTCTAAGTCTAATTTTAACAAATATAGGAGATTTTCTAACTCAGCATATTAGAGTCGAGCACATTTGCTTAACAGAAAATTTATTCTAATTTTTATTTTATTTTTTTGCTGTGATAGTTTAGAAAATGATATCATTCCTTCCCTCAAGTATAACCCTCCAAACCATCTCATCCCTCCACACATTACCACAGTAGTTGTCTACCTATTCAGTTAAGAAATGAAGTTCTTTTATCTTGTCATTATTATTATCGATAATTAAGTCATTATGCATAAGATAATTTTAAATATTACAATTCTCAAGCACCTAAAAAAGTCCACAGCCCAAAAATCAACAAGTAAGATATAACCTCTTGAAAATATATAGTATTTTTCCAAGGTGGGTTTGTTAGCTTCATATGTCCAACCTGGAGGACCTGTACTTTAAAGCAGATGCTTTCAGTGAACAATATTACCAGTTAAAATTAAAATTGATTAAAAAATTGCTTGATGCTCACAAAATGTGTTGTTTCATCATAATGCCAGATAGCATACAGCTCGAACAATGCTGTAAAAACTAATGAATTTAATTTTGAATTTTTGCACTATAATGTTTACTCTTCTGATATTGGCCCAAGTGATACTCATTTATTTCATGCCTTATAAAATTTAATTACTACATTCTAAAAGGGATATACAAAATTAACTTTCAAGTTTCTTTGGATCAAAACCAGTTTTTCTACACCAAAAGCTAAGAACTAAAAAGCTATCGGTAAATGACAGTAAATTGAAGATAGGAAGAAAAAGTCATTGATTAAAATGCTATATTGAGTGTTATTTCCTAAATATTAAATTGTATTTTTATTTAAAAAATTTTCAAACATGCACACAAACTTTGGACTGACATGATATAATCTCTAGAGTCAGGGTACCCAACAAATTAAATGGGTGCCCTTAACTTTGGTAGACCCTTTTAATTACATCTTACAAGATTCATGACCGACATATGGTTATTAAACTTTACATATTTTCATTTTCATGCAAATATGCCAAGGGACATATGCATTTTACATATTTATACTACTTTAAATATGAAATACATCCAGTTGAAGAAAATTATAAAAATAAAAAATTACCCACAACAAAATTTAACTGTGTGAAAATAATTTTTTTAAATTGTAAGCAATATATACTTTTATTTTTCTCAGTCATTTAGCAAACATATAATTTTGATGACATTTACAGTTAGATTTTCATATCATGAATTTTGAAATTTTCAATTATAATATTTTAAGCAAAATAGAATTTTAGAACTTATTAAATAAAACTCAAATATTAATAGAATATATATAGCAAAGGTAATATATAAATTTGAAAATTTTAAAATAACGATCATTTAAAAACTAGTTCTATTTTAAAGAAACTATAATATGTTAATTTCAAATAAAAAACATTTATGATGAATATTTAGTAATAGAAAAACCCAATCCACATTATCATAAATTACAAATATAGTTTTTAATTTGTTAAATGCAATTGTTAGTATCTAAATCTACAGTTAAAGAAAAATATTTTCAAAATTTTGAAAATTCATTTAAAAGTATAAATAATTGCAAAAATAAATGATAAAGTAGAAAAAAACAATATAGTCAAAATAATTTATACCACTACAAGACTTAAAAAATAAATATTGCATGATATTGAAACATGCTTCTTTAATTAACAGAATTGTAATTCATAGAACTTTAAAATGCTTCAAAAAACTTACTCGTAAATTCATGAGTTGATTTTGAACAAATTCCATTCGCTCATTTTGATCTTTTCCAGTAACCGGAAAACTTCCTATATACTGAAAAGAAATAAAAGACAACCTATACATTTGAAAGACTTGCATGCTTTAAGGACATATATATCAAATAATATTTAAACAATACAGAAACTTTAAAAATTGAGTTTTTTCAATAAGCATCTAAAATACTTCCAAAACAATTACTACCAAATGTCCCAAAACATTTTGATAGTTGGTAATAATGTGACTACTATTATATAAAAGGAACAAATCTCCTTCTTTCCTTTCTTTCATTCACAACTTGCAATGATATTGCGTGACAATCAAAACAAAATAATTTTAAGTTTCTGTCACATTATTTCATTAACTATATATATATTTATTTATTTATTTATTTCTCAACAATTAGAACCTAACTTTGCTCATTTTGACATTTGATTTTTTTTTTTTTTTTTTTACAATAATTTAACAATTTTGCTTCAGTGATTTATAAAATCGATTTTGCTCTTTAAACTTCAAAGTTTCTTTTAAATGTGATTAGGAATCTTTTATGAATAACTAAAAGCCTAAATAAAAATAAGTACATTGCAATTTCTCATGTTAATTAAAACAAAATATTAATACTAGCTTAGCAATGTCATTTACTCATCATTTGCCTGAAATCAAATTCCTAATTTTTCCCCTTATGGGACAAATTAAAGCTCTCAGCACTAAGTCCTAATAGAGCTATTTTCAACAGTAACATCAGCTTTTATAGCAATTCTAAAATTGTTCCGTTGGATTAAGTTTGAATGAAACTACCAATGAAAATAGACTTAACATTAAATTAAAATTTTTTGCTGTTTTAAATGGATAGCTTACATAAAAAATATTTTATATCTAACCGTAAAACAAATAATTCTAAGGAAATTTTCTTTTTGAGGATAGAAAGGAAAATTCTTCAAGTAATAGATTATATTTTAAGTTTTAACAAACTAATTCTGAATTTAATTCATAATTATAGATAACAAAAATACTTTAATATTTTGAATGAAATCTAAGTTTTTATACATAAAAAAATTAGGTATGCAAATGATTACAGAACTTGAAATAATGAAATTTAGAGAAAAGTTTGGTGAACAAAACTTACAGATAAATGTAGAAAGAAAATTTAAAAAAATAATAGTCTTGAAAGCAACACAGAGGTGAATTAACAAGCTTTTTGCGTTTATAAGTGTATAATATTCCGCAAAAATATGATTTTGGCTAATGTAAATAAGCAAAATTACTACTATGGTAATTCTACTTCAATAACAATTTTAACATTGCGAATTTATGTAAAATGGTCACATCAATTCATGCAGAAAATGATTTCATTTGGTAATTTTTCTGAAAAACTTCAGCTCTTGTTAAGCTTCAGTTCATATTTTTGGAGCTTCTTAAAATTTCAGCTAAGAATTCGTTTCACTAACATGAATTTAAATACCCGTCTATTATACTATTTAAAACTGGGAAAATATTACAATTCATTAATGTAAATAATAAGAAAAAATATTTCATGAACTCGAATAATACTTTACCTCACATTCCCGGATTGTAGACTCATAATTAATATCAATCTGAGGATATATTTTCAAAGCACGACTGAAGCAAGATCCATCAGGCAAATTTTTAATTAAGTCAGAATTTTTATTTTTAAATACAGATTCAATAGGGCGTATATTTAATTTGTTGAGTATTTTTGCAGCCAAACCATCTTCCATAATAAATATTTCCTTTTGTAATAATTTAACCCCTATGATAAGTGATAAGTCTTGATATCTTCCTCTTAGGCATTCATTCTTTGACGAATTAAATCTCAATAATTATATTATAAACATTGTAAACTTCTATATACAATTATAAAAGTACTGTAATCTTGTTTTTGTGGCTTTCACAATAACATATCCACATGTCTATAGTTTGTTTATTTTGAGTTGAAGCTTCTGTAAACTTCAATGCCAACTTCAATATTTTTTATTTCTTGGAAACTAATATACAAGTGATTGCGCACGCCAGTTGTAAGGGGAAATTTTCAATATGTCATAAGAGAGCTCTATTTATATTCTCATATTTATCATCAGAAGCTCGGGAACATTTTGAAGAAATTACTTTAATGATAGAAACAAAAACAAAAAAAAACATTTGATCTCAAGAAAAAAAATAAAGAAAAAACCACAACGATAAGACACATCATCTACGCATGCATTCAAATATCAGAACCCAGTAGAGCTACTGTGACTGTATGGGGTACGCCCATCTGACATGATAAGGCCCTTGTGATATTTAGACACGAACAGATGTGAAAATATCTCATCTAATCCATCACATCCATTTATGTTTATTGTTCTTTTTAAAGGACTTACTTAGATTATACCGGCATGATAAGGCACAATGGCGTAGCGAGCACAATTGGCACCCGGATCCGACACCAATTTTGGAGCCTCTCAAAAAATACACTGCTGGACAATTGCCAAGGATGGACCACAAATTGCAATGTAGCATAACATTAAGCGAGACATGAGGCCTAGTACGATAAAATATAGTTGCCACACTGTTCAGACATTAGAAAATAGAATATTTATTGTTCTGAAAAGTACAAAAGCTGTGAAATATCTGAAAGTAAAAAATGTTCATTTGATGCTGCATACGGAAAAAAGGAGCAATGCATCTAAAAGTCAGCAGGCACCTTGAAGAAAGGTATCAGTGCGGGATATGTCCACCATGGAGTGTATTGCAACATTCCACACGTCGTATTATACTTTGCACAACATTATCCAGCAGCTTTTGAGGCAATTTATCCCATTCCTCTGGGAGTGCACGGATGAGGGTGTTCTTGTTTGTCGGAGGATAGTTTCGACCAGCAACTTGCATTCCCCAAAGCATCCCACACATTATCAATAGGGTTTAGATCTGAAGAACGTGATGGCCATATGAGGCGTTAAATACCCTCGCTGTCTAGACAATCCTGAACAGCGAGTGTTCGTTAACATGTTGCATTGTCGTCCATAAAAACAAATTTGTCACCGACAACACCACGGAAAAGACGAGCATGAGGAATTAGAACTTCATTAATGTATAGTTGGCCCTTCATAGTCCCATTCGCAACCACACGTAGGGGCGTGCGGTCATTAATTATAATGCCGGCCAAAACCATGACGCTGCATGTCGGATATCGGTCTCTTTCTTGGATATTTTATATATCTTTAGATTATAAATTTTATATATCTTTGGAAATCTCGCACTTTATAAAACGAGTTTCTTGAGCAAATTTTTATTTATTTGACAAGGTTCACCTTGTTTAGAAAAGAACGTAATAAAAAAATTTTTTAATTGAAAACAATTATAAATTATTGCGTACTTTTGGAATCTCACAAGCAAACACGAGTTGTTTGAGCAAATTTAAAAAAAATCTTTATTTATCTCACATGGTTGTTCCGAAAAGTACGTTAAAATTTTTTAAGCGAAAACAATTGTCTTTCTCACAAACACGCACAGTGTGGCCTACAAAGGTGGTCGATACGAAAAGGAATTATTGGATGATATTCAATTTGGAAATTTATGATTGTCCGAAATTCAATGTGACAATGCACACGGAATCCGAATTTAATGAACCAAATTTGAAGAACATTCTAGTTCTAAGCTTTCAAAATTTTTGAATACATTGCTTCTACGAGGTTTGTCCGGAAAATACGTATAAAAGTCGAATAATAACTTTATTTTAGAGTTTGTTGTCACCGCCAGGTGGCACTACTGCTGTAACCAATCCCATCAACGCTCAGTTCGAGTCAGACCACTCTGCATGTAAGTAGGAGTGTGTGGTTGCTTGTTGAAAGTTACCCTTTTTCCCCTGCCGTCGGCATGATGCTCTCTGATTGAGGAACGCGCATCAACATTGTTTCTTGCAAAGTTGGGCAAGAATGGCCGTGAGATTTTCGAGTGTTTGAAACAAGCTTACGGAGACAATTCTCTGAAGGAACCAACCGTGAAAAAGTGGTTAAAAAGGTTCCGGGAAGGTCGAGAAGATGTGACGGATGACCCTCGCCCAGGATGCTCGTCGACATCGAGTTCTGATGAAAATGTTACACGAATTCGGACTTGTGTTCTTAAAGATCGTAGATTGACAGTCAGAATGATTGCTGACGAGCTGTCAATTACCAAAACAATCGTTCTCGAAATTCTGACACAAGAACTTGAAATGAAGAAATTGTGTGCGAAAATCGTACCGAAGCTCTTGACGCCAGAACAGAAAGCAAAGAGGGTTGAGTGCTGTTAGGATTGGTTGGAAGCAGAGGAAAGAGGGGACTTTCTCAACCGAGTCATCACTGGAGACGAGTTCTGGTTTTGCGAAGTCGATGTGGAGCTCAAATCTCAAAGCAAGGAAGGGAAACTAGCGGCAGAACCGAGAACAACAAAAGTCGCGAAAATCGAGGTCCAATGTGAAGACAATGTTGATTGTCATCTTTGATTCTAGGGGCATTGTTCACAAGGAATTTGTTCCTCCCGGCCAGAGAGTAAACGGTAATTTTTACGTTGAAGTTTTGACACGTCTCAGAGCTCGTGTGGCCCGAGTTCGACCGGATTTGGCAAAAGGGGGCAGGTGGATACTTCATCACGACAATGCGCCTGCTCACACGTCGCTCGTTCTGCGTGAGTTTTTGGCCCGAAGCTCAATCACCGTGACATACCACCCGCCTTATTCACCCGATTTATCCCCTTGTGACTTCTTCTTGTTCCCGAAATGCAAAATGGTGCTTCGGGGAGATGTGGAAGACATCAAGGCAGAAACGACACGGCAACTGAACAGCATCACAACTGAAGACTTTCAGCAATGTTATCAACTGTGGAAACGGCGTTGGCAGAAGTGTATCTCGTCTCAGGGTGAGTACTTTGAAGGAGACCATATTGAAATAGACCTGAATAATTGTAAAATTAAGATATTATTCAACTTTTATGCATATTTTCCGGACAAACCTCGTTTATGTTCTTTAAAAAAAACCTTCATGCTGATAGTGATTATTTCTTTCACGCTCTGTATATTTCTCCTTGTAATATTTTTTTTCGTGTTTCACAACAAAACATTTTAGTAATGTCCGACGTTGAGACACTGATCAAAGATGTTGATAATGACTCCCGACTTGTCCAATATAAAAGGAATAGCTGAAACGGGCGCATTTCATATTTTCTTCTCAGAGTGAGCAGATTGTTTCTTTCTCTCTTTTTCGAAAATGACTTACAGCTTGAACTTCATCGCAAGACTCAAGCTCATTCAAAACGATGAAAACGAAAGAGTTCCCGGAGAAATAGAATTTACCAGCAGATTCGATGGGAGAAAGATTTCCGTCTATTCTGGCCTGAGACATATTTCCAAATGCCAACGATGAGTGACGACTGTCATCAAAAATTTATCGTTCCGATCAAAGATATTGAATAATTATTGAAAAATGTACTTTACGAAAAATTTCTGAAAGGAGATGACGGATTTAATCCAAGCATTGCCAGTAACGAAGCCCTGGACGGTCAGCTTCTTGCGAAATTGTTTATCGTTCGTAAATTATTTTCCCAAGGCGACAATCGACGAAATATTGAAATCTGAAAGGTTAGCCCTTTAACCTTAGAAATTAAAGGGGTAAAAAAAAAAAATCAAAGAGGCACACATGTGCTCTCTGCGATTTCTTTTAGAACACACAATTAACCAATTTTGGAAACACGTTCAATATTTCTCTTGTGCGTTGAGCTCATTTTTTGTCACATAGTAATAAAGATGGGGATCAGAAATGATCCGTATTATCTTAAAACAAAAAGAATAGCAACCGCGTTGCAGACAATTCAAAAAATTTTTTGTCTCCAAAGAGCAAGTGAGACATCGACGCAGTTGAAGATAATTCACTCTGTTCCGATATCACTGCATTTGCAAAGTAAAACGAACTGTTACGCGTCTTTCAAAATTGGTTTTTATGCAAACATTAAAATTTGGTCAATAATTTGGTAAATAAAGAGCTGTAACATGAATTTTCTTGTCAATCTTCTCGAAACAACACGCTAAGAAATTAATACATGAATGAATATGGCTTAATATATTTTCCGTTTCATATGTTGATTATACATTTAAATAATTCAAACATGAATTGTGAAACGTATCTATATAAACTATTGTATGAAAAGAAAGCAACACATTTTTGTGTGTGTGTGTTTTTTTTAAAAAAATTTTTGCTTTCACACTGAAATTTTGGAATCGGAAGAACATCACAGTAGTTTTCAACAAATTCATTCAAAACTGCCTTGAAAAACAAGCATTCGGAATAGAATACAATAGAAGAGATTTAGTCGGACAAGTTTGATTCTTATATCAAAGATATTCATGCTGATATTGACATCCGGTTCAGCTAGTATATAAGGAGACACATTGCTTTTTTTTCAGAAGGGATCTCGTTCAGAATAGCCTACAACAGTGTTTCTCAACCTTTTAGTATTCATGGCCCAATTTTCAATCATACTTTTCATAGTGCCCCCCTCCCCACCGCATACAATATAATGTATACAATAATAATGTATTTTGAGTATTTTGGCGCTAAACCTACACTACAACCTTAATTTTAAACTTTACAAATTACCAAGAATACGGAAATTTATGGACCTTTTACAACACCGATCCTCAGCATTGAAAAAACAAGAATCCTATGCCTTTTTATTGCTCTTGCGTCCCGCCATTTCGGGCATTCTCACGGTTTCTCGAGAAGTTTCGATTTGTCTGGAATTTGTCTGGTCAGCTTAAAATTTAAGTTAAGAGTGTGCGCAGATGTGAACAAATGTTATCTTATAGGGAGAAGGAGATAATTCTATGACGCCAATTTTAATTCCAGACAATCTCATTCGAGTCGATCCTTTTATCGCTATTGAATCTGTTCTGAATGTTTTATGTTATATATTTTCGTGTAATTGCAATTCACCGTATTAAATATTCACGGCAGCAAACTTATGCAGAATCATAGATGAATTTTTAAGCGGGCGTAAGCGAGCATTAGACGAAAAGACAAGCATCAACAAGTACACAGACGAGCGTGGTTCCGAAAATAAAATCGAAAATAAAATTTCGCATTCTACTACCATTTCCAACATCTTACCTTAGTGAAACTGGATTTTCTGTGGTGGCTTCTTTGAAGACAAAATATAGATCTCAGCTAAATATAGAAAAAGAACTGAGAGTGTCTATTTCTAATATTAAACCTTCCTTCGCAAAACTTTGCTCTGAAAGAGAAGCCCGAGGAAGTCACTAATAATCATTAAATTTGTTTTTAATTTAGTAAGTTGTTTTAATTTATAAGTTAATTAATAAATATGTCGAAATGTATTTTGTTTTGTAAGTGTGTGTGTTCATTCCTTTCAGTCACTTAATCAATTTTTTTTTTAAATAACATTTTCTCTTGTATATGCTCGCGACCCCATTAGTGTGCTCGCGGTCCTCTAAGGGGGCGCGCCCCACAGATTGAGAATCACTGGCCTACAAAATAAACTTCATCACTAGACTGAAATTGATCAACGATGAACATGGAGAAACTGTTGCCGGAAAATTGGATTTTACAAACGCTGAGGATAAGACTAAAATATCAATCATCTCTGGACCGAAATATTTAAAACTGCCAGGAGAAGATGTGCAAACATTCATCGTACCAATTCACGATTTGGAAAATTCTATCAGAAAATATTACGAAAAACGTTTAAACTGTGGAAAATGGGACTTAGGCATTGCGACTGATGAGCCAAGGACTGTGAATTATTAGAAAAACTTATTGCCGTGCGTCTATTATTTTCCCAAAAAAGCGATCGACTCAATATTAGATGTGAGTATTTATGATGAATTAAATTGTGAAAAGGTTTAGCCTAAAATTTAATTTCATTTTACCCATAAGTTTTTTCATACTTAAAAATACTTGTATTGGAATGTAGTTTTTTTTAATAGTTTTGTATAAATTCAAAATGTATTTTAAAAAATCAGGTAATATACTTTTGTGAAATTAATATGTAACCGATTTTACCGATCATCTAACATCATTTCCATCTTGGACATATCAGTATTATCAAAAGTTTTTATTGAAGGACACATAATTAAAATAAATAACTTCAGTATTAGAAATTTGCTTTTATTTTTTATTTTTACTAATAAAAAACTCCAATAAAGTTTCTTTGAGACAATATTCATTAAGAATTTTTTAAATAATTTCTAATTTTAGAAAAAATAAAATTTGCAATAGCAGATTGTAAATGGTTGGTTTTTCAAATATTTTTTTAATTTTACAATGGATATTTAATTGTAAAAATATGAAAAAAAATTATTATTGCTTCTATAAGAAATATATTTTTAACAAGTCCTCATAAATTCATTCAAAAGTTTGGTTCTAAAGGTTGAAGTCATAAGTTATTCATTTAGTTCTTCCAATGTGTATTTGCAGAACTAAGGGAGATAAAAACTTACAAATTTTTGGTAATAAGTGTATAAAATTTATTATTGTAACGAGATTGAAAATACAGTTGTATTCTTAATAACAAGTGTTCCTATTTCATTGTATTTTTTTAAATATTTGTTAAATTCCCCATTTCAATATATATGAACTTAATTGCAAAAACAAAATGTTCACAAAAGATAAAGGTTTATTATTACTATTTTTTACATATTATATATATCAGACCCCGGGCATATTCCAAAGTTTTTTTTTTAAGTGTCCCCCATCTTTACCAGTAGCAAACATTAGCCATTTCTTAGTATATTGCTGTACATCACTATCTGTTATACAGCTGCCATGGCATTGAGTAGAAGCTACAAATAAAAATATTAATATCAATTACATAACTTTTCAAGCATTTTTATTTGATACTATTAACATTAAATTGCTTCTGAATAAATTTTGTCTACTCTAACAAAATAATTTTAAATATTATACTGAATTGTCATGCAAATTTAAAGTTGTTTAAAGATTATTAAATTTAAGATTTAAATTTAGAAGGAAAACTTATACATTATAAAGTTTATCTATATACTCCAATTAACATTTCGATCCAGTGGTAAAAATACATAAGCATATGCATACATAAATGAAAAATAAATAATATTCATGAATTTTTCATAATAAGTTACAAACACTGTATAAAGTGAAATCACATTCCTTAAACAAAGGATAACAGAAACATAAGAAATATTGTGTTGTTATGATTTTTTACAATGGTTATGTTTTTGAAATATTTAGAGTAAACTGAATTAGTATAAATAAATTTTTACATTTTAATTTAATGATGTTTACATATATAATTATATACCTTTTAAAATTAATTTCTACAATTTATTCTCTGTCAAGAGCACACATCAACCATTTCTTTATATATTGCTGTACATCAATATCTGTGATACAGCTGCCACGGTGGCAAAGAGAGGCTACAAATAAATAAGTTTTGCTCCTATAAATAATGTTAAATAAAATAACATCAGAAACAAAGTAAGATCAACATAACAATCATTTTTATAATTGATACAATTAACATTAAATTGCTTCTGTTACAAAACAATTTTAAACATTACATGGAAATGTCACAAAAACTAAAATTGTTAAAATATTAAAATTAATGTTTAAATTTAAAGAAAAAAGCTATAAATTTAATCCATATACTCTAATATTTTGATCCAATGGTAAACTCTTTGTATTAAAAAAATACATAAGCACACACACACAAAGCTTAAATGAAAAATAGAAAATAACAATTCTTAATTTTAAGTTACAGGAACAATATAAACTAAAATTATGCATTAAACAAAGGATAATAAAACATGTAATTAAAAATTATAACAAAAACATATGAAATATTGTTTTCTTATGATTTGTTACAATGGTTATTATTCTGAAATATTTTGATTAAATTGAATTAGTTAAACTTTTACATTTGAATTTAATGATGTTTTCGTATTGCACTATATTTCTTTTAAAATTTATTTGTACAAATAGTTCACTTTAGAAATTTTAAAAATAAAATGCTAACCTGAAATCAAATTTATAACATTCTGAAGGGTGGAAAATGGATATTTAACACCTGTATTCCTATTTTAGTTACACTGCTTTGACAAATCATTTGCCATGATTTCCATGATCATTCTTCAGATAACGCCAATAGAGCTTGTGCCATCTTTATTAGTCAAAACAGTCAGCTGAAAATAATTACAAAATATTAAAAATATAAAATTCAACTTAACTTTTAGTTCCTCAACCCTACTTCATGTTAATACTTATTTATCTATCAACTAAATATTTTTGTATACAAACCAAATGTTTTTTGTCATTTAAACGTTTTAAATAACTTTGAAATTTGCATTATGTCAGGAAAAAATTCCAAGAAAGATAAAAACCAGACCAAGTCTCTGGAACTAATTCTTTTAAAACTATATATTACAGTAAAAATTTACATTAAATATAATTTTGCAGCAATATATAAATATACACTTCAAATATCTGCCAGTTTGAAATACAAAATTTGCACATTGTATGCATTGGCACTAATGTATGGTTTAATTATTTTCCAGATAATAATATTTATTATATTATTTTGCTATTATATTATACAATATATTGCTTTATAAAAATTGTTGTTTATGATACAAAAATAAAATAATAAAATGAATAATTATTATTAAAGTTGAACAATAAAAACAGATTTTACAAAAAAATAAATAAAGAAATAAAATAAAAAATAAAAATTTGGTTATATATATATATATATATATATATATATATATATATATATATATATATATATATATATATATATATATATATATATATATATATATATATATATATATATATATAAACAGTATTTTTCCATTCTACCCCATCAATAACACCAATATTGGGAAAGAAAAAAAATCATAAATTAGTCCATTTTCATCGTGTATTGCTTAAAATGATTTACATTTTTAGAAAATACCAAAAATAATACACATTTTGTTTACATTTTAGCACGTGAAACTAATTAGACCACGACATACAGTTTAAAGTGGATTCCGAACTACTATCCAAGCCCAAGCAGGGATTCAAACTCATTAACTGTTGAACCGAAGCTATTTCTACAGGTTTATAAGCAGGGAAAATAGAAAAGCACTTTTTTTACTTTCTGTTCAACAGAAGAATTTATTTGTAAATATGAATATATTATATTACATACATAAAACTCTTGGTTATTAAGTATAAAAACTAATATTAATACACAAACTGTACATTGACCAATGCTAAAAATTGCCTTCAACAACATGGACTAATTTCAACAGTTCACTACAAATAAGCCAAAGATAAAATTAATTTTATTATGAAACCATGGAAATTATTGTGTCAAAATTAGTTATTATGAGAATATGATTAAATTTCAAATGTAAAAGAATAATTAAACTTTAAGTTTTATTAAAATTTAGAAACTACTTATAGACAATTTTTATTTACCAATTTATAGAAAATCCTTACAATATAATAATATAAAATCAATCCTGATATTTATCACTATAGATGGATTTTTACATTAGATTAGATTTTAAGAAATTTCTTTTAGAATAAAGCTTTAAATCACTAAATTTGATAATGTTAACCTATGGCCAAATTTCACATATTAATGCTTATAACAAAAAAGAAATCTAATTAAATAGTATACATCAAAAATATACAAAAGAAATTAGCAACATTACTCTTTAGGGTGGCTACTGGTTTTTAATTATCATAATAATCGTAGATTATTAATATTATGGATTACACATTAAAAACAATAAACAAAGTAAAGTGAAATTTAATACTAAAATTAATTCATATTATTAAAAATAGATTATTATTTGCAATGCTTATTTTGACTTAATTTTACGAACACAAAATAAAAATTAACTTTGTAAAAACAATGTGATAGAATTAAATAAACATTTTAAAGACTCTTATATACTTTATATATATTCAAAAGAATTGATAATATTTACTAAATTATTCTGTTAAAAATAATGTTATTATTCAAGATCTTAAGTAAATATACAGAAAAAGTGATAAATAACACAACGAATTTTAAATGTGGTAGCCACGCAAGCGTAGACCTATTAATAAGTCTGCGCATGATTTTATTTTCTTTCAATCTCAATGGTAAATGCTGCAGCTGCCGTCCAGCGACCACTCTATCAGCAGCCGACAACCTTGTTGTGCACAATATGCGATAGAAAATACAGGGACCGTTTCATATATAAGCTAGTGGGCACGAACAGGTGAAAAAATTCGGTGTAAAGTGAATGAAACCGGTAAATGGCCACTGTAATAAAAATAAACCTCTGCTATTAGGGTTTAGCTTCAGATATTTCGTAGTTATTTTGAATATTTCGGAGTCATTTATAAATGAGATTAAAATTCCTATAGCAATATTAAAATCAGTAAAAGTTTAAATATTAAATAAGTTTTATTAATTCATTATTCTTTATTAAATAGAAGCCATGTACAATTCAAAGTTCATTCAGTACAAGATGGAAATAAACTAAAATTTATGCAACTCATCGACCAGAGTAGGGGAAGCACATCCAGAAGGGGGAAAGTTATTTTTAAGGGTGCCATTTTTCAGTATTTATCGCTTTTGGCTTAAGATGAACGCTTTGTAAATTGAAAAGGAAAATCACCAAAATTTTTCTTAATTAAAAAGAGTTATTTAGTCAGTTTTACGACTTGACGTACTTACATGTATTTTTAGTGTTTATTGCTTCACTCCCTTGTCTGTTTGTAATATGTACTATTAAGTTTTAATTTTATGATATGTTTTACACTATTCTTATTTATCAGTAATAGTTTTTAAAAAAATATTATCATAGCTTAAAAATGAGTAAATTAAACACAGAAATATTGCCGGCTGTTGCTCTGGATTGTAATGTTGCGAAAAATTAACAGATGCAGCAAAAATCTCTTACATATTTTAATTTGATGAGTGAAATACAATCAGAATAAAAAAATGTCTTAAATTATATTAAGATGGATGAAAAATTGTATGTGCTGACCACAAAAGAATATAATTTAATTTTCCTGTGGTTGGAAAAGAGACATATTTGTGAGGGGGCGTATGATCATGTGGAGAGTGCATGGCGAAGTGAAGTAAGGAGATGGCCAGGAACCGGTTTTTGCGCCAGCAAGGAAGAAAGAAATGTCGATTTTTCTAGAGAGACCGGGGCCGAGCGCGTGGAGCTGCCAGGGACTGGAACGGTGCGAGACCACTGCCGGACACGTGGAGTTGAACCGGGTGTCCGGTTCAACTCCATGGACTGGAGCAGTCCATGGAGTTGAGGGATAAAAACCGGGACTGGAGCAGTGCGATGGGAGTTCCTCAAAAAATACGGGAGATTTTCTTCAGGGGTGAACCAAGTTATATGATAATTCTAAGCTGCTGTGACACTTCTGTAAAATCCCTAGAGACTGAAAAGAAGGCAGCAGAGTACCCCTGATTAGCATTATAAGGAGGTTTCCTGGTTATCCGATGCGACATAAAGCCTTGCCCACTTTGGCTATCCCGACGTTCTCAGTCTACTTCGTAAGTTTCATTTGTGTAAGTTAGTACTTATGTCATCCCAAATTACTCTGTAAATTATTATTTATGTTATTCCAAATTAATCTGTAAATTAGTATTTGTTAGTCCAAGTTAATCTTAAAATTATTATTTGTGTTATTCTAAATTAATCTGTAAGTTACTATAGCTGTGTTATTCCAAATTAATCTGTAATAAACTTAATTAACTAAATATGAAACTGGAATCTTATTAAGTATATGTTAGTAATATTATTTAACAAATAATTCTCAGTATAAGAAAAAACTATATGATAAGACACTTATAGTAGATAAATGGTGCGTGACCAGTTCTTCTTCGGAAGACTGAATTAAATGGTTTTGTAGTATTGTTTATAATGTTACGTTAGTATTGTTATTTTTTTCTACATGTGTATATGGAAGCTCTGGGGTTGTAAGATAAGTTGGTCCATTTAATTATTTCCTTTTATGTATATTTTTCATATTGTTCATTGTATAAAATATTTAATATACCCAATACTCAGTGTAGCGGTGAATCAGAAAGAGCAATTGAGGGAACATTTTATCCCCAAAGAACGTCAATCGTCCAAGTTTCCGCCTTACCTATTTATCGTGGTCGAGGGTCAGGGCTACCGTTAAGTGAATTTCTCGATCCCTTAGATGACGCGGCGTGTCAGTGGTCGTGGAGACCGCAGGAAAAATTCTATACTCTTTCTAAGACCGACTTTATGACGAGGCTAGGGATTGTTTTGTTGAATTTAAAGAAATTAAAAATTATGAGGATTTAAAAGAACTGTTAATAAAACATTTCGCCAATAGAATTTCTCCAAACGAAGCATTAGTTGACTTTATGTCATTTCGATACCCGGAAGACATGCCGGTTGAACGTTACATTGCTAGAGCTACTCAGAAAAGTAGATTGTTGGAATTTGGTGTATCAAATCCTGAAGTTGCGAAGCCCAAAGGAAAAATATATTACTTAGTATGTTGATGACAAATCTTCACCCAGAAATTTTACGAGGAGTGATAGCGAAAAAATCCCATACTGTAGAAGAGCTTAGGGAACTTGCGAATGTGAAGAAATGGCGTAGAAAGCTTATAGGTATGTGTCGAACACACGTGCTCATGAACAACATGATTCCGAGCAAGTTTTTCATGTAAAAGCTAATAACTCAAATATGGTTAATATGCGGCTTATGGAAATGTGTTCGAAATTAAAGGAGCAAGTACAAATTCTTGCAGACAAAACTACCGCATTAGAAAAGAAGGATAAGTCCCAAAGTGAAATTAATTGAAAAAAAACAAATCAAATACTGCAGATGTGGAAAGGTGGGGCATTTTAAAAGAGATTGCCGAGTCAATTTGAGAAAGAAGAAATCGCATCAAAATTTAAACTAAATAAGGGCACCTGGACAGCACGATCACAGGAGACTGAACCCCAAGTGCAGTTAAATGAAATAGGAAGTTCTCTGCCCATAATAGAAGCAAAAATTTACAAGAGGAAAATTTTTGCGTTTTGTGATTCAGAAGCAGCAGCTTTAAATTAAATAGAAGAGTCTAGCATCCCAGATAGCATAGAAACCCAGGTATGTTCGATTCGCATTAAAATAATTTCCCATCATACAGTAGAGGTAACCGAAAGAATAAGCTTAGATTTAGAATCAGCAGGAAGAATAATAAAAACACAGCTTTTTGTATCACCGTTACCTATATCTAACAATTTTCAAGTAATTCTGGGTCATAAATTTCTTGAAGTTCAAAAATGCATCATAAATTATGTTGAAAAGAAAGTCACATTTGACAATGATTCTGTTGATTGGTTGGTTTTCGATTCAAACTGTAGAAGAAATAAACCTGTATATGTGGTTACCTTGATAGAAAAACTGTTCTTAATCCATTTTCGCTATCGATGGTGCAAGTTACGTGACAGGCAAAATTGACTTAAAAAATTTTGTGACTAGATTAAACCACGTAACAAAGGGAAAGATTATTTTACTGCGCACGCGGTGCATAGTAATAACGATAAGTGTAATACATGTCCTTTTGTTAAGTAACAGTAGTGAATTTATTCATTTGAGTAAATCGACAAAATTGATATCATGTGAAACAGTCATATCAAGTTCAGAAATTGGGGAGGAAGTTAATTTTGTAAAGTCCGAGGAAAAGTGGGGGAAATGTTGTCAGGCGGACTTAGAATGGGATAAATCATTTGAACTTGATCATCTGAATGGAGAAGTTGGGGAAAAATTTAAGAAATTTTTAGAAAAAAATAAAGATGCTTTTGCAAGTTCAGTTAAGGATCTTCCTAGATGTGATACAATCCTCCATAAAGCACCTTTGACGGATAATAATCCAGTAAAGAAAAAAGCAGTATAGAGTACCCTATAATTTACGTAAGGAAATCGATAAGCAGATAGATATTTTGTTGGAGTCTGGCATATTGGAACCATCGGTTTCTGCTTACTCTGCAGCCGTTTTATTAGTTAAAACCAGCTCGGGTGAATATAGACTTGTGACTGATTTTAGGTCGTTAAATGCTAAAGTAGTACCGGATTCGTACCCTCAGCCAAACATTAATGAAACAATTGATAGATTAGCTGTAGGAAAAATCTTTTCAACACTCGATTTGACAAGCGGATTTTTTCAGCAGGTAGTCGCTCCAGAGGATAGACATAAATTGGCAATAATATCTCATAAGGGCTTATTCCAATTTACTCGTACGCCTTTTGGATTGAGAACCAGTGCGAACTCGTTTCAGCATTTGATGAATGTTGTTCTATCAGGTTTAGAGCCACTTAATATAGGTATTTACATTGATGATATAATCATTGCTAATAGAACCGTTGAGGAACATTTTCCTAAATAACAAGCAGTTTTTAATCGATTAAGAGAGCATAAATTAAAATTAAAATCAAAAAAAGTAAATTCTTAACTGATATAATTAAATATTTGGATTTTGTAGTTAGTAAAGGTAAAGTTTTTCCGGACAAGGATACGTTGAAATTTTTGAAATTTTCTAAATACCTCAATGCAGGAAACAAGCTAGAAGTTTTTTAGGATGCATAAATTATTATAGAAAATTTATTCCAAATATAAGTCTGCGGTCGATAAATTTAACAAATTTAACTAAAGAAAAATTAAAATTCTAATGGAATAAAGAGGCAGAAAAGGAGCTTTTTGAACTGAAATCGGCTCTTGTACAAGAGCCATGCATGGAGCTCCCAGGTATGGAGAAACATTTTCATATTTACACCGACGATAGTAATGTGGCAGTTGGCTGCGTGTTGGCCCAGTTAGACAATTCAGGTTTCCCCAGCTGATTTTTAAATTCATGAATTTTTGTTATTATAAAGTAATATTTTATATTGTGTTGCTACGTGACTGATTATATTAGATGCAGAAATTTATTTCATAAGCAAGTCGCTAAGAATATACGTTATTCATATATTTTTGTTGTTCCAGATGATTTGTAAGATAAAATACTTTTATAAATCATTTAAAATATTATTATGCAAATAATGTGATTTTTATCAAAGTTTTAAGAATAAATAAAACTTTTATAATTGTATCTCATTTATGCAGCTTAAAAAATTTACTATAATATTGAAGCTAACATCTATATTGGACGATATAGATGTTAGCTGCAATATTATAGTAAATTGGGTAAAACTGATTATTACGGTCTCACCTTGGCGAATTTGGCGAAAAATGTTTCGCAAACCGGAGGAGACACGGGTATTGGAAATTGATTCGCAACCCAGAATGGGAACCAATCGGCATAAGAAATCGGGGATTACCCCCGCCCTCACCTAACACTAAATAAGAAAACATTAGTAACATGTAAATAAAGCTGGGTTTCTCCCAGATTTCAAATTGCTAAGCCTAACCACATGCAAGTAAATACCAATCGTAATAAGAATTTATTAAGTATTCCATTTAAAAATACTTCACAATTAAAATTAAAGGAAATAAAGTAGCAAAAATAATTACATTTTATATCATCTAGTTAAAAATAAATAAAATAATGAATTTCAGTTATTAACGATAGAATGTTACAAATCATTGCTACATAAAAGAAAATCTAGAATAATTTTAGAAAATAGATTTTATAATTTCGTTTATTATTGGAAATTTAAATACTTAACATACAATTCTAGGAATTCTATGCCTGCAGAAAATAATTAAAATAAAATTCTTACATTCATTTTTCATCCAGTGCTCTACATGCACAGCAAAATCCAAATTGAGTATCCGATGTGAAATAAACTATAAAATGAAAAAACAGTATTTAAACTTTCATGCTTTACATCCGATAAAAAAAAAACCCGAAATAAAAATGGCAAGTATTTCAGGGATGTACCGCGCTGAGACATTCCGATGCTATATTTGGTGACACATTTGGCGACTAATCATTTTTGGTAATGTTTTGACAAGGAAAAAATCACCAAATTTTACAAGATTTTGTGACATTTTGTTGAGACCGTGGCGACTTTTCAAGCTTCGCTAGCTGAGACTGTAATACTCAGTTTAACCAACATTTCATTAATTGCAATTTTTCGTTTTTTCCAATAATGCTTTAATTTCTAGTATATGACGCAAAGAAATATAAATTATTTCTCGTTATTTATGTTTTTTACACAAACCGTTTTCTTTGTGTAAAAAATTGTAAACTTATAAATTTTCTTAAAAATATTTCTTTCAACATAATAACCTTTTGTTATTTATATATATATATTTTTGGAATTTGTGTTTGTTCTAAGTAAATTTTTAAATAACTCATTTGTAATTTTCAAAGATTTCCAATGTTTACTAAAATATAAAATTAAATGAGATAATATAATTTCAATTTTTCAACCTAATCAGCTTAATTTTTTGTTTGAATTTAGTAAGATTTACCAATTATATAAATGATCTTTTATAATTATATAAATTATTTATGATCTTATATAACTGGTAAATAGTTTGCGAAGAATTGTATAGTGGGACGTTTAATTAATTACAAAGAGATTTTATTTTAGGTTAGCTTACAATAATGCAGCAATTAATCAAAAAAATCAACGTAAGTAAAATTTATTTTATTTTTCTATAGTTAAAAACACGAGAAAATCATCGTAAAAATATTTGATTTATAATAGATTGTAATTTTTATTATAAAAGACGTATGTCTGCTTACATTTTTATATAGTAGATAAACCAGTTTTTTTTTCTAAATAAAAAATAGCACATTAACTCACATATCTCGTTTCAGTTTCCTGAATCTCAAGCAATTTAAGTTTAAATAAAGTAGCTTTGCAATTAAAACTGTATTAATAATGTTTGAGTAAATATCATTTTATATTAGAGTAACTTTTATAGTTGCATAAAAATTCATTAAATATCAAAAAATATAAAACAGTTTTACCAACAATCTAAGTGTTAATTTGTTTTAATGTAAAATATTGAGTCATATAATGTTTAATACAAAAAATGGAGGAACACACAGAAATACGTATATTTTATTTACATCAATCTATAATTTTAGAAATAAACATGACGATAACAATTGATGATATAAATAAAGATAACGTAAAAATAAAATTAATTATTGCATTTTTTTTTTCATTTCGAAACTTTATACTAAAATAAATAAGCTATTTTTATTGAATTTAAATCATCAGTTTCATTATATGAATAAAAATAAATTGTAGGGTAAAAAATATAAATGAACATTTTTTCTAAAACTTTAAATCAGTATATTTATTAAATATAGTGAAACTAAAACATGGTTGTATAAAATAATAAACATATTTATACGGAATCATAAAAAAATATGCATAATAATAAAAATAACAATGGAAGTGTATAAGCAGATTTAATTTAAACATATTTTTTAATTTAAGAAACCTGACCTAATTTAAGGTTCAAATAAATATATTATATATTTCATAAAATAAAATTAAATTTTTTAAAAAAATAATATCAAAAATAAAAGTCAATAAAATTTGCTAAATACATAACAAGAATATTAGGCTTTTCTCATATTTAAAAAAAATGTGATATATTTAAAAAGAACAATAATCACTAAACAAATGTGCCACGATTATTGATTTTCTCAACTCATTTATTTTATTAACCGAATCGAAACAAATGCAGATGCGTATTTTATTTCGCATTATAAATTCATTATGTCTCCCTCTCCAACCCAAAGAGATCTTCCGATTCCCAAGTATCCCTCTTCTATTTTCCCGTTAATCCAACTGTCATTTCCCTTCTCCCAACCAGCCTCCCTGCCATAAGAAGCGATTGTCTAAATACTACCACTCTGTCTCATAATTAATCCGTATGTAACGATATATCGATGACATTGTTACTTGTAGTTGTACTCGCTCTGTCATTGACTCTTCTGTACTTGAAACTGTTACTGATTACTTTGAAAATATGTACATTAAACCGTCCTTTATAGTATTATAAATTTCATTAAAATTTTCTTGATCATATGAATTGGTATCAATAATGAGTAGAACAAAATTGTAACGATGTTTATTTACTTGTTATTACTATTTAAACAAGTCTTGGTTCTTATAGCAATTAAAATTTAAGTCTTATTTTTATGAGTTGATTTAATATATATCTAATTAAATTAAGGATTGTAAATATTAACAATCTAATATATTAGTTTTAACAATCTAATATATTAGTTTACTAAATATTAGTTTTTAAATTATAACATTAAATATATGACTAAAATATTAAATAAACATTTTATAAAATGGTATTTAATATTTTTTGAAATAAAATAATAGTTTGAATTTTTTATTTTAAACCTTAAATTTACGTTTTTCAGATGAGAAGTACTTATTATAGCAATCTAGATGAAGAATCCAAAAAGCAGTATATCTCAAAATTAACCATTGTTGGGGAAAGATTACCAGATCCATTGGATGAAGATTTAAGAAAATTCTTATTTCAACTAAATAAGTACAAAATGTGGCCTAAAGTTTCTTTTGGGGATGTATATATGTATCTGGTAGTAAAGAAATGCTTCTGTACAAATGAAGCATTTAAAAATTATAAGGCACTGGATTGCTACAATTTTCTTTTAAGTGGAAAAGTCGATGATGTGAAAGTTTACAGATGTGAAAGCCTAAAAATATGCTTAATGACTTGTAGTGTGCAGGCAAGTCAAACATCTAAGAAATTTAATATGCCATGGGCTATAATTGAGTGTAGTGGAAAAGTCATTAGTGGACACTGCACTTGTATGGCTGGGTATGACTTATTTATATTGGTTTAGTATTATATATTAAAAACTTTTGCTTGATGTAAATTTAAAAGTGGAAATAATATACTAATAACTATATAATTGTAGCAAATCTTCTAAAAACATAATTGTATTTATTCTATGTAAAATATATCTATATATAGATATATTATTTAATATATATATATATATATATATATATATATATATATATATATATATATATATATATATATATATATAATAATAATAATTATATTGTTATTAGATTAGGAGAAGCTTGCTTTCATGTTTCAGCTTCATTATTAACTGTTGAAACTGCTGTGAGAGAAGGGTTAACTAATCCATCTTGTACATCAATGCCATGTTTAAGGAAGACTGTTTCAAAAAAGTAAGTCATTCTTAAGATGTAGACATGAAATATTATTTTATATTTTATTAATAATGAGTTAACATTTTTACTTTTAATATTTGTAAAGCAAAATAGTTTTTTCAAGTAATCTACATATCATTAGTCTGCAAATATAATTTAAAATGGATATTTATATTTAGAATAAATTGACAAACAGCAGAAAAATATAAAAATGTTTATAAGATACTTATATTTTTCTTGCTAATTTTTTCTAACAATTTTTCTAATGTTTGTTTATTATTTAAATAATCAAATATGTCATTAAATATAATATAAAATATTTCATATATTTATTCACAGGCAGAACATGTTCTGACCACAGAAATTAATTTCAGTCATCAAAAGACTAAAACAGAATCTACTTCAATTTCACCATCGTTACCTTCAGCTGAAGCTTATACAAGTTTTCTGGATATTGTGAAGGTAAGTATTTAAATTATTTTGGATATATTATAAATATTAATATTTATAGCTAAATTTTTAAACTTTCTTTCTCATAAAAAGAAACAATAATAGCAATGTACATAAAAACTGTAACTGTTAATAGGAGTTTTATTCGATGGTAATTATGATGTAATCTTCGTTTGAATGTAAAAAATTTTTTTTTCAATATAATTGCTTTGAATCATTCTGAAAAATTTGTAATTATTATCAGATAAAATTTTATAACTATTTGTTTTTTTTGTTATTAAAGCATCTATTTTGATTACAGACAATTTTAAATTTAATTATAAATTCAAGGTTCTCAATTTTTAGTTTACTGATTATAATAATTATAAAGTTGTGTTTACAAGAAAAATCTCAGAGTATATATATATTTTTTTATTATAGATATTTACAATGACAGGAAACTATAGCTACCTTTTAAATATATTCAAATGTAGATTGATTTAGCTTTGATAAATTTTTTCCTTTTGTTTGCAGAAACATCAACCAGATGCTCCAATCTTCACATTACTCAGACAGTGAGGTACAGATTCTGCTAGTGAAGTTGATATTCTAAATATAATTGAAATCATAAGAAAAATTAATGAAACAATACCCTTACACCTCTCCAATGAAAAAAGACTTGGTATTATTTTTAAAAAGCTAGATGGAACATTGTTTGATATCGAGTCAATAGAAGAGCAGACACAAAGTGGAGAAAAAAATTGGAAATGGATGATACAAAGGAAAGTAAGACTTACAGCTTCCTTGTTTCATTGAGTGATCTGCTGCAAAAAGGGTCACTAAGGACTGATTGCCCCAATCATGCAGTATAATTCACCAGTCACTGCTCAGTCAATAAGATGGGGTCTTAATAATGAAAAGTATGCCATTTTTTCATTTATCAAAAAAATGCACGAAGAGTATGTTAATTTTCAATTCACAAAATGTGGCCTGAAAATTGACAACACTTTTCCTTTTTTAGGAGCCTCTCCTGATAGCTTAGCTAAATGTGACTGTTGTGAAAATGCAGTTGTAGAGATAAAATGTCCATTCAGCTTGCGAAATCATACAATTAAACGGGAAAACATTAAAAAAACTTTTTTTAAATGAAAATTTATGCTTAAAATCATCTCATGCTTATTATGATCAGGTGCAAGGGCAAAGGATATTTGTGAATGTAACTGTGCATTTTTTGTAACATTTACAAAACTGACTCTAAATGTAGAAAAGATACATTTCGATGATGATTGCTGGAAAGTTAAAAAAAAACCATTGCTAATTAAGTTTTTTGAAAAAAGTATATTATCTGAATTAGTTCATATTCTTTACTGATTTTAACAACTTAATTCTTCAACATTCTCAAGTAATAAAATACATATTTTGAATCAATATAATTTTTATTTTGAACTGTTTTATAAAGATCTTTATTGCTATTACTTTTCGTCCAAAAATTTCAGTGAACATACTTTTTTTAAATAATTAAATGTAATGTTTGTAATAAACAATATATTTGAAATTAATTTATTAATCTTAATTACTATTCACAAATTTAAAATTCTATAACTAACATCTATCTAACTTTTTAAAGTATCTACAGTAATATTTTAGATACAATTCATTAAAATAAATTTGAAAATACAGTCACTTGACACATTTATTAATTTAAAAAATCAAAATTATCATAATTTTTATTAATTTTATAACATAATCAATGGGTTTCCTAAGTTACATAGACCACTCAAGATTATCAATATGTCATATCCCAAAGATTTACTGTTAACATCTCTGTTTGCAATGTATGCAGGTGGCCAAGAAGTTTTGAGAATTCTATAGCATTTTATTCTTCGCATACATCTTTCAATGTGAACTCTTGCTTTAGCAATTTTTCTAGAATTGGAAACTTCTCATCCCAGTAATTGTTTTTTTCCTTTTATAAAAGAAGGAACAATTACTTTAGCACCCTTCATTCCAACAACATCTTCAATTCTGAATCCCCTATCAGCTAAAATTACATAATTTAACTTTAGGTTATTCAGGAATCCAGATTTGATGCTAATTTCTTTGTCTGTTCATCTCTCTCCATACAATCTTGATACAAAAACTACCACCTGATGCAGAATAAGCAATTAAAAATTTCACTGTATTGTGATGTTTATAATGAGAATATGTTTGGGAACGTGCATCAAGATTGTATGGAGTATCGATAAAAATTTCCGAACAATCTATTATACAAATGACATCTTTCAAAAAAGGCTTTTTAAAACATTGAGGCAAATTCTTTAAAACCATTCTTTTAGAAGGCCAATGTATAAATTTGGAGAGTACTTCAGCCATTCTAGGAATCCATATCCTAAATATTTTACTTACAGTGTTGCTCCCAATTTCAAACCTGTAGGCTAAATCTAAATTTAGAAGACCTAGTCGAAGTTTCATCAATACTAGCAGCATCTGTTCATGTGGCTCTAGTTTGGTCTTTATTTTTGGTTTTCAATAACTCATCAGAAGTTCAAGTAAACCATAAAAAAAAGGTTATATTTTTTAATTTAGTATAAAAATTGAGTTTCTTTGGCGACAAAGCAACATTGCTAAATGCTGAATTTTGCAGGAGTAAATTTTTATATACTGTTGTTTGCCCTTCGAAAGCAGCATTTTTTTCTTCTAGAGCTTCAATGTCATGCATTGATAAGTCGGTCATTATCATTGCATCTTTAGTTTCCGGAATATCTTCTAATATTTAGATTTCACATCACCTATAAATACAATTCTAATTTTAAAAAATGCCAAATTAACAGAATTACATATATAGGCATACATTACATATTAGAATTACGCATATATTTTGGTGAAAACAGTTAACAGAATAATACATAAATATTTTTGTATGAGTAATGCATTACAGTGTTTTTAACTTTTAAGAATTTATTTCTGATAAAATATTACTAAATACATTAAAAGACATTACATAACTAAAATGTATTTTTTTATTATTTATATAACAATCCTTCTCATTTAATGTCAAATTAAATCTTATGATACTTGGAATAACAGTTGTAATTATGAGGCAAGTAGTTCCTTTAAATCACAACAATAAAAGTTAAAAGTAAAGAACAGATAAAAAGTACTAAATTCGTATATTTTAAGCTTACTTTATACATTAACTATCTGTATAAAATCTTTAGAATTAGTTAATTTTTAAATGAAATAAATTTGAAATGAAATAAATTTACCTGTAATGAAATGCTTGTTTCACAAACATGAATATTTCATTGAATTCCAATTTTGCCGATTTACAGCCTTTTCCCACAAAATTCTACGTTCGGGCTCCGTTGGAAATTTGAATATTTTCACTTGCGAAAGTAAATTTGTTCCAGCTCGCATATTGCAACCAACTGCTACGCAATAACTACTGCTTTTATTTGCTTCCTGCATTTCAAAAAATTTTATAGGATAATTACTTTTAAATGAATATTTCTCAAAAGCAATGGAAACTACAAAAAACAAGAACTATGGTATGACAATAATGGAATAGTAAGCAGGAAGTTTTCTAGATCTCCACGGTAGTAGCGCCCTCTATTCTACGCTTTACAGAAATTTCCATCCATAATGAAATAGTAAGCAGGAAGTTTCGTGCTGGAAGTCTTCTAGATCTCCACGGTAGTAGCGCCCTCTATTCCACGCTTTACAAAAACTTCCATCTAGAGATGGCAAAAGCAGTTATTTTCGAATAACTAGTTATCAACGTTACGCTCCAAGGAAATAACATGTTCTAGAAAGCGTTATCAAATAACGGCTTTTTGGAAAGTTATTCTAAGAAATCCGTTCCCTTTGGCCTTCTTGGAAATTCTATGGAGCGAAAGGAAGGTTTCGTGGGGTGACAAAACTGGTTTTTTTGAGGAAATGAGGGGTAAGGTGAATTTTAGTGACTGAGCATCGAAAATCATATTCATCATATATACTGAAAGAAATATTAATGATTTTTGTTATATTCTTTAATCAATTTTTTAATAATTTCCTACTTTATTATACGGAAATTCAACATTTAAGTCTAGACTGATTTTCATTTACTTATTTTTTAAAATAATTGCAATGGATTAAATAAGATTTATAATTTTTCTTACTGTCAATTGATTTTTTTTTCAGTTAGAAATTCTTAAGTAATGTGTATTTACATAATTTGTTTCCCAATGATCTTAACTCCTTATTAATATATTTTATTACTTTAATGTATAAAATATGTCTAAATTTGAATTTTTTTAAACCAAGTATAATTTAGTTTCTCACAAGATGAATTTAATTTATTCCTCAATGTAATTTCTATTATAAATTCTTATAAATTTTAACTGATGTTTCTTTTACACTAAAGATTACTATTGAGTATATCACTTATGCTCGAATAAATCTTAAAATATATCTTCTTGGAAAAAGTATTTCTCTAATTAGAGACACAATATAATTAAAAAGTTGAATTTTGATCGAAATTTCTTAATTTTACTATCTTAACAACTTATAAATATAACCATACGATTAATCAATATCCAAAGAGCACCATCCATCATTGTTTATGGTAACATCAGTATCGAACCCACAGTTTTCAAATAGTGAAAATATTTTAATGATAATTTAACCAGCGATATACATAAAACTAACTTATATTTAATAATTAATTATATTTTACTATTTCATATAAATTTCTTTTTCAATATTAAACATTTTAATTGAATTTAATTTTCATATAAATCTATGTAATAAAAGGAAAATCGGATCTATACAGATGTCATATACTATAAAATTACATATTTATGAACATAAATAGAAAATAATATTTTCTTTAAAAATAAAGAATTGTATACGTAAACCAGAATATTTAGTACTTACGAGAAAATATTCGAATTTAGGAATTTGCTTTTATAATAAGTTATAGAATTTTACTTCATATACATGATTTCACTGTTCTATATGCTTCAATTGTGTATTTATCTTAAATATTTTTACTAGATGAAATTCCTCACGGAGAAGTAAAAATAAGAGAGCTATGTGGTATTAATAAAATGTGTGTGTGTGTGTGTGAATTTAAAGTACTAACAATTAAACAGTATTTTTAAATAAAAATGTATGAAAATTGTTTCTGTAAAATAGATAAACTCATTACTACAGTAAATAATTCAGATGCAGTTTTTTACTATTGACACAATACATAAATTTACAGTTTTTAAAATTATTTGCATATACAAAAGTTTTTGTTATAAATGAAGAATTTTATCAACTAATAAATTTTTTAATTTGCATTGTTTGATCTGCAAGTATCTTTTGATATCATAAGAGCTCAAATAAATTAAATTAATAAACAGAATTAACATTTTTACTTTACATATTATAAAAACAGTTATTACTTGTCATTTCTTTTTATGATTGCTGAGGAATATATGTTGTATAAAATTCAATAGTTATTTACTTATTATAGTCTTTCAAATTAATGTAATTCTTATTCGTTTGAAATTTAATTGAAGAAAAGTTACTTTAATATGTAAATGTTTAAAGTAATGTTTTAAATAAATAGACTGCAAATGTCTATGCAAGGGAGTAAACTTGGAAAACTCTCTGGCACTCATCTTGAAAGACATGTATGTTTAAAATAATGATATAATATCATAGGTTATGTATAAAGGAATAACATTAAAAATACAGAAAATAGTATCCACATAAAGAAATAATATAACCATAATTATATATCTACTGTTAAAAATGTACTGGAAAAATGTATAAATACTGTTAAAAATGTACTGGAAAAATGTATAAATACTGTTAAAAATGTACTGGAAAGATAATTTGAAATGTGCTAATAAAATGTATATTGCTCAAATGTTTACTGTAAACTATCCAGTTCACAATGGCCTTAAGAGATAACTCTATGGCATGAGTAAAACTAATTATATTTAAAGATTTATATTGAAATTAGATAGGAATGAAACTACAGAAAAGATCTTTTTATGAACAATTTTTTTCCTCATAATTACAACTTAACCTGAAAGATAAATGAGGAAAATTTAGAATTTGCAGCTGTAATATGTAGGATATTAATTTTATTGTGATTTTATTTTCAAATATTAAATAAATACAACTACATTTACAAATATACATGAATTAATTTAATATAATTATATACATTGCAACATTTATTATCATGATTCTTAATAACTTAACAACAATAATACTTTTTATTTCAAAACAAATTTTATAACTGGCTTTCTACAAGAAATATGATGCAATTCTTTTATTCCAGTACATCAAATACATTTTTAGGACTGTAAAATTATTACATTAAGAATATTATTTTAATGTAATCAAGTATATTATCATTTAAAATAATTAAAATTTTATTTATATAAATTAATTTTAATAAATTATGATGATGCTTTCTCAATAAATAAAAAAAATTATAAGTGTCAAAAAACTATTTTTACAATATATTAATTCTTAAAGTAAATTTCAAATTTAATTATAAATATATATTATTAGTTTGATCCAAATTTTTTCGAATGGTACGTTAGTTTCTTGTTTTAATCTTTTTAATTTATAAAAATTAACTCCCGAAATTTGAAATTGAATTTAAAATATTTCACGTTTGCTTTGATATGCGAGCATAGTTTCAAGTTTCTAAAAAAATGTTTCAGTTTAATGAAAAATTTGCTAAAATTCACAAAAAATAATTATAAATAAAGGCTGAAAATAAATAAAATGCCCATAAAATATTAACATAAAATGTATTTTTAAAAATCCCCATTTTTACAAATGTTTTAAACTCTTTTAAAATGAAATATATTTATTCATGCATCCGCTTTTCAGTTAACTTTCCTTCATCAAAGTGAGGAACCGAAAAGAATACATTCTTAGTTGCTAAGCAACGCAACGGGCCAAGCAAAAGCTTGGAATGTGTTCCCGAGAAAACTCAATGTCAATGTTAGAAACCAAAACAACGTAATAACAACTTAAAATTTGGTTGCGAAACAATGATTTTTTTCTTTAAAGTTCCGGAAATTCTAAAATAGCGATAACGGCCTTAAATTTACAAAACAACGAAACATTTTTAATATTCTGGAAGTTACAAAACAACGATAACGACTTTAACGTTACAAAACAACGAGCACAGCTTTAATGTTACAAAACAACGAGAACAGCTTTAACGTTACAAAACAATGAGAACAGCTTTAACGTTACAAAACAACGAGAACAGCTTTAACGTTACAAAACAACGAGAACTGCTTTAACGCTACAAAATAACATAATGTGGAAACGTTCTACAATACCGTAACGATTTTGAGAAGTTATTTATTTATTTTATTACATTACATATATTCAGACTTGTATGCTTGATTCTTGAGATCCGCTTGTAAGTCTTCGTCGATAATAGGACAAATAGCACAATGACAGATGTACAACCACAGAAGAATAACGAAGAAAACACCCAGGGCCACGGTGGGAATCGAACCCACACTCCTACGCTCTCAAGCGATTAGCGGTGATGCCTTAGACCACTCAGCCACGGAGCGCCCTTTTTGAGAAGTTACCATTACAAGAACGATTTCAGCAGTTAAGGAAAAGAAAAACGTTATCTGAATAACATAATTTTTGAAGAACGCGTTATTTATTAAACGGTTATTTGTTGATAACGGTACTTAAATAACAGTTCCTTTAAATAACGGCCATCTCTACTTTCATCCTTAAGTACCCATTATTTGGGAAAAAAAGTACTGACTACAGGTTGTTACAATCAAATACTGATTACAAAATATTGGTTACAGGTATTTCTTCCCATCCCCCTACCTACCTGCGCTTCGAAGCTGACTGATTGTGACGGCTTTTGGAAGTGTCAATGTTTTGTTGTCTGTTAAATTTATCTAGGTATATGTTTTAAATATTGTATTAATTTGGGTTTTATTAATTTTTATATAAGCTTATTGCTTTGCAGTAATACTTTTTGCTAAATTTCTCATATTTTATCATTTATGAGTTATTCTATCAAAACATGTTATCATTTAGAAATACAGATCGTTAAATACGGGAACCATGTTGTTCGCTTAGCTTGGAAAATATTGTAACTCATGATATTCCAAAATAATGCTTTTTACATTTTTATACTTTGTTTTAGTCTTCATATGACTTTAATGAATTATATAATAAATATTTTGTTCGAATTTCGTTTTCTTAAATTTAGTTGAATTCTAAATATAATATTCCTTACGTTCTGCTAATTGTATCATGTATTTTATAAAATTACAAATCTTTATATATTCAATTCATGAGAGGTATGTTGATTGGCGAAATATTTAATTTACAATGCCAAATAAATTTTGTTTTGATTGATGTTTTGAAAATTACCAAATGATTTGCGTGTATTCAGGAAATGTTTATTTGTTACAAATGCATTTCTTATCTATTATTGATGAAATGGTAGTATACCCAAATCGTATATTTCGTGAATTGGTAGTATACCAATGAAGTCAGAAAGTAGACTGGAAAAGTTTAAAATTGTACTTCCCTATTTTCTGTCATCCACAGTTCAATCAAATAATTACTATCACCCTGCTTTCTTTTCCTTTGGACAAATGAAGTTAAAAAATTGGGATAGCTAATGAAATCGAATATTTTTAAAATATATATACCAATTAATGGTTTGTTTAAAATCGTTATTAAGAATTAAGATAAAAGTATACTTTATCAATAAATTATGCCGTATAAAATTTAATATGTGATAATATAACAGTAAAATTTATTATTTTGAAATAACATGAAATTATTTTGTACTTAATTATTCAAGAAATCAAAGTAGATCTTGCTTAATATCTCTGATAGTTGTGAAAATATAGTGATATAAAATATATCTAATAAATTTTATAGATGTGTTTATTACAACGTATTCCTAATTAGTTTCATGTAATTATTTGCTTTTGGAGCATATTAAAGAAATCAATTGAATCATTATTGGCATAGAAAAATAGATTATATATATAGCATAACTTAAAATGTTCTGTTTGGCTGAGCTTTGGTAATTAAAATTTAATTTAATAGTAATTTTTTATTAATGGTGATTATTATGTATTATTAAAATCTACAAGTTGAAAATTCTTTGTTTTGTTTAACTTTTTAATATGATTAAATGATTATAAGTATATATTTTTCATTCTTTAATAATTTTAAAAAATGTAAATCATATTTATTTCATAATTGATGAATATATTATGTTGGTATTCACTTATACTTTAACTTTGTTGGCAGTTCAATCTTGTGTACTTTATCTGAATTGTAATTTTCAATATTGTAGCATCAGTGATTATTCATAAAAACTCTTCCTATGATTTTTCTGTAAAGTAAATCAAAAGTGACAAAACTGAAAGAATACATATTAAATTTCATTAATCTCAGTAATTGTGAGTTTTAAAAGATTTGAGGATTTAAAGTTTGCTCTTCTGTATGAGGCAGATTTAAGAAGTGATCGTATATTTTAATATTAGTTTAATAAAACAACTGGAATATTTTAAAGCTCTTTACGTGTGTTGTTTGGGTGTAAGTAGGATATCCCCCTTTATGCGATTTCTCACCAAATCTAGTGCGGTTTTGATGGTGTTGACAATTTGAGTTTTTATTTTTATTATAATTTATATGAAACTAATTAGATTGAAAATTTATTTTAAAGCATTAACCCTTTGAGTCCCTCGTCACCGTTTCAAAAAACTGATCCTAGGACGGCGCGAGAAGATGACATTTTCACCCCATTTAATTGCTGAAGGTTTTACTGTTACGAATCTTTATCTTTTGAGGGAGATACACCGCGCTATGTCTGCAGTAATTCTCGTGAAAATGTAAATGTGCTTACCACAAATGCTATACTTATCGACAAACTATCGATTTTTTTTTCTTTCTATTCGTTGTTTTACATGCTACATTAAGAAATGTTATAAGAATTTTAAGATTATATACATACATTTGTGAAACAAATTTAGTTTGTTTCAAAAACTATAAAGTGTATATTAATTTCTTGCAGAGAATTTTCTGAAATAATTATTTAAAATTAGACTTCTTTAAAGTAAGGAATTTGCAATTAGTTATAATAAAAATTGATAAGCAATAAACTAACTGAATATTTCAAAAACATTCCTAAAAGCAGCCTGCCTGATATTTAAATATGTTAATAGAGATATTTTGAACAAATATTTCTTTTTATAAGTAAGTACAAGCAACCCTCTGGGGCTTGAGCTAGCCACCAGGCGCGTCGGCAGGTGGTGGATCGCCGAACGTCCTGTAGGAATGACAGGATAGCCTTGAATATAGAATAAAAGGCCGCGAACCAGCTCCCGTAAACCCTGGTGTTATGCGATCCGTGCCTAGGGCTAATTGGCACCGCGGTATTGGTGTCTTAACGGAGCCTCTAGTTGCCTGGCAAACTTCTAGAGTAATTTGCCTTGCCCAGTATCTCAGGCAATGCTGGGTGGACTTATATTACCTGAGCTTATTAATTGTTATCTTGTGGCTGAAAAGACACAAGAAATAACAAATCTTTCTGCATTTGCAGGTGAAGCCTCTGAAGTAGACCTTGCTGAAAAAGACAAGGGAACTCAGAGGCAATCTTGTAATGGGGCAGTAATGAATCTTTTACTTGAGGTAGAAATGACCTCCAAACCATCTTCTGGTGAAAGCCAGGAAGCTATCCCTAGCATGACTGACTTTCTGACCAGATGGAACTGTTTCAGCAAGACCCTATCTGCTGGAAATGTCAAACGCAAGAGGAAACGGCAGAGCATATCATTTATGAATGTGAGGCTCTTGCCCTCCCTAAATTAACTTCTTTAGGCATCATCCATACTAAAGAGTTACACCTAGGCTCTATTAAAGGGTTATCAGACTTTATTAATAAAGTGGGTGACCCGAGCAACTGGAACTAGGAAACATTGGGTTTGGAGTTAATGGTACAAAATGCTGATAAAAGCAGAGGTGCCCAATGACATACAAACCCAACCTTAAGAAGAAGAAGAAGTACAAGCAAATTGCCGAAGTTACATTTGAAAAAGATTAAAAGTAAAATGTGTGTTAAACACAGTAATTTCAGTTTTCTTTTGATTTAAGTATTTTTATTTATAACAAATTTCTGTACTGAATGGATTAAAATATATGCTTTTTTATCTTTCACCTTTAAGGAAAAAGCTTAAAAATGGAATTTTCCTTTCTGTGTTTTTCTTTAACTAAGTATGAAACGTTTTGCACAATGAATGTAGCCAGATGAATCTTGAGTTTCTCCTTTATATATTGCATTCAGGTTGATTGTTTAATAAAACTACATTTGTCATACAATAAATAGTAATATTCTGTTCATTTCTCAATGACTGGGAACTTGAAAATGTTGATTCAAATAGTACATTCCAAAATGTACTCGTATTAGTCTCGGAAAATATTTTTATAAATTTCTTATCAGAACATTAGCTTTATATTGGGAATAAATTCTTATCTTCAGTGTTTTAAGCTTTTATAAAACTATGCTTATTAAAATATTTTTAAAAACCAAAACTGTGATTAGTTTAACACAGAAATTAAAACTACGTAGAAAAAAGACTGACTCAACTAAAATGCAACCTTTTTAAATATCTACCGCCATCTCAATTTATGATTGGAAGTATTTTCATTTTAATATTTGTTTTATTTCTACCTGCATGTTTTTGTTGTGAGAATAAAAAATACAATGTGGTCCTGGAATTTATAAAGTTTAATTCCCCGCTGTTTTCTTTTTTTAGAAATATATTGTTTGAATATCACTCATCCTTAGAATTTTATAATGACTGCATCAGCTGCAAGTTCTTCAGGTGGATGATAGTGCTCCTTAAAAGATTTATTTAAAAAATCAAAAATCTTTCCTAATTTCCAGAATTGGTCGTATTTTTCTTCCTCAAGTTTTGGTTTATTCTTATTGTCTGTAAAATGTAAAAATCGCAATACATTAAAAAATCTGTCACGGGACATAATTTTTCTAAAAACAGGAGTTTCAATCAATTCATCTGTCGACCAATAATTTTTGATGTTATCTTTATCTATATGACCCATTAAAAGAATATGTCCTAAGAATTTTTTTTTACTCTGATGCATCAATGTTACACCATTTAGTCCCATGTTTTCTTTTATTACTTCCCAGATGTAATTCTAATATTTGGGAAGCATATATATTTCTTTCATCTGCAAAAAAGTTTAAAATTTCTTCTGAAAAAATAAATAAAAAAATTTGTGTTCCTCAACTAAATCCTTTGTCTCAGAAATAGCATAACCCCCGTAAATTTAAAAATGACAGGCTTATCATCTGCTTTAGCCTTACGCCAATCAAATTCAAATGACAGAGGAATTTGCATCATTATTGCCGTCAAAAAACTAATATCCTTGTATTCAGATTCATTACAGCAATTAGAATCATAGTCTGCAAAATTTTCTTCTTTTGATTCTTCCAATAAAGTTTTAATTTCTTCATCAGTCAACCCTTTTTGACGTGCAGCCATCAAAAATATTTTTTCTAGTGACAAGGTAACTGATTACAATGAAAAAATTTGCTAAAATGAGGATGAATATGCTTCTCTTTTAAAAAGGAGAGCCTATGAAAACCGTTTTTCGCCAAAATTCCCCGCTCAGACAAGTCTCAAATTTTTACGAATTTCACACACAAAAGAGCAGCAATTAAATCACCCTCAACTCCACGAAGAAATTTGAGAGGGAAAAAGTCAGGCACTTGAAAGGGGGAAAAAATCCATGGTACAACTGTTGTACCACAGCCGTCTTCTGAGGCACTCACTTTCGTGGTACAACAGTTGTACCGCTGGGACAAAAAGGTTAAGTAAAACACTATATGCACTCTGGAATATTTTTATTACCTTTTTAAATGCATAAAAATCAAACATAAATACATAATGTATGAAATTCAATAATTGTTTAATTTTTAGATATGAGGTTATGTGAAGACTAATATAGAGCTGCTATGGATCAGTATGAGAATGAATTTAGGGGTGAAAGGGTTGTTGTACATCTTTTAGTTATTACAAAATCAGGAGATTTGAAAAAGACATACATAATTATGCTGGCTAGCTGCACATTGTATCTAAGGTTAATGGGTTTGAAATACTTGCTTATGACCAGGAACCTCATGATTTTTATTCATGGTGAAGTGAAAAGATCACACTTGAGCTGGTACTCTCCGTATCCATGCCACGCCTGCAGGAAGACTGGCCGTCACAGATTAACTTGGGCATGTCCTATACCCATGGAACTTTAACAGCCTAATGATGCTTCATTTTCTTGATCTTTATAGGAAATGGTGTGAAACTTGTGTGTAAAAATGACACATGAAAGTTCCATGTTTGTTCTGCAGCTTTAAATTGTTACATGTTCATTTCATAGTTGTGAAAGTGAGATGGGTATGAGAAGGAAATGAAATAGAATGGTTGAATTCAATGATTAAAATGCGATGGCAGTGATTGAAAGTTTTCAATTGTAACAAACTGGTAAACTGACATATAAATGTGGGGCATGAAGTGAAATGGTGTTTGTAGTTTTTAACTATTGTACATTGATGTGATGCAAATAGTTAAGGATCTCACAAATACTAATGAAGCATTGAATACAATAGTTGTTTTGCTGATTTCAGTTTCGCAGCGGCTAAAGTTGCATCAATTTCAATACACTTACATTTTTTTAAGTCTTATATTTTAACTTTGGTAGATTTATTGGGGGATCCACCCCATAGAAACCTATTTGCCTTTTTATGAGCAGCTTACAATTTATTTAACTTATTTTAATTTTGCGTTGTAATTATGCTTATATTTTTATCTATATAGCTTTTAAATATATCATACAAATGTTTTTATTTTTTAATATGCTAATGTTGCTTGGGTTTTAAAAATATATTACTATTTGAAACCATAGTTTTGGTGCGGTTAAAATTGTGTAATTTTAAAATAATGAAAGTGTATTTAATTAATTGTACAAAATTTTTAACAGATTGTAACTGACTTTTTGCTTTTACTTTCAAACTCTTTTTAATCAATATATTTCTTACCTATCAAAATTCGGCAATCTTAGGCTGTGTGCATTAGCATGTACAACTGTTTTATATAAAGTGATATGTATTTACTAATAGAGTATTCTTTTACACCCACTTGCTTATTTAAAAAATTTACTGGAAAGAAATATAGAAGTTTAGAAAGACAAAATGTTTTAAGTACGTATTTCATAATTAAAGTCAACTTAATTCTGGTTGAATATTTTCATTGACCTTTTAGCTTCTATTTTGTCAAAAACTTAATTAATTTATGTAATGACATTTTGAAACGCAAATAATTTCTAGTTTTTGATCATAAATTGTTTTCAATTATGGGAAGCTGCATTGTCAAGTTTGGACTCCTCAGTCATGCCATGCTGAGAGTTTGCATATAGATTAATGTCTGCTAGTATGGCATGATAGATGGAAAGTTGGCATTGAATATAGTTTAATAATTTTATGAGATACTTGATGGTAGAAGAATTAAATTTGTCATATTTCTTTTTGGCTCTTTCTGATATTTTTGCAAAAATTTCTAAAAATATGACAGTAAATTTTAAATGTAATATTCCAGTGCAAATACTTTAATTTATTTAGAATTGTAATGAGTATTCTCTGAATAGTTTTTTAAAGTTGAAGACAAATGCATTAAATGTTAAGTCATTGCAAATTTTTGGTTATAGTGATTTTAATTTTTTAATCATGTTAAACAATAAGTATTTTTTTGAAAGTTAAATTTCTTCATTTATAAAAGTCCAGTCTTATAGTAAATTAATTCAGCTAAATTGATAAAAGTTTGATATTTGTAGTGGTTTTGGCTTCTCTTTAACTGAAGCTCTTGTATGATAAAAAAAACTGTTGCGCAATAAGCAAAATCTTACTACAAAGATATCCACTTTGCTTCTGCCTTAAAAAAGTTCTGGTTTCTTATTCCTTGAAAGTATTTTGATTTCAAGATATTGTGTGTAAAATACATATTTTTTGATATTTTCTTGTAAAATGTATTGAACTTCTATATTTTATAAAATTATATTGATTTATCAGCTAATTCTTAGAAAAGCTTGCGTTTGGTTATTTCTTATATAAAGAGATATCTGCAATTTCATTTCTTGCACGCACTATACATTCACATTCATTGCTTTACTGTTAATTGAATAAAAGGAAAACCTAATAAAAAATTATTTTGGTGTATGAATCTCTGTTCAGAAAATTTGAAAATTGTCTAATTTTTTCATAAAAAATAAATTTTTTGATATATATACATGGAGTTTATTGTGAAGTATCAAATGAGTTAATAAAAAGCATTCACAAATTGCAATATTGAGCAATGATCTGACAAAGATCTAATTTTCATGAAATGGAAAATCACCATATACTTTGTAACTTAGGAAATACATAAGTTTCTCTATCTTAGAAGAAAAAGGGAATTTTCCTTCTTTTAAATGGAAGTCCCTCACTATGGTAGTTAAGGGAAAGGGAAAATTGCCCAATTACTGCTGTACAATTATGTGATAGATAAGAACTAGAAAAAGCTATTTTATATTCATTCCAATCTAATAGACAAAGCAGAGTATAGTGTCTTAATGGAAATAAAGATTTTTTTTTTTACATTTATTATTAGGTATGATCCTTATCAAAGTTTGACAACTTATAAAGAGGAATAAAGCATGGATTTATTATCAGCCTTTTGCATTGGTTTCATTGGTAGTCAGTTAAAATATATAGTTCCGAATTCATTTTCTTAATTTTCTACTGATTTTAAAAAATTTTAAGTTAAGAACTAAGTGTATAAATATGCATGATGTTTTACCCATATACCTTTGATCATACAGATTGAATATCGATAAAAAAACTATATTTTTATTAATTATGTACTTTTTACTTAAATCTTTTTCCTCAGCTTCAAACTAAATGGTTATTGCTCTGACCTTTGATTTGACAGTTCATGGCTTTGATTCCCACGTCAGGCATGGCTGTTAGTAATAGTTTAGAATCCACTTTAAATTGCAGATATCAAACTAATTAGAGCAAGAAACAGAATTATGATTTTGCTTGGACTTAGCTTTTAAAAACACAAGGTATAAACATTTTGGTTCTGCTTAGTTTGATTTGTGAAATTGTTTCATTTGCTATAGTTGCTGTTCAATATTATCATTTTTGGTGTTTTGTGTTTTAATATTTTAAAATTTTCCATGAAATTGTTCGAAAATCAAATTGAGTATTAGCTCTTAACATTACCACTAGATTTTAATAAATTTGATATTAGATTATATTCAAAACTGTTGACAAAAATAAAGGTTTCCTTTGGTTTCATGATGATCCAGTTGAGACAGAACTTAATGTAGTATTTTTATTTCTGTAAAATAAAGTGAAGTGGAAAGTGTAATCACCAATAAGATTATAATGTGGTTCAAACAGGAGGGTGATTTTAATTCTCTATTTGTTTCTGCCTTTTATATTGCATAAAATTCATTAAATATTAATATTTAAATGTAAAATTTTTGAGTTAAACTATGTTTTCATATCTTCCTTTGTGAAAATTGTGTATAATATCAGTGAAAAGGGATGAATTTGTTTATGAATGAAATAAAGACCAGAATAAATTATTTAATGTGTTTGATAGAAAGTTTTTTCACTAATCAGTGGACTCAAGAAAAGCTGAAGATTGGTTTTTGCCTGATTGAGAGGGAAAAAAAAGAATGAATTAGGTAATTTTGTAGAAATGTTTACATCAATTGAACTGGCTATAAGAGCTCAAAATTGTGTTGATGAGAAATTTAATCCTTTTAAAGAATGAAAGTATACTATCTTTTAAATACTCTGAATTAGACAAAATTGTTGTCACTTATAACAAGCAGTTAATTTGCTTTTACTGCTCTCTCATAGTCAAGCATCTGTTTATTGTGGTTTTTCTGTGAAGAAAAATTTGATTTAAGAAAATTTAAATTATCAATCTTTTATGACTGTGGGAGTGCATTATTGATGATCATGTCAGAAACATAGGAGGTGTCAACAATATAATAGTTAGCAAAGACATACTTAGATTTACTGCTGGTGTCAGGCAAAAGTTTAAATTATATATAGACAAATTAATGTAGCAGAAAAAGCAACCAACATTTGAAAGTAAGCAAAGAAGATTGTGGAAATTTTGTCTAATAGTTGTATTTTTGTTTTGAATAAGTTATATTTATTTGAAAAGATTTTCTATACATTTATATGTACTCAAAATAGATAAGAATATAATGAAAATGCTCAAAAACTCTAAAATTACACATTATTGAATTCAAAATAGTATAAAATAATGTAAAGAATATTCATTATTTAAATAAATTTTTTTTCTGTTATAACTGTTAATTCATTCAAGTCTTTTGAAGTAATCATTAAATACAATTCTAATTTAAATAAAAAATAGTCTTATTAATTTTTGCAATAATTTATTTCTCCTATTTATAAATATCATTGAAAAATGTTGCATATACATATTTTAGCTAAGAATAATTTTCGAAATAAAAAATAAATTGATTGTTTATACCTACTGGAAATTGATTTTTGGAAATCTGTAAGTACCCGGTGTCAAAGAACTGGTGTAAGTATTACAGAGCTAGGCTGCTGTTTTCATCATTAGCTCATTCATTATCATGATTAATAAAAATTGTTCTCCAAATGAGAAGTAGATTGTTAACATCAACAGGGTATATATATATTTCTGATACCTATGTCAAAAAATAAGGAGATCTTTCCATGAAAACTCTCATGTGTTGTGGTTGTACAGCAGTAATTAAGTGAGAAAGGGTCGTACCAAGAAATAATTTTATATGCTGTTTGTGTTAGCTGCAAGCAAAAAAAAAAAAAAAATTATAAATTAACACTCCTTTACCATAAGAAAGTTCTCCTTTACCATAAGAAAACTAATCTTGCATGCCATAATTTTTTTTAAAAAAAATGTAATTTCAGACAATATTTACTTTTTGTCTTTGGGCTTTTTACCTTCTCACTTGTTCCATCAATTTCACATTTTAATATAATAAATTCAAATGAAAATTTTTGTTTCTATCCTTTGTATTGAACCTATTAGTAGATGTTTTTATTTATTGAAAGTTGTTGTACTTCTCTCTAAATCTATATTATTTTGTTTAGGATTGAACATAGGAGAATTGCATTACTAACATGCTTTGAAAACAAAGCTTATTGCATGTATTAAAAGAATTTATAATTAATAGATTTAACTTATATACTATTAGAACACTCTGGTGTCTGAAGTCTTGTTAAATGGTGTAGTATGATAATTGTCTCATAATTATGCATACATGTAATTAAGAATACTGTATTAAAATTATATAGCTTGTTATTGATTGATATGGTTTTTAATTACAGGGTATCTTCACTTAGGAGAATTATCAGAAATTAGTATAAATCAATAAGGTAATTGCATATTTATTATTTCTGCATACTTGTGATATTCTCCCATTGTGGCCAAATTTGAAATCAATGTTGTAAAATATATTATTGATACACGGTTTTTGAATAACAAGAACTGAAATATCTGACTCGTTAGTTGTGACAAAAGTTTCCAACGTTTTAGCATTAAAACATTATTTTTATAATACTGTGTTTAATTCCAGGCTTCTATTGCATTAAAATTTCAATATTAAATTTAATTATATCACTTCACAGCTAGTCTTTCAGTGCTTACATTATATGATTATAGAAATACTTAATTTTGTTTAAGTACACAACAATATTTCTACTAACATAAAGGTCTATATTATCTTAATTTAAGAACTTTATTCTCTATTTCATAAAGTAAAAGAACTGCATGTTTTCATATACATCTGTAATGTCTCAACATCGGCACTTTCGATTTTAAGATCCTATGTTTTTTTTTTTTTTTTTATTTCAGAGACTCTCGTTGTACGGGAAGCAGGCGAGAGAGATTGTCGCGTTTTTAATTAAATGTGTATGTTTCAAAATTGGAGTCATTTGTTTGTTTCATAACAACATCTAAAGGTTTTTATTCTTTAAAAAAATTAACATTCTAATTAAATAAAATTAAAATCATTCTCCAATTTCTTACATAGATATTCAGAATGACACGTTTGTATTTTATGGTAGCAGAATCTTTAATAATGGAAAAATATTCACAACTTCAGTTTTATATAAACTTGAATTTAGTAGTTTATTACTAGTATAGCATGTTTAGTGTAGTAAGTATATGCTTTTCAGAAACTGAATTATCCTCCAGACAGTAATTATCTTTTTGGGTTAGATCAAATTATTTTATTTCACAATTGTCAACAATTTTTCAAATCTTATTCTTTTCTAGTTGTTTATATGATACATTTCTTTGTCTTAATCTTATATGAAGCACTGATACGAGTATACCATGATAATCTAAAAGATAGCATTAAATATTTTTCATAACTATTACTTTCATTTTGTCAAAAACTCAGATACCACTATAATGTATATAAAAGAAGTCCTAGACAAAATAGGCCTATTTGAAACGTAAGTTGTACAACTTTTATCCAATGCTTGGAGAGGATTCATATAATAAAGAAGTAACTTGTTCACAGCTTCTAAAATAAGACCTACCAATTTTCAGGTTCACAATTGCACATTCACTGTTTGGCCCACTATAAAGGTGCCATCACTTCTGCCTCTTATAGTGCTGACTGTTGTAGTAGCCAGACTTTGGATAAAATAATTTCCCCTTAGAACGTTAAATGTCCCATAGAAGATGCCTAATCCATACCAGATTTTCTTTAGTTATCTTATAGCATCTGTAGTTTTACTGTTAGTTACCAATGTAGCCTTGGAATTGAATTCTGAACATTTGTAATAAACAGGAAGCTATGTGAGTTGTGATTTTAGTTCCATTATGAAAATTTTGTAGGATAGAATTTGTTTTTGTTAAGTAATAAATATGGCAGGAAATGTTTTCCTGAATCAATTGTTTATTCTTTAAAAATTTCCCATGATATGCAAAATTACAAAATTTGATGTGATTCACTTAGATTCAAAAAGCCCTGATGTATTTGTTTCCTTTTTATTTTATTTTTCAAGATATAAATTTAACAATTTATTATTTAAATTCAATTGAAGTTCAGCTATTTAAAAGAAGTTTAATTATCTGAAAGTATTCTTTGTATTAAATATGGTATTTCTCACTTCCGAATGCGGAAAATTAGCTCTTGATTTAATCTTTATAGTTCCATGATGTAACTTATGAAAACATTTGAGTTGTATAAAATTTCGAGTACATCTGGATTTTTCAAAATTGTAACTTTTTATTACATACAGTTCTGTTGTGTTAAAGTGAAAAACTTTTTGTATTTCCTATATAAACGTTGCTGGTCTTTATTGGCAAACAGTGCATCAAGTGAAAAATTATTGATCATTATTACAATTAGCTGTCACAATTGCTGGAATAAAGCATGTGTTTTTATTACAGGGTTCACAATTTTATAAAAGGACTTCAAAAGTTTTTAAAGTCAATCACTTATTTCAAAAAGCTTAAAATTTTTAGCAACATTCCTTCTAACATACTGTTGAATTACAAGCTTCATTGCTGCATTCTTTCACTTGAACTAAATCACTGCAAAATATAATGCAATAACAGAACGTATAAAGAAAATTACTGAATCTACTCAGTATAAAGTATAAACACTCAAATGACTGATTTTTTTTTCATTTTATACTCAATTTCAGTTGGCCTTCAATTAATATTCTATTTAACTTTCATCTTTTTTTAACTATAACTTTTTCCTTCTAAATGTTTTAAACTACAAATTATTTTATCAAGCATGAATATTATTATTTAGAATTTTATTATATATTAGTTTTTAAAAATTAATGACTAACAAACTTTTATTCAGGGTTCAAACAACTAATTGAAATTTCTAGAATTTTGACTAAACTCTTTGAAAATCGTGAATCACCGCTGGAATTTTTACTTGAATCTTGATGCATTAATTTTTTGTGAGGCAATGTTATAGTTATTTTGAATTTTTTTTTATTGAACGCTTTAAAGTTATCAATCTCCCCCAAACAATATTGATTATTAGCTCATAATGTTACTTTTAGATGGTGGCTTGATCAATATTTGATTGTTATTGTATGCATAATTGACAACTAAAGTAAACATCCAGTTCAATAAGAATCGGGTGTGGTGATCAGAATTATGTCTGTAATCACAAATAACATGTGGTGCAACAAGGAGGGTGACTTTAATTTATTCATTTTTTTATGTGTTTCTAATTTCATAATATTCAGTGAATTTCTTAAATATGAATATCTAAATATATAAAATTCCTCAGTTAAAATGTCCTTTTCAAATCTTCATTGGTAAAAATTGTGTGTAATATCTGTGAATTGGTATGAATTTTTTTATCAATGAAATAAATGCTGAAATAAATTATTTTATATGCTTTTGGAAAGCGTGTTTTCAATTACCACTGGAGTCGGGATAAGGCACACAAAGATGGGCTTTTGCATGATTCAGAAGAAAAAGTGCCCATTGACAAAAACATATTTATTTATTAGAGCAGACTGCACCTGGCAAAAAATCTACTCATTTAAATTAATTTTCACCATTGCTGCTATAGAATGTGAATCTAAAACATGTTCTGAAATTTTAGATTCATTTGTTTCTGCAAAAGAAATTGTAAAGGCTGAAATTCTGTGGTCCTTAAAGTGTTAAAAAGTGGATTAGGCTACAGTTCTTGTCTGATATAGATTCTGTCTTCCAAGTAATGTTTCCTGACAGTGATATCTCTTATTTAACCATTTTATGAATTACACTTTATTTTTCCAACTTATTAAGGAATAGTCAGATATGCTAGTAATTATGTGCTTTTCTTTCATGTAAGTTAACTGCTCATCTGCAGCCAAAATAATTGCACTGCCAGGTAATATTTTGCGATAATGATATTGTGAAAATACGGTATTTTTGTCAGATCTTTTAGGCCTCTCAACTGGAAACATTTTATTTGAAAAAAAAATGAATAAAAAGTGCTTAGAATTATTTACAAGGAGATTACTTCAGCTATCAATAAAATGTGAACTAGCTCGTTTTCGATGAAATGACTTTTTTTTTAAGTACGTCTTTCAAATTTTGTAAATTTTAGAACCCTAAAAGAGATTGTTATACAAATCTTGAAATATTTAGTGAATGAATAAAAAGGAATGTAATAAAGATCTTTAAATATTCTACATTTCTGAATTATAAATTTATTTTTAAAAGTTTTGTACTTTTAAATGCTGATATTGATTAATTAAATAAAATTATAGCTGTAATTCATTGAAGACTTTGTAAGTATTTATTAAATATAATTCTAACTTAAATAAAAAATATTGTATCTTTAAGTTTTACAATTATTTGTTTGTATTATTTATAAGTATAATTGAAAAATGTTGCATGTGCATAATTATATGTATACTTGGCTAAGAACAATTGGTAAAGTTAAAAAAGAATTATTTAACATGAATTTTGATACATTCTGGAAATTGTTTGCTTTGATTCTTGGAAATCTGTATGAACCTTGTTTATCTAATTCATTCTCAGTTGGATTAGCTGTATTTAAAGAATTTTGTTTTAGTGCTTACGTAAAACATGGTTAGAATTCTAGACTCCAAAATTTAAAATAAATATTGTTTAATCCAACAAATGTTTTAAGTTAGTATCCTTGTAAGAAGAAATTCATGACCATGTATTTAATCATGTACTGCCATGTTACATTAGATGCATTTTAAAATACTTGTTGATACGAGGATTACTCTGAAATTTTTGAGATACGCGCAGACGAGAATTTACAAAATAAAAATAAGGGTTTAATTTTAAAGTACAAAGTATTTTAACACAGAAGACGATTTTTTACTGACTTACTTCAACTTGTTTAGCATGGAATAAATTTTAAACAGAAGAGAGAATGGAGTTGACGCGAGAGCATTTTCGCGCTATGATTTTCTACGATTTCAAAGCAGGATCAAATCAAGAAGAATGCGTTCAACGGTTGCAATTAGCATTTGGTGCTAAATCTCCAGCTCGTGCTACTGCATTCAGATGGTTTAGAGAATTTAGAAGAGGTCGAAATTTTCTTCAGGATGAAGAACGCACAGGAAGGCTGCCGTCGGCTGTAATCCGGGATAATGTGTCTGCCATACGAAAAATGTTAATGGATGATAATCGCTGTACCTATCAAATGATACAGAAGGAACTTAACATTGGATCCGCAGCCATACACAAAATAATTCATGAAGAATTACATATGAAAAAAGTAGTTTGCCGTTGGGTTCCCCATAATCTAATTGAGCATCAAAAAGAGGAGCGTGTCAGAATCAGTAAAGAAACTCTTAATATGCTGAATGATGGTTGCCACCACATCATTTCTAAAATTGTAACAGGTGATGAAACGTACATACCTTTTTTTGACATTCCAACACGTCAAGAAAGCAAAGTATGGGTCTTTGAAGATGATCTCACGCCGACAATGGTGAAAAAACGTGCACTGAAAAAGTGATGTATGCCGTTTTCTTCAGAAGTACGGGATTGGTCAAAGCCATCAAGTTGGAAGGACAGTAACAGCAAACTGGTATACCACTAAATGTCTTCCAGAAATTCTACAAGAACTGAATGTTGGGGGGCTAATGCTTCACCATGACAATGCATCTTCACATACAGCCGGATTAACAGTTGAGTTTCTTTAACAAAAACAAATTAATGTGATCGAACATCCACTGTATTCACCTCATCTAGCTATGTGCGACTTTTGGTTTCTCTTTAATCTAAAAAAGGACTTGCATGGATGTCGTTTTCATTCAGAAGAAGAGAATGATATGGCTATAAATGCATTTTTTTCATCTATTCGAAGAAATGAATGGCTTGAGGCATTTAATCTGTGGAAAATTCATCTACAAAAGTGCATTGATGCTGGAGGAGACTACTTTGAACACACCTAAAATTTTGTAAGTATAACTTTAAAAACCTAATTGTATCTCAAAAATTTCAGAGTGACCCTCATATTAATGTTTTACTTTTTACACAGCATTTTGGACTGCCTAAGTCTTAGATTAGGCATTTTCATAATTAAATCATAAATCATAGTTAAGCAGTAAAGGTATAAATCACATAATTTTTTACTACAAACTGATTGTTTTTATTTGAAGATCATATCAAAAGTATTTATTAGATGTTCTTCTACAAGTTGTGGATTTTTGAAACAGTAATAATCAGTGATTATTGGAAATACTTAATAAAATGTTAGTTTATACAGTAGATATTAAGTATGTATCATAATTATAAATGCATTTACTAATGATATTATTTTAAATATATCAGTGTTAAAAATTATAAGAAGTTAAATACATATTTTTTAATACCTAATGATATCAAATGAAAAATTTATTCAAAGAAAAGTAAGGGACCATCTTTTTGGAAGGAACTTTACAAAGAAAATTATATATAAAACTTGAGGGATGCTTCTAAACATAAATGTTTAATAAATATACCAAATTTTCAAATATTTGTTAGTATTTGCAGAATGTTTTGCAAATTTTTAATGTTGAAGATTTTATCTTAATATTTTGAATGTTTTATTGGTTTTTAATTGTAATTGAAAAGTACTCAAGATTTCATTTTATATTAGACTATTCTTATATTGTAAGCCATTACTTAGTTACACTAATCAAGGATTTGTCTTTAATTGACATCATGTACACTCATGTCCATAAATTAAAGATAATTCAGAGACACTGAAATTGAACTCTAAAATAAAAATTTCTCATGTAGAAGTATCACTCACATCTTGAAGAATAATATGCAAATTACAAGAAACCACCAGATGGCACCAATAGTACGTCACAATAATGAGAGTGTAAGAGAGGGGTATATAAAGAATGGTTGCAAAGAAGTAAAATTGTTCACAAGTGCTTTAAAAGCTTTTTAGTACAATAACCCCATAGTTATGTCACAAAGGAAGCATTCGGATGATGTATGACTCGGTAGAATTATCAGCCATCTGGAATGTGGACGTCTCCAGAGGGAAGTATCCGAAGAACTTGGAATCGCCTAAAGTGTCATCTCCAGGCTTTGGTATGGTTCCGAGCTGATGGTAATGGGAGTAGACGTTACAGCACAGGTCGCCCCGAATAACAACATTGAATGAGGACCGGTATTTGGCAGTTATTGCCAAAAAAAAGACAGATGGAATACAGTATCAGACCTGTCTCATCAACTACCAGTATGAAAGTTTCAAGGAAGACTGTGTACAGGCGCTAGGGCACATTGGTCTATATGCTCGTGGTCCTGTCAGGTGTGTTACACTTACCGCAACTCACTGTCACCTGTGGTTAGTCTGGAGTAGAGAGCATGCATTGTGGACGCTGCAACAAAGGTCTTCTATGATGTTTTCCGACAAGTCCAAGCTTAGCTTTCTGTATGATTCTCGTCAGACTTTAATATAGAGAGATCAGGGTACCTGTTACCGCCAAGAGAACACCATTGAGCGACACTGTTACGGTGGTACAGGATTGCACGTTTGGAAAGGAATATTCTGGCTTCCAGAACTAACCTTCGTGTTCAGAATGTAACCATGAAAGGACATATCTATCAGGATGTCATTCTGGAACAACTTGTATGTTTGTTTTGATGTGCCATGGATGCAGAATTTCTGTTTATGGATGACAACACCAGTCTTCACCTTGCAAACATAGTGTGCTATCAATCGGAGGATATTACCCAAATGGATTGGCCAGCATACTCACCAGGCTTGAATCCAATATAGCATGTGTGGGACATGCTTGGCCAACGAATTGCAGCCTGTCTACCCCTTCCCACATGTCTACCGGAACTTCGGAGATCATTGCTTTATGAGTGGTTTAATATTCCCCAAGATCAGATCAATAATTTGATACTCAGCACGACTAGGCGTTGCAAGACCTGTATTGCACCATCTGGGGGGCATACTATGTATTTACTATCATACCAACCATATTATATTGGTTTTAGCAAGAAGGTTCTTTTTTTAAATTTGCTCCAGGGAGCAAAAACCGCAATTTTTATAATAATGATGTCAAACATATATTGCGTCTTTTTTGCTCTTTACCTTTTATTTAATAAATAGACTTTACAAATAAGTCACATTTGATTTGCTTCTGTGTCTTTCTTTGCTTGAGCTTGCATTATCCTTAATTTATGGACACTAGTGTGGATTAATCATTTTACGACCTTGAAGAATTTCAAAAGTGTTAGAATCTTTTGTCATGGATATAATCACTAATTCATGGGTGTTCAATTCTTTAAAATTAAATAAGAACGAATTCTTCCTAATGCCATGGGTTTCATATTACAAGTATGCCTCTTTTAGCTAATGTTTAATGCTTTTAATCTCACTCTGTTTTCTTTTTTCAAACAGGTAACCACTTAAGTCACCCAAGATGGCTGGTAAAAACTTTGAAGTTGGAGATTTAGTATGGGCACAAATGAGAAGCTATCCTCCATGGCCTTCTAAGATTGCTGTACCTCCAGCTAGTGACAAAGTTAAAGTCTCGAAACGACAACACTGGGTTTACTTTCTTGGAAGTAAAAATTATGCTTGGATTCCAGATGATAAAATATTTCCACATAGTGAAGAACTGGTGCAAAAAACTTTTAAATACAAATCTGCAATATTTCATGAAGCTGTAAAAGAAATTGTTTCTGAGAGTAAAGCTTTAGAAGCTAAAAAATCTTTGATGAAGAAAGCCCTTATTGAGGAAAGAAGAAGAATACTTTTTCCAAAATTTGTCTTTATAAGAACTGCAAAAAAGAATGACTCTGATTCTAGTCCTCCTCATAGTTCTGGGAACATAATTGAATTTGATTTCTCTGACAGTTTAAATGAATGTAATGAAAATGCATGTCCCAAATAAATATTATATTTCGTCTTTAATATTCAATCTTGATGTTAGATAATATTCCATTATAATGTTATTTATTGTTTAATTTGAAAATCAAAAATCCCTTTTTGGTATTGGATGGATTAAGATTTTTTACAGTGCAGAATCGGCATATGCCAGATTTCATTATATTCCTCCAGAATGATTTCTCTTAAGCTAAAACAGGTTTTTGTTATAAATTGTAATAATTAAATATAGGTTTTAAATAAGTAAATGTAGTGAATACGTGCTAGACAAAAAATAAAATTTGATTTTTTTTTTCCCTCCAAAAATCAAGATTTTTAAAAGTCAAAATTTTCGAACCAAGTTCATCGTTTTTAACAAAACCATATTACTTAAGAGTATTTAATCCTTATGATCTTTAGGTTTTTAATTAATTTTACATTAAATCTAATTTTAATTTAAAAATTGAATAGCTTGCTCGTAGAATTATTAATTTAAATACTTATATAAATTTATAAATGATCGACAAAAAATGGAAAATGTTAGTTTTAAAAACTATTTTTATGTAAATAAAATAATAAAGGTTACATCATTTTTTGTTGAACGTTAAAAAATAACGTTGTAAAATTAATTTAATTCGATCAAACTTGATTTTAAAATGAATCATAACACAAAACTTTAACGTTAATAAAATTTTAACGTTCACAACTGTAATTAATGTATTTAAATTTTTCTTCATAATGAAATTATTTTCATAGAAAAATTATATTTATGTCAGTATCATGCTAATACCTGAGCTTCGTTTCCCTTTTCTGATGAATATCTTGTGACAAGATAATATTTATCAGAAAATGGAAACCAAGCTTAAGTATTAGCATGATGCATACATTTACTGAAGACAGAAATATTTTAAATGAAAACATTTGCAAATTAATGTTATAATTATACTTTCAAGGTTTATTTATTATATTTATCTATAAGAACTAACTAAAAATGTGAAAATATATCGAGAGATATAAAATAATCAAAAACATAAATCTTAACATGATGAAATTAATTTTGGTTCTAAATCGTAATATCTGGTTAATAATTTTTGTTTGGAATCAAATATTCAAATTTAAAAAATAAGGTTTTAAAACAATATTAATTTTCTAAAATGTATAGAATTTTCGCAACTTAGTAAACACTTGTTCCAACAAATGTTTACGAGATGCACATCTGTTTCAGAAACAAAATAAAATGATTCCACCATAAACTAATGATCAAATTTAAATATGTAAAAAGGGTTTGTATTTAGTAATAATAAACGTTATTTTGTATAAGGAAAACAGCAGAGAACATGATAAATTATTTAATTTCTTAGCTGTGAGGTTCAAAATTATTTTAATAAAATTTAGGATATTTTAAACTAATATTCCCTAAATATAATCATTGAATAAAAGTTTGTGTGTTTCTTACAAATTCCAGAAAAATTAAATTTCCTTCATCGTGTAAAAGAAATATTTTCATTTAATTATTTAAGGACTATATTTTAAATATTACATTTTGATTCTCAAGTACTTCAATAAATAACAGTACAATACTAAAGGTTATACTTTACATTCCTGAAACAGAATATTACAAATAAACACTATGGTATGATCAATCCTTACGTGTGTTTTAGAAATAAAATTTCAATGAGTAATTTCTGATATTAAGCTAAAAAATTTGAGTTTGAATAAAATATCTCTCATATAAGAAATTTTATAGTTGCGATAAGATAATAAATTAAGATACTTGTTTTTAATAGGTTAATATTAAAGCAAAATTAATGCTGTCGAAACTAGATATTATAATTATTTCCGATTAGTGAATTTATGCTCACAAAAATGTATTTTATGAATATTTAGTTCTTTAATCAAAACTATTTAAAAAACATTTGATTGATGTAATCAAGTGAAGCAAAATATTTAAATTTTATAACTATCATATGAAAAAGGAAGTTAAAACATTATTTTACAAAATTATTTTTTTGAACAATCTTTCTCGAAAATTACCACTTCTGATTTTTGCATATCAAGGTAGATATAGTTCGGTGAAGGGAAAAATATTTAATGTAGAATTAATATGAATACATGTGAAAAAATATGTGATATTAACATGTTCTATATTAAATATTTAATAACTAAATTACTATATTCTAAATAGTAGCGTTAAGAATTCTCTATTTTTATTTTTGCTTTTATTCTCCTTCTAAAAACTATTTTCATGCGTGAGATACATTTATTTTAATATTTAGGCATAACAATTCAAGAAATACTAAAATAAATATAATAACAACATAGATTCCAGTAAGGAACGATATTTTTTACAAAATTAGAAACAGAAATCATTCGGAACGAATAATTTAATATGAAAAACTTACAATCAACATTTTCCCAATATTTAAACTGAAGTCAGTAGCTTACTATTTGTCCTAAAAGCTATTGTTATAGGCAATTAAGTTAGTTTTTTATTTTTTTCTAATTAGTAAATGTATACAATTGTGTCAAAATTCTTCAGTTTGTAGTATTAAAGCATCCAAACCACTTATTTTAATGATTTTAAAAATTATTTGATGATTTTAGGAACATATATATATATATATATATATATATATATATATATATATATATATATATATATATATATAAAGTTGATGTTCCAAGGATTAAAGCTAATTATCAATTAACTAGTTACTTCAGATATTTAAAGGTTTTCCTGATTTTTTGTTTAAAAGATATTATGCATTTAACTGATTTAGAGCAATGATTAAAATCATTTGATCCAATGTAATATTTATTTTTTTATATCAGAAGAAAATTATATGTATATATAAATATAAAGATAACTCTGCAATGAATATCATATAATTTATAAATATTTTTCTACGTATATATACACACACACACATACTATATATATATATATATATATATACGTAGTAAAATATTTTAAAATTATAAAATGAAATTCATTGTGATAGCCATCATATATATATATATATATATATTTACTTTAGAATTTAAATACAAAAACTGCTTAGTAATAAATTTCCGGATAATATTTTCTAAATAATTAATGAAAATTCATATTTAGTGTAGCAAAAAATTATAACAGGGACTTGTAGAAATTTTCTAGCCGAACATTCACAAAGCAAACCACTAGCACATGCTGGTTTCTTCAGCTGACAGCGATTGATGGACTTCTACGCTGTAAGTCATTACAATGAAATTATTCTGAGATGGTCTAGTGTAAAGCAGGAAATACGTCCTATCAATAATTAGAGGCTTTTGTATTCTTGACAAGAGCTAAGTGGGGTGTTATATGTGTTTCTCATTGATTAGTAAGGATGCAAATTTTAAGAACATCTAACGAAATTCTTTTATTTGTAATTCAATGTTAAGAATTTTTCATTAATGATATTTCAATTTTATGAAATTTCCCCTTTCTTTTGAGAGCTATATCTCATCATGTTATTGTTGTTAAAATGCAATTAAAAGTTAACCTTTTATAATTACAAAAGAAAATATAAAATTTTAATAAAATATTGTTTATTAAATAAAAGTAACTAAGCTCTTATAAAAAATTAATAGAATGTTTAATAATATTTCAGAAAATTAAAAATTTAAAAAAATTTTCATTTTGATTTTTTTAAATAGTAAATAATCACATCCAGAGAGAAGTGCTGATGATATATTTATCAGCCGAAGCAATATTAATTTGATATTATATTTTTTATTTTGAATAGAAAAGATTTATTTGATTGATCAATATTATAATTTTTTTCATAGATATGTAACTTGACCTAAGCAACTTGTAAAAAATAATTAGGAATCGCGTAAAAAGAATAATGGATCTTGCTGGAAATCTCAAGGCAAGGCAATAAGTTTTATCTCATGAGCTTAATTTTTGGGAATTTCCCTGGATTATTGATCCATAAATCAAGGTATACAATATCAACAAAAAATAATTTGTGCTATATAACTTCAAACTAAAATAAAAGACACTTCAAATGCATAAAGATGTTTAAATTTATAACTGCAAAATATAAAAAATAAAGTTTCTTTTCATTAACTTTCCTCCTTTTCCATAATCATTTGCATATTTTTAGTACAGTTTCTATTATTTTTTGAGGTATTTTGTAAATTAGTAATGATTGTGAGTTACGTGGTTAAATTTCCTAAATGAGAGAGAGAGAGAATAATTTTTAAATTCTAATAAAAGGATTTAGAATTTATGGAAGCAGATAATTTTACCACGTAAATTGCAACAAGCCAGTTTTAATAGTAAAAAATGTTTCTCATAAGCTAATGAAGTAAATTTTTGATAATTTAAAAAATAATATGAGAGGTAATATTTTAACTAAGGACGCTTAGTTTCTTATTAAGTAAAAGCAATTTGGCCAGTACATTTCGGAGATAATATTTTTAAGTAACATAATATATATATATATATATATATATATATATATATATATATATATATATATATATATATATATATATATATATATATATTAATTGTAGGTATATCACATTTACAGTTTTTCTGAAAAAAAAGTAATGTTTCTTTATCAGATAAAGTGCAAACGCGATATACTCTTCTCTTTTACCTATAATTAAAATTTTGAAAAATAATTACAATGCATTAATAAATCGCAATTTATATTTAGGTGTTGAAATATTCATTTAATTGTATAAAAATACTGAAATTCTGTTCTAGGATAAGTATTGAAAATTACAACATCAATGAATCTTGAAAATTAATTTTTAAGTTAGTTAAATAATCAGCTATAATTTTAGGAAAAATTGAATGTGTTTTAAATTTTAAACGATATATCTACTAAAAAAATAATTTTATTTTGTTCAATATTTGTGATTCGGCTCATATTTTATATTGTCTTTGTGAAAATAATGGAAAAATTATTTTTGGTTAACAGCTGAAGGTAAATAAATTAAACTTTTATAACACGCAGCATTTTAATAATTTATATCACTGAGAATTTCTCTTTGAATTTATATTTCCTAAAATGAATATTTTTCGTTTGAAAGAAAAATTCAAAATAAGGCAAAAACATTGCTTATTCAAAAGTAAATTTTAATTTTTAGATTTAAGAAAATTACATTAATCTTATAATACTCTATAAAGATATAAATGCCATAAGCAAGAAAAATTATTAACTATGACTATCAGATCTGAATATAATTTTTTTTCCTGTCTAAGGACATTAACAATTTTTAAATATTTGATCAAATTTGGACTTCAAAATCTGCCTTATTTTTGCGTAAACTTATGCGTAAAAGATACAATTAAAAAAACACAGATACATGTAACTGCTGTTTTCTAGAATGAGTATTGATAATATATTATCATTTTTGTAATACATTACTGGCCATTAAAATTGCTACACCAAGAAGGAATGCAAATAACAGAATGATATTTATTGGACACATACCTTATAGTGGAAAGAACAAGTGATTAGATTTGCAGGAAATTAGAATGTATAGATCTTGAGAAATCAGTACCGAGAGCAGCCACCTCTGGCTGCAATAACAGTATTTATTCGCTTAGGCATGGAGTCAAACAGAGATTGTATGGCATGTACGGGAATCTCAGTCCATGCAGCTTCAACATTACGCCACAGTACAACGACAGTAGTGGATGGTGAGTGATGGCGTGCCAATCGCTCGGCAACCATTGACCACACCTTCTCAATTGGTGACAGATCAGGAAAACGTGCTGGCCAGGGTAACAGTCGAACCTGTTCTGCATCAAGGAAGTTCAGAACAGTACGGTCGTAACATGCGATCGTGCGTTATCCTGATGAAACAAAGCATTAGGGAGGCTTCGAAGATAGGGGAGAGCCACGGGCCTTAACACATCGGAAATGTAACGGTTGCTGTTCAAAGTGCCGGTAATGCGAACAAGAGGTTATCGAGACGTGCGGTCATGCGGTCGTGCATTATCCTGTTGAAACAAAGCATTAGGGAGGCCTCGAAGATAGGGGAGAGCCACGGGCCTTAACACATCGGAAATGTAACGGTTGCTGTTCAAAGTGCCGGTAATGCGAACAAGAGGTTATCGAGACGTGTATCCAATGGCACTCCATACCATCACTCCAGTAGATAGGCCAGTAGGGCGATGTCCAATGCAAGCTGGCAATGCGCATACTCCACGTTGCCTCCAAACACGGATGCGGCCATCATGGTCCTGTATACAGAACCAAAATTTATCTGTAAAGATGACGTGATGCCATTCCTGCGTCCAGGTTCGTCGCTGATCACATCATTGAAGGCGCTCCTGTCTGTGACGCAGTGTCAATGGTAGCCGAAGCCATGGTCGCCGTGCAGACAATCCATGCTGCTGCAAACGTCGTCGAACTGTTCAAGCAGAAGCTTGTTGCGTTGCAAATGACTCCATTTCTCGACTCAGGGTTCGTGACGTGGCTGTACGATCCCTTGTGACCATGCGGATAAGATGCCTGTTTTCTCTGCTGTTAGTGATGGGGGGGGGTCGCTGAGATCCTGCATGACGTTCCGTATGATTGTTCTGAACCCATCGATTCCATATTCTGCTATCAGTCATGGGGTCTCGACCGACGCGAGCAGCAATATTGCGGTACGATAATCCGCAATCCCGGTAATCTATAATCCTTCCTCGATCAAAGTCAGACACGTGCTGATAGGCATTTCTTCTTCTTACACGAGGCATCACAACAACTTTCTTAGCCGAAAACAACGTTGAAACGGAAAATGAGTATGAGAAAGCTGCTGTCAAATCTCTGGTTTTATACACATTGTAGATGTCGCTACTGTCGCCTGCTTTGTATGAATGCGCTGAAAATCGAATCATTTGCATATCACAGCAAGTTCTACCTGTCATGCAAATTTCACGTGTGTGGTGTGCCGCTTTCCTGGTGTAGCAATTTTAATGGCCAGTAGTGTAGATGGAGTAATAAAGAAATAATTGTGCTTATTTCTAATCAATAAAAGGTGATTATCAAAAAAATAAAAAATAATTTTCTATTCTTTGGAGTACAAATCTTTAAACATTTATTCCAATTATAAGTTTTATTTTATTACATAGTTAATTCCACACTTTTTAAGGATTTGAAATTAAATACTCAATTTAAATTCTGAAGCTACAAATAAATGGCAAATTAAATTAATAAAATAAAAATTTATTAACATGGTTTTAGATAAAGTAAATTGAATTGTAAGATAAGATTAGCAATTTAATTTTTGAAATAGAAAAATAACCCATTTTGTTGACAGAATTTATTCCATACACATTTTATGAATTTTAAAAAGAAGATAAATTTTGCAATTATTCTGTGATTTACAATTTATGATTCAAAAAGATTTAATTTCTTTTGAAAATTGAATACATGTATCATTATAGAAAGCGATTTTAAATATTGCATTCATTTACTTTCCGATTCATAAAGTTTCTGTTAGCGTTTTCCTCATTTGCTTACATTATTACAACCGCCCTCCTAGGAAAATCAATCACCAAAACCCTTTTCAGACAACCTCTTTAAGTTTGTATTAAATAAGAAACATCGCCAAAATATACCAAGAACGGTTACAGTTTACCTTACCAACAAGACCTCGGGAAAATTCTCGGAAATCCTGGCAATAGGACCTGCTAGTTGTCCTCTTGTTAGAGAGAAAGGAAAATCTATAAGAGAAGAAAACTTTGCTACTAATTTTGCTATTAAGCACCAGCAAAGACATTTATCTGATGTAATTGCACTGGGTAATTCTGTAAATCAACCTTTAAAAATTTCAGCAGCAGCAAATGAAATTTTTAAACGTGCAAAACTGCATCGTTATTCTGATCATGATGTTTCTGCAGTGATTCAAGCAGTACGCAATTAATATTTTAACAATTTACAACAAATTGCTTATGTAAGAAATCGTTCAATTCAATGTAACCTTTCATTGTCTTTAAAGTGTATCATGTATTCATTATTGTGTCCTATTAAAAGATTCATATTAATATGATACTGAATCTGCATGTTTTTTATAATACATCATTGATTAAACTTATATTTATATAGATATTGATTTCATTAGTATGTGTGATTAAATTTATATATTAGCAACATTTTTAAATTATATAGGATTCAGTTGTTTCCCTTTAACTATGGAAAGTTTTCCAAATCTGAAATTTTTATTTGTCTGAGTTATTGATATTTATGCACTTTTAAAATAAGTATTTGAGATTTTTTGTGATAACTACAAATCTTTTAATAAAAACAACTGTATGTGTTTAAATAAATGGCAAGCAAATTATCAGCTCAATTCAATTTTTTAAAAATATTTTACATGTAAATTATTTTATCAAAAACAAAAAATATAATAATGCATTCCTGAATCTTTAAAAATCTAAACTAATTCTGTTCTAAATTTAAACTAATAATTTTAATTTTTACTAAATTTCTTTATATGTATATACTATATTTTTAACTGCACAGTTAAAAATGAATAGTAGTTTCACATACTGACTTCAATCAATGCTTTTTAAGACCTTAATCCTCAATCAAAAAATGTTTACATAATTGTATCTTTATATTTAAAATTAATTTTGCTTAGCAATATATACATGAATTGTTAACAAATATTACTTTAATTCCAAATTTTTTTAAAATTTAATATTAAATTTATTTTATTAAAAATCTACACCTAAGCAACCTCAGCAGCATAAAATATGTAGCAGAATTACTGTTTCAGTTATATATATTAAATATAGTAGATTTAAATGCGGAATATGTTCTGTGTATTTTATCTGGTATGATTTAACAATATATTTAGATATAAAAAAATAAGATTTTGAATTTCTTATGTAAGAAATTTATTTCTTATAAAAAATCCATAATTAGTATTAATACAAATTATAACGCATCTCACATTTTTCAAATGTTTTACGAAACATTACTTATTTCCTAGAATAGAAAATTTTTTATATTTCTCAAAATAAGTTCTATTCTTTTGAATCCCACAGACATCTTCGATATTTATAATTTCATAAAATCAATAAGATTTCTAAAATTCTATAAAAATGTTAACTTTTATAAATCTTTATTTTAATAAAATTTATTTTAAATAACAAAATAAATCTTTATTTTGTTATTTAAAATAAATTTTATTATTTTAATAAAATTAATTTTAAAGGAAATAAAAAAATTTATTTGAAATACACAATCCCTTCCAAATGTATAAACTTACACAAAATATAACTTACACAAAAGTTAAGCACAAAGATGTAAAATGCAAAAAAAAATCAACAAATATTGCTTTGATTGACACAAACAATCGGCAGGAAAGTAGCATATATATATATTTATACATAAAATAAAATCGATAATTATATACAGAGAAAGGAAAACAAAAATTTTTGTAAGTTATCAGACAATAACATACTGGATGTTTTAACAGAATTATGTATAAAATGAAAATAAACAGCATAAAATAAAAAAGGATATTAATAGGGTATGTGTGAACCCCTCATCTGTATACAAAGTTTACACCTTGTGACCATACTTACAATTAGGTGATCAACCACAGCAGAATTAAGCAATAGCCATTCTTGTAGAGCAGTTTCCAGCTTAAAAAGTGTGGCTGGAGGTGGGAAACAAGAAGATAAAGCACGACCGAGAGCATCCCAAAAATTTTCAATGGGATAAGGTTGGTCGAATATGCTGGGGCCAAGCAATACGCGCATTCCCTTCGCTCTCCAGGTAGTCATCGACGATGTCAGCTCTATGGGGACGTGCGTTATCGTCCCTTAAATAAAAGTAGGGCCAATCATCTGATGCAGCGTAAAATCTCACAATGAGTTCTAGGACTTCATCTCGATACCGGATGGCCGTCACTGAACCTCGTTTAGAGATCTGCAGGTTGGTGCCCACACCATAATGCTTCCATCTCGGAATGCGTGATGTTTTATGCCTGATTGCGTATTCCTTATTCTAGCCATATCCTTATACGCTTGTCTTCTGGCTCCAGAGCAATTCTTAACTCATCAGTAAACATGACTTTGCCTCAGTCAGACACAGTCCAATTGACGTGTTCCCGGCACCAAATTATTCGTCCCCTTGATTGGACGGATAGACAGACACAAGCTCGAGGTACCTGGAGTACATTCCACTCATATGTAATCTTTGGCGTACAGTAGCTGCAGATATCACCTTACAAATGGATGCAGTTACCATAGATGTCACACGTGTGGAAGTCGCTCTGCGATTCCGCTTGGCAATATATCGATCTCTCGCGGGGTTTGTAACCCTTGGGCGACCGGCGGCGGGATTTCGGACAACTGACTGTGTGGTTGGGAATTGTTTCCGTATACGTGAAATTACAGAATGATGAGTGAGTGATTGTCTTTTTCTGGTGCAAAATCCAAAAAGGACAAACTGCACCGAGCAAAAGTTTAAAAATTTTTTGAAATCAGAATAAAATATCCATTATAAAATTGGTAAACAAGTTTATTGCGGTAAAAGACTATAAAATTGAATCTTATTAAAAATTTTTTTTTTAGAGTAAAGAGAATGCGTTCTAAGCAGTGCAAAATTCTGATAGTCCTTAAAAAAGCAAAGAGATTTGAATGAGGTATTTCCCCAATCAAGTCCAGTAAATTTAAGACAGTGTTGTGGAAAAAGGTAAGACGAAGATGGTTAAAATTAGGACATTCAATTAAGATATGATATACAGTTAAAACTATTTTACAACTCGAACACAGAGGTGCAGGTTCCTTAAATAAAATGTAACTATGTGTCAAACGAGTATGACCAATTCGAAGTCTGGATAAAATAACGTCAGCACGTCTGTATGAGATATTACTCCAGTTCCGAATGTGAGGTTTAACACAGAAAAGTTTGTTTGTTACTTGCGTATTCCAAGAATTCTGCCAAATAGAATGCGTATATACAGAGATTGAATGCTTGATATCGGCATAAGGGATTGCTTGGTCTATAGGGTCTTTACCTTCTTTAGCAGCTAAGTCTGCTAATTCATTGCCAGTAATACCGACATGACTAGGTATCCAGCAAAACAATATTTCGAAACCATTATGAGACATTTCATTTAACAAAACTAAGATTTTATTAATCAGGGGATGAAAATGTTGAGGAAAATTAAGCTGTTTCATCATGCTCATACTGTCAGTATAAATGCAGAATTTGCGACTGCGAGAGCACTTGATTATGTTAAGAGCTTTCAAAATGGCAACAATTTCAGCAGTGTAAACAGAACAGACTGACGAAAGACAATAGCTATAGATTTTAGTGCCATAAACTATGCCACAGCCGACATGTCTTTCTTTTCGATCCATCAGTAAAGATTGGGAAGTAATCATGAAATTGATTCCGATGATTACCATAAATTTGTTTGAAAATTATGGGATCAGTATGTTCTTTACTAAACAGAGAAAAGTTGTTTAGACAGCATATTTGTGGAAAAGCCCATGGGGGAATACTATTGTAGTCAGCAATCTCAACTGGAGTCAAATGAAGACCAGCTTCCTCTATAAGAGGTTGAATCCTAGCATAAAAGGGAGGAGTGCAAGAAGGGCGAGCGTTAAAAAGTCTCTTTAACGCAGAGTCAACTCTTGCAGATCTTAGTGGATGGTTTAGAGTAGAAAAAGTCTTGAAATAATAATTAAGGGAAAGCTTAATGCGTCGTAGTTTTAAAGGAGGAATGTTGCAGTTAACATAGAGACTGTCGACAGGTGAGGTACGAAACGCTCCACTACAGATACGAAGTGCAGCGTGATGAATTGTGTCTAACCATTTTAGGGCAGACTTTGAAGCTGAACCATAAGCCACACTGCCATAATCGATACGGGACAATATGATAGACTGGTATATTCTGCACAATGAGGTTCGATCAGCACCCCAAGAAGTATTGGAAAGAACTTTTAGTATGTTAAGAGATCTTTCGCACTTTTTGCGCAAATGTAATATATGGGGCAAGAAGGTAAGTCTGTTATCAAAAATTACTCCAAGGTATCGTATCTCATTAACAACAGGAATGGATACCTCCTGAAGTTGGATATTCAGATCAGGGTGAAGGCCACGTTTCCTACAAAAATGAATGCAACTGCTCTTACTTGGTGAAATGGTAAAGCCATTTTTGTCACACTAGTCAGTAATTTGATTTACAGCCATCTGTAGTTGTAGTTCAATTGAATGTATATCTGAACCTTGACAGGAAATTTGTAAGTCATCTACGTAAAGTGTACTTTTAATACAAGAAGGTAATATAGATAAAACATTGGAAATAAAAACAATAAATAATGTTACACTAAGTACACTACCCTGAGGGACGCCCTCAGTTTGAACAAAGGATCCAGACAAAACAGACCCAATGCGCACTTTAAAACTTCTTTTTGTAGGAAGTTTTGAATAAAAAGTAGTAGGTTACCACGGAGATTAAAACCATGTAAGGTCCGAATAATACCATAGCGCCAGGTTCTATCATAGGCCTTCTCAATATCTAAGAATACTGATACAAGATGGTTCCTACGAACGAAAGCAGTTCTAACATCATTTTCCAAATTAATAATATTGTCTAACGTAGATCTACCCTGACGGAAGCCACTTTGCTGCTGAGGTATACACCTATTGTTTTCTAAGTAAAAAACAAGACGGTTATTTACCATGCGTTCCATCGTTTTACAAAGGCAGCTTGTTAAGGCTATAGGACGATAACTTAAAGGGTCTTTAGGGTCTTTTCCTGGTTTTAGGATGGGGATGACTATTGCTTCTTGCCACATATAAGGGAAAATATTTTCCTGCCAGATTCTGTTGAAGAGGAGCAGGATATTGGTGAGAGAGACTGGTCTTAGATGGCGGAGCATTTGATAGGTAATTCCATCGGGACCTTAGCTGGTATTATGGATCTTGGATAGAGCCTTCTGTAGTTCATACATGTGAAATTCGTAGTTGTAAGGTAACTGTTCAGAATTATTAAAATTTATGTTGATCTGCTCAGTACGACTCTTATACTCTTGGAAAAAAGGTGTGTAAGAGTCAGATTTGGAAACACTAGAAAATGCTTCGCCAATTTTATTAACTACATCCTCGGGAGAAGAATAAACTGCAGAGTTAGTAGTCAATATCGGGAAAGAGAATTCTTGGTACAAGCCATTAGCTGCTTTCACCTTTTTCCAAACAAGCTTGCTAGGAGTGCTAGATGTAATATTTGATGTATATCATATCCAAGAGTCCATTTGACTTTGACGGCGAATCTTGCGGGCTACAGCCTTTGCTTTTTTAAAGATAATTAGATTATTGGTGGTAGGATGTCTTCGAAAAATATTCCAAAACGTTTTTTGTTCACGATAGGTTTTTGCACAGGTTTCATTCCACCAGGGTTTCCGCAGTTTTCGAGGACGAGAGGAGTATTTTGGAATGAATATTTCAGCAGCTTTCATAATAGTATTTGTAGTTTTAATAACAGCCTCATTTATATCAGTGTTTGTAATCATTTCTTCTGTAATAACTGCCAGTTCTGCAAAAGAATGCCAGTCTGCCTTGTGATACTTAAAGGTTGTAGGTTGTAAGCCATTAGAAGGTGGATCAGCAAGAGTAAGGATTACAGGAAAATGGTCACTGTTATACAAATCATTTTCAGTGGTCAAGTCCAGATGAGAAAATAAAATAGGAGAGCAAATAGCCAAATCTATGGAATGAAATGTTTTCGTAGGAGCATGAAAGTGAGTTTTTTCATCGTTATTTAGCAGACAGAGGCAGTGATCAGTTATCAGTTGCTCAATTTGTCGTCTTCGAGAATTTGTATTAGGGCTTCCCCACAGAGCACTATGACCATTAAAATCACCTATTAATATATAAGGGACGGGAAGTTGCTGCAATAGTTTATTTAAGTTGCTTTGGGGAATGACATTAAGTGGTGGTAAGTAGACGTTACAGACAGTGATTCGAAAATTAATGTGTATCTCAATTGCCACAGCTTGCAGCGAAGTACGTAATGGAAATACTGTGTGGGGATAGTTATTCGAAGCAAGAATGCACACCCCTCCTGATACAGAATCATCAGGTATGTCCATTCGATAAGGCGTGTAATCTTTTATTTTCCAAGTAGTATGAGATTTCAAGTTGGTTTCTTGGAGTGTTAGACAAGCAGGAGAGTATGAATTTATTATGTCTTTAATGTCAGATATATGCGTGCGGAGTCCACGGCAATTCCAAGAAAGAAGAACCACCATTATGAAGGGTTCTTTTTACGGTGACGTGATCTGTTCTTCGCAATCAACTCAAAATTATCAATATCAGTATCCATATCGCTATGGCTGTCTGTAGGAAGGCTGGTTTTAAAAGCAGTTACATTTGATTGATCTTTAATCTTAAGCTTTTTTCTGTTATCCGAGTCACTTGTTTTTTGTGGCTTTATAAATATGGACTTCCCTGTAGTAGGTTTGCTTTGTGTTTCAGGTTTAAAAAAGGTGATTGATGAGGTGTCTGTTTGTACAGCAATTGATACTGTTTTTTTCAGTACATGGGCATATGGTTTCTTGAAATTAATTGTTGTATTTTGAAGTTGTTTCTTAGCTTCTTGATATGAGATTTTTCGCGTCGTTTTTATACGTTGAATTTCTTTTTCATGTTGCCAGTGTGAGCAGGTCTTAGAAGATGCGCTATGATTTTCTTTACAGTTTATACAAAATGGTTCAAATTTACAGTCAGATTCCTGGTGTTCCAGACTTGAGCATCGAGTACATGTAGCTTTTGATCTGCAAAACATTTTAGAGTGTCCAAATCTATTACAATTAAAGCATCGTATGGGGTTTGGAATATAAGGTCTTACAGGACAATTCAGGTAACCTGCTTTTATTGAATTGGGAAGATTAGGACAGTCAAAAGTTAATATCAAGTTTTTTGTGGGGTAAATTTCTTCACCTCGATGGATGGTGATTCGACGGACATTGCAAACTCTTTGGTCTTTTAATTCTTCCAGGATCTCAGTTTCAGATACTGATAAAAGGTCTATCTCTGAAATTACACCACGACATTGATTAAGTGATTTATGATTTGAAGCTATGATGGGAATTTCTCCAAAAACTTTTAAAGATAAAAGAGACTTTGATTGTTGAGCAGATGAGCTCTCGATTAGTAAATCTCCGGATCTTAGCTTTTTTACATTACTAGGTTCTCCTGCAACTGCCTTAATCTGTTTGAGAATTTTGAAAGGTGACATTTGCTTAAGCATGCCCTCGTTGTTCTGTATTAATATGAACTTTGGGTATACATTTCCAATTCTGTCAAATTTACTATAAATTTGTGACGAGTTAAGGCCCTCGCCGTGGCCAGAATTTTTTGGACCCATGAGAAAGAGAAAAGTTCATCCCAGTGGGCCCCCGCCCATCACAGAGCCCAACAAGGGAAGGCAGTTACCGGCTCTGGCAATAGCCAGCCTCGGCACTTACCTTAGGGGTATCACCAGGATATAGTACTACATGTTGGGTTGAGGATCTAGCGAGCATGTCCGCACAACCCAGAATGCAGGACTAGCCCTACAGCACCATGCAAGGAGTAAAACATTCCTAACATAGCACCAGCCGGTTGACTGAGAGCGGGCTCACTCCAGACACCCGTCTACAGAGAAGCCTGGGCCAAAGGGAACGCTAAGGGACCCCAGGACACCAATTTCCTCCTTACGGGACGCCATACACGGCCAACATATGGGGTGAAAGACCAAAGAAAAAAATGGACGTAAGACCCATTGAAAAGCAAGATGCAACATAAGCAAGAAGTCTTGATCTCGACGACGACAAAGAATAAGAAGAGAAAGAAAGAAAAGTAGAGGAGAAGAGGATAAAGATCGCTAGGGTACCTTAGGATAGCGACACCCATATTTACCTAAAGAAGGTAAACCCCTGAGGGATGGAAAGGAGAAGAAAAGAAAGAGAACAGATCGCTAGGGTACCTTGGGATTGCGACACCCATATTTACCTAAAGAAGGTAAACCCCTGAGGGGTACAGAATGATGAACGCCGAAGAAAAGAGCAACATCTGAGATAGACCGTCCTGCTTCAATGCGCCCCACAGCACAGCAGCGCTTAATCTTCCATTCGTTTTCTGGAAGTCATAAAAACACTTATGTCTTGAAAATAAATTGTACGAAAGTTTTAAACACCTATCAGCATTTACAATCAACTTCTGTTACCCTTCATAAAGATGGTATCTTATAAGACTGCTCTTTTTTCATATTTCTTGACATGAAAACACGATTGACTGTTACCTAACTTATTTGCATACTTCCATCTAGAGATGTAAAATTCTCAAAAATTTTGAAGCTTGGGCATTTACTAGTGAATTTTGGGAAAAAACCGACAATTTTGAGGGAATAAACTCAACCAATCATATTTCGTTTTAGAGATTATTTTTTTCACATATATATGAACCGAAGTGAAGTAAAATCTGGTATCTGTAAATAATTTTTAAACAAAACGAAACTTGTTTTTCTGAACAAACTCAATAATACTCAATGCTATAAGCCTACGAGTATAAAGATTCAAAACAAATTTTTGTAGTTAAAAAAAAAGTGAAACTTTATTTTTTACAATAAGCATTCATAAAAGCATAAAATATGAACATCAAAATTGTAAAAAAATATAGTATTGAAAAATTTCCTTAATATTAATCCTTTAAAATTTTGGCCACTAAAAAGTTTTCTTATATTTATCATTTATTGTTAAGAGAGTCCTATTTTATTGTAATTATAGTGTGTTGTGTTTAAATTATTGGGTTATAGTTTCCGTTTAAGTTGACAAATTAAATTATTTTCATTATAATAGATTAGTTAATGAACAACTAATCTAACAAGTTTCATTGCACATGAAGATGCCTCTAGAATATGGTCCTTTTTCTGTTATTCAAAAAAATGCAATTTATATTTAAAATTTTCTTGTACTCTTTTTTACCATTTATTCTTGTGTTTTTTGTTGCCCTTTGAATAAAAATACTTATTTGAGATCATAGTGTTTTACCTGCAAAATTGGCTTTTAGATTCTTTCTTAAATAGATATACATTAAATATTACCATATGTAAAATGAGTCAAAATTTTTTTAATTAATGCTAAGCTTTTAGCTTTCTGAGAGATTGTTGGAGAGCAAAACTGTTTATTTTTTCTGAGAAAAGATATTGGTTACTTTTCAATCCCTTTTGTACTTCAATAAATAGAAATGTGTCTTATCTGATCATCCCATCTTTTTACAACCTGCAGGGCCATAAAACATTGTATTCTAAGAATTGTACTAAAGAAAAGTCCCTGGGAAATTTATGACCAAGTTTAGCTGTGTGTTGCCTTGGGATGTTGGGCTAAAATTGAAAAGACCCAAGAAATGTTTCTCCCCTAATATTCCCAAAATGGTGTAAATTATTGATATTTCTAAGGTTTCATTTTATTATTTCTTATTTAAAAGTACATTGCAATATTTGCTCCTACAACTTATGATTTGGTTATTTATTAATTTAGCAAAGTGAATTTTTTTAAAGATTTATAAAATAAAAGTTTTAGAAATATTTATTTAAATATCTAAATATCTATTTAACTTTTGTTGCAAATTAAACTGATTTTACTTTTTTACACTATTGAAATTTTTTATTCCGGTATTTGTTTTTATGCAAACATTATTTCATTTGAATTTTAAAATTTTTTCAGCTTTGTCTAACTTTTGAAAAAATTAAATTTACATGAAAAATTTTCAGTTATCAATTATAATAATCGTCAAAATTACATAAAATTTACATTTATCTGAATGTCCAAATTCCTAGTTTGCTCTTTTATTTAAAATTTCAAGTTTTTAATTAATATTTATTTTAATAAATAAAGAGATAACAAAATATATTTCAATGATATTTATATTAATAAGAGTTAAATTTAAAATAAATAGCTATTAATGGGTCTGCAAATCAAAGATTATTTGTCCAAATATGATAAATTAAGATTTTGAAAAATAACAATGCTTAACCTTAATGAAATAAATGTATTATATAAATAACAGAATTAAGAAAAATGTGTAAATGAAATAAGCTAGCGTCAAAAATATTTACAATTTGCATGTAATTTTGAGTGGCACTGAAACTGCAAAAGTTTTTCCAAAATCCAATTATAAATATCTTTATTTGCAGAGGGTAATTATCAATTTATTCTAGCATTATTAGATGTTTCTTAATAGTAACTTATTTAATTATTTAAATTGACAAAATCAATATTTAAATTATATTAACAATTTACTAAAGTCACATTTGTAGTTACTGTTACTTAAATTAGCAAATCTATTTAATATTTAAGACATAAAAATAATAAATTTATAAAAAAATTAATTTCATTCAAAAATGTAATGATGAATAATATTACTTTTTCTTTTATTATAGTTAAAATATTTAAAATAATTTTCTTTTATATTTTAAGATTAACTAAAAATTTTTTAAGTACAATATATAATGCAGATTTTCAATAAAACTTTTTTTATTTCTTTTTCAAGGATCTGATACAATAATTTACACAATTACAATATACCTACAGTTGAATATTCATTTAGCTTTTGAAAACAATTTTTTACAACATTAAAAATGATTTCAAAGCAGTAAGGCAGAATCAAAATCTCTTCAAAGTATTGTTCATTTCTAAATGATAAGACAGAAAATGTGGGTGAAATAAAAAATTATTGATAATCTGTGCCATTGAAAATATTTCTATTTTTCAGACTTTAGTACTAGAAATGGAAATAACTTTATGATATTATGAAAAGAATATTTATGAAAGTCAAGCAAATAAATTCTGAAAAAAAGTGTTCTTGATTTTTTAACATTTTGCACTCACATAATCTTGTTATAAATTAAAATTATTTTTCTTTCAATGCATCTTGCTTTTCATGAAAAGGTTGGAATGTGTTATTCTTTTCAAAAGAAGAATTTTGGATAAAACACAAGCTCTGAAAATATTAATACCAGTTTGATATAAGAAAATAGGTTTATTATTTTTCTACACACAATCTTGTTGTAAAAACTTGAAGACTTATATTTTTAAAAGTTAGTTCAGGTTCAATTTTTACACACAAGATAAAAATTTGTACATAATACAAAAACTTTAGGACAATTGACAAATCTGTAATTTTGTAAATTGTTTATTTTCAATTCAAAAACTTTAAGTAACCATAAACAGTTCTTTCAGAGAAGATTTTCAAAATTGTATGATGCACTTAGAAATCAGCACAATAAAAAGATCCCATCTAAATATGTTACCTTGTGAAATAAAATTTGGTATTATTTCTATGGTAGAAAATATCTAATATTTACAAATATATAAATATTGTTTAGTAAATACTGATTGATTTTTATGTGAATATAATTGTTCAACATATAACTGAAGTGGAGATGACAAAAATTGTTGTAATAAATAATGTATAAAATTGAAGCTACATATTTTACTGTAACAGCATTAATTCATTATTTAAAACAAGCAAATGACACTAAATATCTTAAATAAAAGTTTAAAAATGTTAATTTTTCAATGTTTATACTATCTCTTTCACGATGGATCACCAACTTGATGCCCAATGACATAAATGTGTCAAAACTTAAACCCTTGTAATTCTGAAAGGTGAAAATCCTAGTAGCAAGGTATTAGAAACAATATCCTACTTCCTTTCTGGCTTCTGAAAATTTATTGATCACTTTAAAATATCAAGTTTTGAGCATTTTAAATCAATGCATGTCTGTCATAGATATGCTGTCAGAAGGAAGACTTGTGAACTTCAGCTCAGTTTAAAAAATTTCAAATACATAAATGAAAAGTTTGTTGTTTTTTCTGGGATAAATGTAAAATACAATGTAATTTAGAATTAATAAAAACTCTTATTTGAAGAAATATTTAACATATCACACATCAACATTATTATTTACAATCTCATTTAAGTGTGTCATTACCAACTATCAACATATTCTGTATAATAGTTGATAATAATTATAGTGAAAATGACACGTTTTTGAATTGAGAAACAATCTTGATTCACTAAGCCCCTGATTATGTTATGTGTGCATACATATTTAAAATTATGAAATGATATAATCTGCATGTATGACATAATCCTTTAACTAAGAACTTTTTGAAGCACTTTTCGGCTCACACAAATTAATCAAAATGAAAATGGTTAAAATTATAGTGAAAATCAAAAAGTTTAATCTAATATCTAGTTTATTTTAAACTATAATGTAATAAGCACAAAAGCTTTATCCAGGAAAATTGGAATAATTTATATACGATTATAAATACTATCCAACCAAGTTAAAACTTTTTCAAAATTATAGAAAAAAATCCTTAGAAATAGCACCTTAAAGATGGGAAACAGATATCTCAAAATGTTGAAAGTGAAGAAATGGCAAATGCTCATAGGAGACAGATTCTGCTAGTTAGGACAAACAGGATTTAAAGCATGTTGTAATACTGATAAAGAAGTTTATTATCGACGCAAACTGGACCAATTCACATAAATTTATTATAAGAAACACTTTTTCAAAATTTTAAGTAACTTCAAAGGAATCAATTGGCATCAGCAGCCATTATTTAACTTATAACTTTTAGTAAAAGCAAAATTAAAATATAAATCACTACATATCTAAAATTATTGGAACTAACATGCATATTAAAATTTTAAAAGGTCCATAATAATGATTAAAATTTAATATTCTTGTCATGTAGTCCAACAAAATTACTGATTTGTCTAATCATTAATAAACAACTAAATTAACTAAAAATGGAATCCAAAATGCTTAGTTAAATCTAGTTTTTCTATTTAATTTCTCGCCAACATTTCCAATGATAAATAGCTTCATTTTAATAAGAAATAATATCAAGAGCATTTTCCTGCTTCTTTATTACTAGCAAATAATAAGCAATTTTAAACACAGACATTTTTTTATGTGACAGTATTAAAGTTCAGATATTTTGCAAATCTCAAGCACCAAATTTGTAAGCTTTAATAAATATAACAGTAAAAAATTGGGAAAACGTTCTACTAATATTAATAAGAATCATTATTATAATCTATGAACAATTAATTTTGTTGCGAAGTTTTTTGCCTTAATATTCTGTAGAAAGTAAAAACACTCTAATAAATCCTACAGCAATTACATAAACATTTATGAAGTATATCTATATATAAAAAAACTTGCAAAAGAAAAAAATCTCGCCTGTTAAGAGGACCAAATAAAATTATCAGTATACTGCACATCATTACTTTTGATTGCAAAAGAAAATGATTGTCTTTTTGTATACCATACATACAAAATCTGATTCGATAAACAGATATTTAAACATCTGATTTAACCACAGAAAATAAAATCACAATAGTTAAAAATTACTTTCTGAATGTTTTAAACTAGAGATGTACATCCAGGATATTACTTTTATCTACATTAATCAAAAGTAACTCCAGATATCTAATGAAAAACAAAATGAATATCTAAATACGATTGATGTTATAAAAAATTTTCGTATGCAATTTTAGAATCAATTATCAATCTAATCTAGTGCATTTAATTTAACATTAAGTTTATGGATGGAGTTTTCAGTGTAAACAAAAACAAACCACAGTTGACCGGAAGCCATCTCAAATACTTCCGGTTTTCTTTCTTCCCATTGAAAATCAATGCAATCGCAAAAATATTTATTTAAATATTTTCAGGTATTTATTTCTGTTTTCGAAAATGTTTTTATTTTATTCATTAAAATCATAATTTTTAATAAGAGTGCAATCAGTGGTGATCCCGTAAATTTTTAAAAAATTTTTTAATTTTTACATAATCCTAAAGCCCAGATTTCAGTTTGAACAACTCCCGTAGACTTAACATTACGTGACGTCACAGCTAAAAATTTGAGCAACTCCTCCTATCCGTCCAATAATATTACAGATTTTTTTCACAGCTGCGCAGTTGAAATTTGTAAATCATTTTGTTTTTGCCAAGTTTCATGCCAAATAAAAGTTATTGGCGTTATAAGTTGCCAAGAATGAGCAACTTTTTTGTGCATGCAGCGGCAACTCGAGCAATTCATATCGCCAATGATTTTAAACACGGATCATGTTTTGTCTTTTTTCGCCAAGTGGAAGTAATAACATGGAAATAAGTGATTGGTTTTAATTATTGTATTCCATTTCAATCTAGCAGAATTGCCGATATTAAAAACAAACAAAAAGGAAATGCTCTTCAGTTAGAAATAATCAACTTAATTAACTCATTTGATGAAGATTAATTTTTTTTGTCTTTATTGTATACTTTTTCAATATTATAGATGAAACACTTATTAAATTTAATAGATAGTTAAAATTGTTTTTAATTTCTTCAGCAAAGTAGATGAGAAGTGTTCCAATTTCAATATTTATTATATTTACTGAGTTTTCAAACATTAATTTCTTTTAAAGTTTTGTTAGTTATTCAATATATGAGAAACTATTTTATCATTTTACAATGCTTACAGTTTGTGTTGAACTTACATTTGCATATTTAAACTGAAATTTCAGTCGAAATAAGTATGCCATATAAAAATATTTAGTGTTAATTTTACTTTTATTTTTTCATTACATTAATTTCCTGCTTTTCTTCTTAGCAAGTTAATGCATTATAATTAAATGTTGAAGGCACAAGCATTTTGGTTTATTATTTACAAATACGTATTTATAAGATTTCATTATTATTCTTCATATAATTAAATTCTTTTATACATTTTTTCCCTGAAACACACTTACATAATGTTCATTTACTCATCCAAAATATATTGCAATTTTACAACTAACTCCATTTACTTTTGACAGTATGTAAATTAGATATAAAAATAATTTCCTATAATGATGAAAATACTGAAGTGTACAAATAAAATAGTGAAATGATTTTAATGTAAGCAAAAATTTCTATTTAAATAAACATTAAAATATTATTCCTGTATATATTGTGTATTAAATTGATATAAAATTCAATATAAAATTTCAATAATTTTATCATCAATTAGAATCAATATAAAATTTTAATAATTTCAAGCCTTTTTCAATTGTTTTTATGATGAAGCTTTTATGCATACAATGAGCAATAACAAGTGCAATAAATGAATACGACCCACAACTTATGTGAACTCTTCCTAAAAGAAAATTCACTGTAGATATTCAAATGCCTCACCATGACCTTCAATTGCAAGATTATCAGCTATGAGGTTAAATAGCACTTCATTCTTTTAGTATCATACAAATTTCATAACATTTTTTTCAATTTGAAAATGTAATATGAAACAAACTATTCATATAATGTCATCACAAAATGCTATCAATTATTTCTTTTCTTCATTTTTTCTCACAAAACTTAAAAATATATATATTCATTCAAAATATACTTGTCATTTTATTGCAGATTATAGTTTAAGAAACTGCATGTAAATAAAGAGCATGTAAAGAATCTCTGCTTTTATGTGGTGTGTTTGCTTAAATGTTATAAATAATTAGTTTAAAAATGCATCTTATTTTAATATGCCACAATATTTACTTTAATAAAAAAGAGAAATAATTGATTTTTCATTTTAAAAATAAATTATAAATTAAAATTCATAACTAATATATATATTGTTTTAAAAATATAATTTTTGTGCATTTCCTCAACTTTTAAAATAGTAATTTCAGTTTCTTTTTTTAATATATCAATAGTTAATCATTAATTTTTTATAAACATTGTTGTTAAGAAATTATTTTTGTATAGGAAAATCTTACAATATAATATAATATATACAAATTTGTGTGGTGTTTATAGAATTTCAAGTTTAAATTGAAGCTTCAATCTGAAATTATTTTTTCTTTCAAATTCTTAGTCTTTTTATTTAAGAATAAATTATACACACAAAAATGTGTTACTTATGTATTAGCGTTGATTTTCACGACGGCAAAGATTATCTTTCCTCATCTTAAAAGTAAAGGTTCACATGAAGCAAGATGGCGTATAGTAAATAAAATTTGGCTACAAATTAAATTCCCAAATAAGAATTCATTATGAAATCTGGACACCTTCTGAGTAAAATATGGCAACCTTAAAAATGTTAGCCAAAAAAGGGATCTATTATTAAATCTAGTAAAGCTGTTATTTTCTTACAGCAAACCTGAAAGAAATCTCAAGCATTCATTGGACGAAAAGAACGAGTTGCTCAAATTTTAAGCTGTGACGTCACGTAGTGTTAAGTCTACGGGAGTTGCTCAAACTGAAATCTGGGCAACTCTAATGTAATAGGGGCTTAATGGATTACCATATTTCTCGGAGATTGGAACAATGATTCTCAATTGTTGATGAATGTGATATATTGTAATCCACATTCTAACTCTTTCTATTATTTATCGCAATTGTTAATCATTTTCTTCTTTATTTAATTTTTATTTTATGCATTTATTCCAAAATTTCAGGAAATATATTTTGCGCGCGATTGAACTATAGATCATTTCAAATATTAAGCAAGGTATTATTTATGCTTTCATTTATAGTATTATAGATTTTATTAAAATTTTCTTGCTCATGCTAGAATATATGAATTGATATTAATAATGAGTAGAACAAAATTGTTATGATTTCATAACATAATAAACACATATGTGTTTATTTACTTGTTCTTTATTAATATTTTAAACAAATCTGGGTATTTATTGCAATTAAAATTTAAGTCTTATTTTTAAGAATTGATTTAATATATATCTAATTAAATTAAGGGTTGTAAATCAGGATCCATTGGAAATTTGAACGTCTTCACTTGCGAAAATTAACTTGTTCCAGCTCGCATTGGTAGTTGTGCCCTCGGTTCTACGCTTTACAGAAACTTCCATCCATAAATAGTAAAATAATATTTTTCCAAGGAATATATATTGAAGGATTGAAGTTTATACATATTAGTAGAGCAATATTTTTCAAGTAATATATATTGAAAGAAAGCACATCTAAACGATTTCTCTGTTCAAAATTTTAAGAACTACGTATTCAAATAATAAACATCGCGAGTAACAATTGCAATGAACACAACTGGAAACCTCTCCAATATTTACAAATGGCCGTCATCTTTTACCAAATGTTTTGTGACATTTCTATTGCCGTAAATTAAAGCAGAAATCATTAAAAGGTATCTTTTTATATATATTATGTGGTTCTAATAGTTAAAAACTTTTAAATTTTTAAAAAAATTCAAATTTTCCCACAATTTTGAAAATTTGGGAATTTTCAAAATTTCCATGGGGAAAAAACCCGGTTTTCTCCCATACTTGCAACACTACTTCCATCTACCTCTGCAGCAATTTGCAACCTCTTCAACTCTGATTGGCTTTTCGGAAATTAACATTTTCCTCTCCATGCTTAACTTTTGGAAGTGAGTGTTGTAATGAACACTGTGTGAACAATGACACTGTCTTTTTGAAAGTAAATATCCTGTAATTGTCTCGAGAGCCAGCGGAATAAACTCTTGCAGCGTAGTTGAGTAACGATCTGATTCAGTTACATCACGATGATTTTGCTGGAAAATGTAAAGTCCAATGACGCCTATTAGTGATATTATGCTTCACACGATGATGCGATCTGTGAGCAAGTGTCTGATAAATTTCCCAAGGGTTCCTTTCGCTATAGTACAATATTTTTCGTTTGTTTACAGACGCACTGATGTGAAATCCCTAGTAGCAATTCAACACTGGGATGGTGATTGGGTTAACGATTTGAACCGATGGAAACTCAGTGGCCCCTGTGCGGCAATAGTGCATGGAACAATCCACTATTGTCACCTCGGGCTGAGAGCGGCTGCAATATCCTCGCCCGTTCAGTTGAAGTGCATGGTGTGATGAGTTTATGGCTCGGTGAGTTTTTTTAAGATTCGATGAAAAGGGAGTGAGTGCAGCGTTGATACTATACCATGCCATTTTGGATTCTACTCGTGTAATAATGCTGTTTTCTGGCTTAAATATCAAAGATACACTATCGTTTAAAAATAATTTAACGATAGTTTATTTTTGTTACTAAGCCAGATAATATTGAGGTAAAACCCCATTTTTTTACATAAATTTCATTTTACCCATAAGTTTTTTCATACATAAAATACTTGTATTGGAAGGTATTTTTTTTTTTTAACAGTTTTGAATAAATTCAAAATGCAATAAAAAAATTCAAATAGTATTCATAAGTGAAATTAATATGAAACATATTTTACCGATCATCTAATATTGTTTCCCTCTTGGACATATCAGTATTTTCAAAAGATTTTATTAAAGGACACATAATTAAAATAAATAATTTCAGTATTAGAAATTTGCTTTTATTTATTTTTTTTTTACTCATAGAAATATTCAAAGAAAAATAAATTTTCTTTGAGACAATACTCATGGAGAATTTTTTAAATAATTTCCAATTTTAGAAAAAATAAAATTTTAATTAGCAGATTGTAAATTGTTGATTTTGCAAATACTTTTTTTTTAATTTTACAATGGGTATTTAACTGTAACTACATGAAAAAAATTATAATTGCTTCTATAAGACAAACATTTTTAACAAGTCCTCATAAATTCATTTAGAAGTTTGGTTCTAGAGATTAAAATTATAAGTTAATCATTTAGTTCTTCCAATGTGTATTTGTAACAATAGGTATATATTAACGTAGAACATATCTAAACAAAAGATTTTGATTTATATAAAATAGAACATTGATTCTATTTTAATATAGAACACAAGACAACTTTGTTTAATTCCTTTTTGATATTGTTTTTCATCAATTTTATATTAACAACAGAAAAATTGACTTAAATATGAATATTCTTGAAATTTTTTGAAAGAAATATTTGCAGAACTAAGGGTGATAAAAAGTTAAAAATTTTTCGTAATAAATGCATTAAACCTATTATTGTGATGAGATTAAAAATACAGCTGTATTCTTAGTAACAAGTGTTTCTATTTCATTGTATTTTTTAAAATATTTGTTAAACTCTCCATTTCAATATTAATGAATATAATCACAAAAACAAAATGTTCACAAAAGATAACGGTTTATTATATTTTTTTACATATTATATACATTAGACCGGACTTTTTCCAAAAGTCTTTTTAAGTGTCCCCCATCTTTGTCAGAAGCACATCTAAACCATTTCTTAGTATATTGCTGTACATCACTATCTGTTATACAGCTGCCCTGGCATTCAGTAGAAGCTACAAATAAAAAAAATAATGTCAGTTACATAACTTTTCAAGCATTTTTATTTGATACTATTAACATTAAATTGCTTCTGAATAAATTTTGTTTAATCTAACAAAATAATTTTACATATTATACTGAATTGTCATGTAAATTTAAAGTTGTTAAAAGATTATTAAATTTAAAATTAGAAGAAAAACTTATAAAGTTTATCCACATATTGGCCATATATCCATATGTAAAGTTTATCCATAGTATTTTTACCACTGTATCCAATTAACATTTTGATCCAGTGGTAAAAATACATAAGCATATAAATACATAAATGAAAAATAAAAAATATTCATTAATTTTTCATAATAAGTTACAAACACAGTATAAAGTGAAATCACATTCATGAAACAAAGGATAACAGAAACATAAGAAATATTGTGTTCTTATTATTTTTTACAATGGTTATGATTCTGAAATATTTAGAGTAAACTGAATTTGTAAGAAAAATATTTACATTTGAATTTAATGATGTTTTCATAAATCATTATATAACTTTTAAAATTAATTTCTACAATTTATTCTCTGTCAGGAGCACACATCAACAATTTCTTTATATATTGCAGTATATCAATATCTGTGATACAGCTGTCACGGTGGAAAAGAGAAGCTACAAATAAATAATATAAGCAGGGATATAATAGAAAAGTAACTTTTTTTACTTTCTGTTCAACAGAAGAATTTATCTATAAATATAAACATAAAAATCTTGGTTATTTTTATTTAAGTACAAAAACTAATATTAATACTCAAACTATACATTGATATATGCTGAAAATTGACTTTAACAACATTGACTAATTTCAACAATCCTCTACAAATAGGACAAAGATAAAATTAATTTTACTATGAAATCATGAAAATTGTTGTATCAAAATTAATTATTATGTGAATATGATTAAATTTCAAATGTAAAACAATAATTAAACTTTAAGTTTTATTAAAATTTAGAAACTACTTATAGACATTAGTTATTTATCTCAATTTATAGAAAATCCTAATATAATAATATATAATCTATCATGATGTTTTTCATTAATATAGATTTTTACATTAGATTACATTTTAAGAAATTTCTTTTGGAATAAACAGTATGGCCCGGTATTTTTTTTTTTTTTTTTTATTCGATGAAAATGAGTGTATGATGATAAATGAGATGAGTGCAGCGATGATATTAAGCCATGCAATTTTGTATTCTACTATAGTCTGGCTTAAATAGCAAAAATACACTATCGTTAAAAAATAATTTAATGATGGTGTATTTTTGTTAATAAGCCATGCAATATTAAGGAAAATCCATTTTAAATATGCATATTTATTATGTTTTTCAATAAATAAAAAAACTTGTGTTTGAAGGCTTTTTTAGTAAATATTAAATAAATTAAAAATGTAATAAAAAAATCCAGAGAACATACTTAAGTGAAATTAATATGAAAAGTATTTTTCACTCCTGGATATTTTAATATTTTCAACAGTTTTTATTGAAAGACATAAAATTAAAATTCAATAGTTTCAATTTTAGAAATCTGCTTTTATTTATTTTGTTGCTATTAGAGGAATCTTTCTTTAAGGCAATATTCATTAAGATTTTGAATAATTTTCTATTTTAGAGAAAATAAAATTTGAATTAGCAGATTGTTAATTGTTATGATTTTCCAAAGGTGGTTTTTTTTTTAAGTTTTACTATGGAATTTTAATTGTAAATATTTGAAAACTTTTATTATTGCTTTTATAAGATATATAATTTAACAAGTTCTAAAAAATTCACTCAGAAATTTAGTTTCAAAAATTACTATTGAAATCACAAGTCAGTCATTTAATTTTTCAATATATTTATAACAACAGGTATATTTTATCATAGAACACTTCCAAACTAAAACCTTTGATAGAGTTAAATCAAAACATTGATTCTATTTTAATATAGAACACAGACAACTTTAATTGTATGGTCTTAGTTTCATTCATTTTTTTCTATTATTAGCAGAAAAATTGACTTAAATATAAATATTCTTTAAATTTTTCAAAAGCAATATTTGTAGATCTGAAAGTGATAAAAGAAACAAGTTACATATTTTTGGAAATAACTATTGAATTTAGTATTATAATAAGATTAAAAATTCAGTTATATTTTCAGATACAAGTGTTCCTATTTCATTGCATTTTATATTTTAATATTTGTTATGCAGTCAACCTCAATATTTATGAACTTAATCCAAAAATAAATAGCTCAGAAAAGATAAAGGTTCATTATTTTTATTACATATTATATACATTAGACTGCTTTTTCCAAAGCTCTTTTTTAAACACCCACAATCTCTGATAAGAGCATACATCAGTCATTTCTTAATTTATTGCTGTACAAAAATATCTGTAATACTGCTGCCACGGCATTGAGTAGAAGCTACAAATAAAAAATAAAGTAATATCAGAAGGAAAGTAAGGGTAACATTTCAAACACATTTTTATTTGACACTATTAACACTAAAATGCTTCTGAATAAATTCTGTTTGCTAATATGACAAAATAATTTTAAACATTATACTGAAATGTCATGCAAATTTAAAGTTGTTAAAAGATTATAAAAATTAAGATTTAAATTTAGAAGGAAAACTTATAAAGTTTATTTATATACTTCAATTAACATTTTGATCCAGTGGTAAAAATACAGGGTGATTATAAAAAAACTTTGCCAACATCTGCACTTCTAGCGTCCATTCTATTTAACCGATCAAGATGATATTTCAAATATAGTTCTTTTGAGATATGCGCTCGAGATTCTGTGAATGGCAACACAGTGGCCCTAGCGGTTACAGTTATAGTGACAGAAACTCGAAATTTTCGAATGGCAACGTCTACTTTTTACCATCGCAAAATGTTCAGCACATGCGAAAACCCTAAATAGTGTTGAAACGGTACCGATATGTCTAAAAACGGACGTGTTCTGCAAACACAAAAAAGAGTTCTGAAAACCGGCCAATAAAACACGATCTGGGCGCACGCAATAAATTTGCATGTGACAGAGTCAAGAAACCAATCACAGAACGCCGGTCGCCAGATATTCAGCGTAGGAAACCTATAAAATACCAAGCGGGTATGCGAAGTCGTCATTCGGGAACTCGCACATGCCGACGATATGAGTCTTCCTAGGAAAGTTCGCGGTGAATTGATGAAACTCTATTACCAAAATGGGATGAACGCTGCGGAAGCCTTGCGTGTGTATCGCCGCAATCATCGACAACGACGCGGCCCATGTACTCTGCAAGCTCTGCGTGATTTAGTGCGGAAATTCGAAGATACAGGCTGCACCTGTGACAAACAGCGCTCCGGACGGCCAACTGTTTCTGAGGACGTTGTCATGGAAGTGCACCATACAGTGACTGCAGGACACACAGAAACCGAAAGAGGCGTAGCGCGCGTGTCGGATATTCCGAACTCAACGGTCCGCAAGCTCTTGCGCTCGGTACTTCACATGTTTCCCTATCGGTTCCAGCGCGTCCAGATGTTGGAGCCGGGTAACCCACAACAACGTCTGGACTTCGCAAATGCATTTTTGTTACGATATGATGCGGATAACGACTGGCCACTTCGCATACTATGGACGGACGAGGCGCATTTCACCTTAAATGGCAGCATTAACACAAATAATTGTGTGCACTGGGGAGAGACGAATCCTCATGCTGTGGCGCCAGTACCATTATTTGACGTCAAAGTGACTGCGTGGTGCGGCATTACAGCTACATTTGTTCTGGGCCCGTTCTTCTTTGAGGAAACGACCCCGACTGGCCCTGCAACATGTTCTGTAACGGGCCCTCGGTATGCAGCCATGCTGAAAAATTATGTCTTACCGGAGTTGCGTCGGCTGAGTGCACTCAATAACATTGTTTGGATGCAAGATGGCGCACCTCCACATATAGCGAGGTCAGTTAAAAGGCTCCTGGATCAGCATTTTGGTGATCGCATCATCTCACGCTATTATCCTTTTCCGTGGCCTGCGCGATCCCCAGATCTGACGCCTATGGATTTCTGGTTTTGGGGCTATCTCAAATCCAGAGTTTATCTGTGCAATCCTCAAACATTGTCGGACTTAAAGATTCTATACGGCGTGAGATTGGAAACATCCCTCGTGCCATTGTTGCGTGCAGCGACATTGTCCACCGTCTCCCGCATGCAATGCGTAATTGCCTGTGATGGCACTCATGTGGAAAATGTTTGAAATTAATAAAGATTTTTTTTCTCTATGTGTTCTCATCATTGAGCAGTGTCTTGTCTCTGTCGTATGCATTATTCCTCCGTGCGCCTTGAAGAACTGTTTGTATGTGTATAACACGTCGGTTTTCGGACATATCGGTACCGTTTCAACGCTATTTAGGGTTTTCGCATGTGCTGAACATTTTGCGATGGTAAAAAGTAGGCGTTGCCATTCGAAAATTTCGAGTTTCTGTCACTATAACTGTAACCGCGAGGGCCACTGTGTTGCCATTCACAAAATCTCGAGCGCATATCTCAAAAGAACTATATTTGAAGTATCATCTTGATCGGTTAAATAGAATGGACGCTAGAAGTGCAGATGTTGGCAAAGTTTTTTTATAATCACCCTGTACATAAGCATATAAATACATAAATGAAAAATAAAAATATTCATTAATTTTTCATAATAAGTTACAAGCACTTTTGGTAACAATACAATTACCAAAAGAAATCAAGTTGTAAGAGAAAATTTACTCTTACCTTATTCGTCCCGAGATTCGTTCAGGAACATTCCATCTAGACACATGATCAAAGAAAAATTCTCCAATATCTATATTTATCTATTTATTATTAGAAAACATTATAGGAGGACAGATATATTTACAAGATTTAGTTTCGCTGCGCACGCATCTACATTCCTTACGGATCAAAACATAGTAGCATTCTATTTACATTTTTTGCGTGGGAGTATGGGATCGTAATATGACGTCATCAATGCTCAATTGGCAAAGAGGGCTACATTATTTTTCGATGATCGCCAAGATTTCTAACATCCTCCCACCTTTGAGTTTACATCTCAGAAAACTCAAACACAATATTCAAATTAAAATCGAAAAAAATTCTCAACATCACAATACAAATTAATAAGTTTCAAAAATAAATCAGTACACTTCAAATTATAAAAAATATCAAAGTAACAAGTTTCAATTATCAATAAAATTAATTAAAAGTACAAAATTTTTCTTAACATTAAATCTTAAAGTTCTGAAATAAAGTTCTTAAGATATTACATAAAGTCCAAGGATAAAAAGTTCTTGCTCTAAAGTAAAGTTCAATTCTACAACACAAGTCTTTTTACCTGTTTTAACCTCCTACCATATCGGGAGGTTCGTTCATCAGCCTTGTCGAAAGGATCCTTTTTACTTTCAATAGTATCAGCGCAGGTGAACTTTTTCGCAGGTGTTTTATTTTCTTGGAACACTTCTTTCTCATTATCACCAACTTTGAGAAGATATAGTCTCAACACTGGATGTAGAACTACTCCATTTTTAATCTTCAATCTGACAATTCTAATATTCCCATCTGGCGATGGAAAAACTCGATCATTTTTCCTAAAGGCCAGTCCACCCTTTTCATGTTGTCACTGGATATCAAAACAACGTCTCCTATCTTAATGGGTGGTGAGCTTCGTACTTTTCTTTCAAACTGCCTTAGTTGTCCCAAGTATTCAGAGCGAAACCGTTTTCGAAGATCCTGCCGTAGTCTCTGGTGATAGACATACCTTTTATTTATAGATTTACTATCCAAGAGGTCTAGGTCAGGTGTACCAGTTTCTTTGACCTCCTGCAAAAATTATTGGGAGTAAGAGTTTCTAGGTCATTTAGATCCTCACTCACATATGTGAGAGGTCGTCCATTAACGAGACCTTCACAATCGCATTAAACAGTGTTTAATTCTTCAAAGTTGAGAGTCCCAAAACTTTCCGAAGTATTCTCTTGATTACTCCAGTCAAACGTTCCCAGAAGCCACCCCATCAGGGTGCAGATGATGGAATAAACTTACAGTTAATTTTGTTGACAGTGCTGTATTTCTCTACTGCATGCCAGTTAATTCTTTTGAGAAGACTGCTTGCTCCAACAAAGTTTGTCCCATTATCTGAGTAGACAATAATTGGTCTTCCTCGTCGTGCTATTAATCTCCGGAATGACTGCAAAAATTGTTCTGTGGATAGAGAAGTAGTCAATTCTAAATGAATTGCTCTAAATACAGCACAAGTATAAATTACAATCCAATATTTCTGGTTTCCTTTGAAGAAGAGTGGTCCAGCAAAGTCAATTCCATTATTTCAAACATCGAAGCCGCAATGAGAGGATCTATTGGTAATGGAGCTGTTGGAGTCTCTACTGGGCGAGAATCAAATTTTCTGCAAGTAAGCCAATTTCTGATAACCTTGCGTACAATTTTCCTATATTTCAATATCCAGAATTCTTCTTCCAGATATGTCATTACTATCTGAATACCTGCATGACTAAGAGAATAGTGTTTCCATCGAATTAATTTTTCAACAATTGGATGTTCACAAGGTAATACAACAGGAAATTTTAAAATATCTAAATCTTCTTTCAATAAAAGTTTTATCTTAATTCGAAAAAGACTATTTTCATCTACAAAAATTTGAAACTTCTGAAGTATTCTATCCCGTGGTCCTGTGAAAGACTCTCGTTGCGTTAACTTTTATAATGAAATCTCAGATCTATTTCTTTCTTCTACAGTTATATTTCCAAATTTCCTAAAATTCTTTTTTACCCTACAATTATCAAAAAAATCTATAAATTCATGATACAACACACAGAAGTTAATGATAATAGGAGAAAAGGTTGCAAATTTTTTTCTTCTTTTTCCTTATTGGTAACACTAACAACTGTTTTTCTTCTTTCAGCATTAATATTCACTTCGTCAGGGAAAAGATCGGATTTAGGCCATTCTTCAGGAGGATTTCGTAATACTTACGGATCAAAACATAGCATTCTATTTACATTTTTTCACGTAGGAGTATGGGATCGTTGACATAACGTCATCAATGCTCAATTGGCAAAGAGGGTTATATTATTTTTTGATGACCGCATAGATTTCCACCAAGCTCAATATAAATTGAAATCACATACATTAAACAAAGGATAACAGAAACATAAGAAATATTGTGTTCTTATGGTTTGTTACTGTGTTTATGTGATTCTGAAATAATTCGATTAAATTTAATTAATAAAAATTAATTTTTACATTTGTTGTTAATGATGTTTTCATTTTGCACTATATTACTTTTAAAATTTACTTTTGCAAGCAGTCAACCATAGAAAGCTTAAAAATCAAATCCTATCATGTTACCAATTTATAACATTTTGAAGGCTGGAAAATGGATATTTTACACATCTACTCCCCTTCTAGTTATACTGCTTTAACAAATCATTTGTCATTATTTGTATCAAAATTCATCTAAATAACATCAATTTGCACTATGTCAGGAAAAATTTCAAGAAAGATGAAAACCAGACAAGGTTTCTGGAATGACTTTCCATTTAATAATATTTGTAACATTTATTTTGCTGTTGTACTATACAATATTTCTCTCTACACAAATTGTTGTTCATGATACAAAAATAAAATACTAAAATGTCAAATTATTATTATAAAATTGAACAATAAAAGTAGAATAAGCTTTTAAAAAGTGAGCAAAAGTGTTGAAAAGAAATATTAGCCTCTTTTTATGAGATTTAAGATTACAAAAATTTTTTTATACTAAATTGTGTCCGGTGGTTGTGGGTATAATCAAAACAGCCTTTAGTGTAACAATAATTTAATCATTCAAAGTTACGTTACACACAATACAAACAGAAACACAAAATGAAAAGGATGATTTAAACACATGTTGCGAGTTCGAAAACAAGAGCCTAACTGATTGTCTTTCCTTCTCCCCGCCAGGGGCGCTCTCGGGAAGGAAGAGAGAGGGAGGGTGAAGTGTCACAGGCTCCCCCTCTGGCTGCGAAGTCGTCTCGACGAGTAGCCAGGTGAAAAGTTTGACGGTTGCTTACTTCTTGGCAAGTTGTTTGTTTCAGGTGTCTTAGGAGGTCGACCCCTTCTTTTAATAGGATTTGTTGGCACATTTGAGGTTTTGTGGGCTTCTAGGCATGGACGTAGAGCAGATGTGTGATAGGCTCCAAGAGAAATATTGGGTTGGTCCAGGCTGGCAATTTCGTAGCTTGTTGGGGAACGTTGTGCAAATATAATATACGGTCCATCTCGACGAGGTGCAAATTTGGCTGTTATCTTTTTTGCTTTGTTGCTATGAGGATGTAAGGTTACCCATACTTGATCTCCAGGTTTGAACTGGTGACCTTTTCTTCTATCCTGATCAGCATATTTCTTCCTTTGATCTTGTTTTTGTTCAACAATGTCTTTAATCTCTTTTGAAATATTTGCAAATTTTCTCAAATATGGAGTTATTTCCGCTACGAAGTTGTCATTGTGAATAACTGTGCGCAAATCATGTTGGATATCATCAGGGGTTCTAAGTTCTCTTCCGAATTGTAGAAACGCAGCCGTGTGTTCTGTCGAGTCACATACAGCTGTGTTCAATGCAAAACGTATTGTCGGAAGTTTTTGTACCCATTCAGTGTGCTTGTCTCCAACCAAAATTGCCAATCTCGGTTTGAGATCTCTATTCTTCCGCTCAACAGGATTAGCTTGTGGGCAATAAACTGGAGTAAGTATTTGTTTTATGTCAAGAAGATGACAAACCTGTTGAAGAACTGCACTGACAAACTGTGAACCATTGTCACTTATCAGTCTTCTTGGAATTCCGAAACGCAGGAATACTTCTTCCATCAACACAGTAGCACACTCTCTCGCGGTAGCGTTTTTCAGTGCGAAAAGTTCTACCCATTTTGTTGCAGTATCTTCCACAATGAAAATCCATTTTTTCCCTTCTGGGGACTCAGGCAAGGGACCAAACAAATCGATGGCCAAAGTTTCAAAACGTTGTGAGTAGATTGGAGTTCTCAATAAGCCTGCAGGTTTTTGATTTGATGGTTTGAACCTATTACAATCAAGGCAATTTTTAACATAGTTTGTAATATATTTTCGCATTCCTGGGAAATAATATCTCTTAGAAACTCTTTGATATGTACCATCTGCACCATAATGGCCTGCTGTTGGAGCATCATGATGTTCTTTCAGTACTCTTTCACGCTCATGATTAGGAACTACTAATTGTGCCTCCTCCGAGTCAGATTCTTCGGAATAATGATATAATACACCTTGATTCATAATATAACCTCTTTGAGTCCAATTTGCAAAATTTTCGTCTTTTGAATTACTTTCAAAACTATCTATTATTTTCTTTACATCGCCATCCTTCATTTGTTCTGCACGCAGATCGCTTGCTGTTTTGGAGGGCAAATCAACGATAATTGTGCAGATTTCGCAGGTTGCTCTTTCATGTACACAATTTGGGCGGGAAAGCATATCAGCAATGACGTTCGCTTTACCCGGAATGTATTCTATTTTAAGGTTGTAAGATTGTAATTGCAATGCCCATCTTGCAAGACGACCTGTGGGAGATTTGAGGCTTAAGAGCCATTTTAAAGGTTGGTGGTCAGATGCCACAGTAACTTCTGAACCTTCGATATATCCTCTAAACTTCTCAAGGGCCCAGATCACTGCAAGCGCTTCTCTTTCGGTTGTGGAATAGTTACGTTCAGCCGACGTCAGTAAACGGCTTGCATATTCTATCGGGTGCTCTTCAGGACCTTGTCCTTGTAGTAAGACAGCTCCCAAAGCATAATTTGACGCATCTGATCTTATTACAAAAGGTTTTGATTCATCCATTTGTTTTAAAATTGGTGGTGAAATCAAACATTTCTTAAGAAATTCAAATGCACTTTGCTCTTTTTCACCCCATTTCCAAGTAGTTCGCTTTTTAGTGAGATTGCTTAAGGGATAAGAAATCTCAGCAAATTGAGGAATGTAGCGTCTATACCAGCTGCATGTTTGCAAAAATGATTGGACCTGTTTTACATTCTTTGGGGAGGGAATGCTAATAATTGCTTCCACTTTAGCTGGGTCTACCTCAATACCGGAGTTGGTTATATAATGCCCAAGGTATTTAACTTTGGCACAAGAAAAATTGCATTTCTTACGATTAGCTCGTAAATTAAACAGCTTGAGTCTTTCAAATACTAAACGTAAGTCTTGGATGTGACTCTCGAAAGTGGGAGACAATACTATGATATCATCTAAGTAAGCAAGCGTATTAACCTTTAGTCCATTTCGAAAAATGTCCATTAGACGCTGGAATGTAGCTGGTGCTGTTTTAAGTCCGAAAGGCATTCTGTTGAACCTAAAGACACCAAGTTGGCATACAAAAGCAGTTTTGTCTTTGTCCTGCGGACGTACATTAATTTGATAATAACCAGATCGCAAATCTATAGTGGTCATAAAAGAGGTTTGTTTAGCATTGTGCAGAAGATCATCCATTCGTGGTAACGGATATGGATCTGATTTGGTGACAGCATTGAGCTTACGGTAGTCGATGCAAAGTCTAAATTCACCATTTGGTTTAGGTATGAGCACTACTGGTGATGCATATGCTGAATCGCATTCTTCTATTATCCCTAAGGCAAGAAGCTTTTCAATTTCCTTTCTCAAGATATCTTTTCTGGCTGGAGAGAGTCGATAGGGAGGTGAAGCAATTGGAGCTGAATCCCCTGTATCGATTCGGTGTTCGATATAAGTTGTTGCTTCTCCCCTTGTTGGAAGATATTTTCATACTCCTTCAACAAAGCATTAAGTTGTCTCCTCTGGTTGGAGTTGAGATTTTCCCCTTCATCTGATCGAAGGAATATTGAGTTTCCATCACTCTTACTCCCAATGAAATTAGAACATTGTTTTGCAAATTCTGTTTGAAGTATAAAAGAATTTTCTGGAAGAGTGGTATTTAAGTCTATGAAGGAATTGTCTTCAGATAGATCTTCCCACTGTTTCGTTGGATTAGTATTTTTTTCAATTTCAGAGGAATGATCTTGAGAATCTGGTCGGAGTGAATCACAATTCACTGGAACATCGAGTTTTGCAAATGAGAAAGTTTTATGCGGTCTATCACTAAAGTGCCACGAGTGTTCTTTAAGATTTAGAACGATCCCTGTTTTCTCTATAAAATCGATTCCAAGTAGAGTATTATTTCTCTGTGCGCCTGGAATAGCAAAAATTGGTACTGAAAATCTTCTTCTCTGTATCCAGACCTTAACGAAGGCTTTGTGTACTTCCTTTTTTGAATGGCTGCCATCTGCTAAAATTATGTCGAGGACTGATTTTTGGAAATGTATTCCTTGTTCTCTAAGAAGGAGGTAGAGAGTTTCACCAGCTATAGTATGAGTTGCAGCCGTGTCCACATAAGCTGTACCCCACATTCCATTGATGTTTATATTTAATATTGCCATCTGGTTGGATGTTGAGAGACTGTTCAACTTTATACTGTGAAAACGAGCGGGATTCTTTTCAGATTTGGAACAATTCGGACAGTTTGATTTAATATAGCCAGGCGTACGACAATTATAGCAAAAAACGGGAGAAGGTTTGTCCTGCTTAAGCTGGTCGATATTTCCGCCTTTAACGTTTTTTCGGACAGAGTTGAATCTGGGATATTCTTCTCTGGTTTGGGGGAGTTGTTTCTTATTAATGACTGATGGTCCTTCTTTATTAGCTTTGTGACGAAGATTGTCGTATGCATCGAGTTTTTCTACCAAATCAGTTGGAGAAGTGATGTCACCCCATTCATCCAAAAAGTGTTCTTTAAATTCAGGAGGGCATTTTTTCTTGATTTGATCGGTTATCATAAGGTCTTTCAATTTTTCAAACGTGTCTACTTTTCCTTCTTTTATCCAATTTTCAAAATAGTTTTGAATTTCAAAATAAAAGTCATTCCATGTACTATCCGGATTCTTTTTATGTGTCACAAACAGGTGACGAAAGCGTTCAGCGCTTAATTTGAATCTTTTTAACAAGATCTCTTTTATATATTTGTAATTTTCAGCTTTTTCTTCTGGCTCGCGGGCGATTATTTTTGTCACATCACTTGGAAGAACTCCAACTAGGTAAGCGATCCATTGATTTTCAGGAACCTTTAGAAACTTTAACTGTCTCTCAAAAAGATTGAGAAATAAAGAGATGTCGTCTTCTTTTGCATTAAAGTTAGGAATTAACTTTTTTAACTCAAGTTTTGGTAGATCATTTGATTGAATGGGTAATACCGGTGATAGCGAAGACAACTTTTGGACTTCAAGTTGTAGCTTGAGAACTTCAAGTTCATGGGCTCTTTCTTTTGATACTCTTTCTTCAATAATACTGGATAATAAGTTTTTCGTTAATTCCTCATCATACTTGTCAGATTTGACGATTAAATCCTTTAGCTGGATTACTTTCATGTTGTTCCCAATATCCAAGCCCAATTCCTCAGCCAACAATATCAAATCTTCTTTTCGACCTTTTGCGAGATATGCCATCTTAAGTCTATCGTAGAAAGTTTCCAATTTCGAAAGTCTTAAATGTCTATTAAAGTTTGAGGATAAATGAAAACATAATGGTTCTTGTAAATATCTTACAATTCCTAGCAAAATTTAAACTCTCTGTACTTAAATTGGTTGAAATAATTTTACCTAGTTTATTTTCACTACAGAATAAAACTATAGTTCAAAGTAATTTTAACATATTAATCACTGACACATTTTTAGAATTGTAAAAGTCACTAGAAATATTTAATGCAAAACACCCTTAAACCAACTTTTGTGATAACAATTGTAAATAGAATAATTAATAAGTGAAAACCAAATTCACAGTCTTACACATCAATTATGAAAATTTACCAAGAAATCAAATTTCAATCACTAAAATAAATAACAATGTAAAAATCTTATTTGATTATTGAAAAAAACAATAATTACTTATGACAAATATTACTTATGATAACATAATTTTACACATATACGTATATTCAGTAAACTTAGTGAACACTTTCGATTTCATTTTAAATTGCAAAACAATTTACCATAGTTTAAAACTCTTGTACCATTTATTCTGATACAGTATATAGCAATCAATAAAATATAATTTGAACTCAATTTATATAAGTATTCAAACAGCAAATAACACCTATGAGTATTGTTTTCTATAATCGAAAGTAACTTCAATTATTCTAAAATGAATCATGTAAAAATAATACTATATAGATTTATATATTGATCAATAACACGAAATCATTCTAAATAAAACACTTAAAATATATTCAATATTCACAAGTTCTAGCAATATTTAATTTATCAATTAAAATTCAATAATTAGAATGTATGTGAATACATTGAAAACTACATTACTTTCATGAAACAATCAATCATACATACAATATATTTGTGTTTCGTTAAACCTTTTTAATATTCTTTCAGAAATAAAATAATATACATTTATATATTTCGAATCGTAATGACAAAAAATCTATACTTCAAATAAAAAGAAAAATATCAAACAATTCTTAATTCCATGTGAAATAGGAAAAAAATACACATCTTAAGCTAATGCTATTTTTAAAATTTTAATTTATTTATGCATTTTAGACTGAACGAAAACACAAATGTAAACATTACCAAGGATTTGGCAAATACTGTTTGATATCAAATAGAATATTTGTTCTAATTTAGAACACACACCATAAATTAACAATTTCTGGTTTGCCGGGAAGGCTTCTAAAATACAATTTCAACACAATAATATTAAAATGATTTATTTCAAATGCTATTCGAAATGAAGAAAGAAAAATAACTTTTAAGAACAATATTTTATTTTCAAGGACACTGTTCATTCAGAAAACGATGAGTAAGCTATCTCTTTCTTTTGTTTATGTCTATCACTAACTTTAGAAAAGAAAGCGAGTATCAAACTAAACAGTTAAATTTAGTTGTTTTTTTATATTAAACTGTGATCAGCAATTTCAATAGTAGTTAAGATTCCTTTTAAAATTGATCACACACGTTAAATTATTTTATAATAACACTTTCAAATTTAGGAAAAAATATGAACATCACAGTACCTTTTAATGACTTTTGTTTTCGGGATGAAAACCAACTATACCTTGAAATCAGTTTTTCAGGATGAAAATACTGTTCAAGTAACACAGGAAATGCAGGACTTAATATTCGATCATATACTCAGAGTAGTTTTGATTCGATTCGCCTGAAATAAAACATGAGCGAAGCTCTTGTTTTCGATAACTTAGAATAGGTCTCTGTTTGTAATAAAGGCTATAATTTTGAAAAGCGGTTGGGCGCCAATGTGTCCGGTGGTTGTGGGTATAATCAAAACAGCCTTTAGTGTAACAATAATTTAATCATTCAAAGTTACGTTACACACAATACAAACAGAAACACAAAATGAAAAGGATGATTTAAACACATGTTGCGAGTTCGAAAACAAGAGCCTAACTGATTGTCTTTCCTTCTCCCCGCCAGGGGCGCTCTCGGGAAGGAAGAGAGAGGGAGGGTGAAGTGTCACAAAATGCAATATAAAATTATGAAGAACATAACAATATATATGAAATATGAATAACTTAATTACATCCAGAGAATAACTTACCGAAGTAAAACAGGCAACGACAAGAAACTTTCATATTTTCTCTGAAATCTTCTAATTCTAATCAGAATAATATATTCAATAAGAACGCCATTAGCCCAAAGTTCTCCATCTCTCTATCTCTATCCAATATAATGCTAGTTCCCGATCTATATAATTTTATCTCCATTCTATGATAAATTCTACAAATAGAAAGCTATTTGAAGACATTAACAATAAAATTGAATTAATTTTATACTTTTCAAGTGAATATTGAAATCATGGGTAAGTTTTCTACAAATAGGATGTTTGCTATATTTAGTGACTTTTTATTTGGTACAGTTTTTCATTTGTTGTATTTCTGTATTTTTATTTTTTACTGCAGAGATTGTTATCAGCCATTTGTTGGTAGATTTTTCATGTTTATTAATTTTTTATTTATCAAAATTTATTCTATAAAAATAATTATTTACATTGTAGCCTAGATATTTGATAAAATAATGATAAACCCACCATTTGTTGTGTAACATGTAAATTTTGTTATGTCCAGCTCAAGGCAATTTTATCATTTTTATAAAGAAAAGAATGATTAAATTTCAAATATAACCTTATTCATTAACTAAACGTTTAATATTTTTAAAATAGAGGTAGTTTTTGTTTCAAGTTTCAAATGCTGGAAGTGTTATTTCATGAGGATGATCACTAATGATTATGAAATCAAAATATGAAATTCCTATTTATAATTTGGAGAGCTGCTTTCAAAAATTTATTTTTATAATTTTCGATGCAAGTCAAGAAATTATTGATACACATTTTATCTAGTTTTATGTTCTGCTATTTTCATTTGCTGATGGGAATTTTGTCATTTAACATAAACTTATACCACCCCTATTAAAGAAAATTATTCAGTTCATTTCTATTTTTATAATGTATATAAAGAGTTAAATATACTTACTCTTTAAAAATAAGTTAATGTTTTCCTAAGGATTTGATCATTTTTAAGATCTGAAGACATATTTTAATCATTACCAATTTTGCTAAGAATTATAACACAACCCAATTAACAATTAAGTTCTCCAACTTATAAAATACCAGTACTTATAATTATATTTTTTTACAGTATTTTTCCATTCTACCCTATCAATAATACCAATAATGGGAAGAAAAAATTCATAAATTAGCCCTAAATATTCCATTTTCATCGTGTATTGTTTAAAAAGGTTGACATTTTTAAAAAATACTGAAAATAATACAAATATTTTATTTACATTTTTGCACGTGAGACTAATTAGATCAAGACCTACGGTTTAAAGTGGATTCCAAACCACTATCCAAACTCAAGGTGGGATTCACACACACAAACCTACTAACTGTAAAATCAAAACTATTTCTTCAGGTTTATAATAGAAAAGTACCTTTTTTTTACTTTCTGTTCACAGAAGAAATTATTTCTAAATATAAACATAAAAATCTTGGTTATTTTTATTTAAGTACAAAAACTAATATATTAATACACAAACTGTACATTGACCTATGCTGAAAATTGACTTTAACAACATAGACAAATTTCAACAGTTTACTACAAGTAAGTCAATGATAAAATTAATTTTTTTATGAAATCATGGAAATTATTGTATCAAAATTAATTATTATGAGAATATGATTAAATTTCAAATGTAAAAAAATAATTAAACTTTAAAAGTTTTATTAAAATTTAGAAACTTCTTATAGACCAATTTATCAATTTATAGAAAATCTTTACAATATAATAATATAAAATGAATCCTGTTGTTTATCACTAAGATGCATTTTTACATTAGATTAGATTTTAAGAAATTTCTTTTGGAATAAGGCTTTAGATCATTAAATTTATTTGAAAATGCTAACATATGGCCAAGTTTCACATATTAATGGTAATAACAAAAAAGAAATCTAATTAAAAAAAATAGCATACATCAAAAATATATGAAAGAAATTATCTACAATGCTCTTTAGGTCGGCTACTGGTTTTTAATAATCAGAATAATCGTGGATTATTAATATTATGGATTCAACATATAAAAAACAAAGAACAAACTAAAGTGAAATTTAATATTAATGTTAATTCATATTATTTAAATTTGATAATTATTTGAAAAGCTTATTTTACTTAATTTTACGAACACAGAATAAAAATTAACTTCGTAAAAACAATGTGATAGAATTAAATAAATAGACATTTTAACCCCTTAACCGGCTATCCCGAGTTAATTCGGGCAAAAAATTCTGTGCGTTTTCCGGCTATCCCGAGCCCCTTGGTAGGTGCAACTGGCTGCACTGCAATGATTTAAATTCAACCCCCAAAATTGACGGATTACCGTGAAATCATAGTTGGGGAACTTATTTACTGAACGGTTACGGTTGATTTAACTAATGCGAACGAAAATCAAAAGTGTTTCAAGGAAGGAACAGCTATTTACATTTTATTTTTCTAAATTTATTCCCATTTAATTTCAATAATTAAAGGCTATCTAACAAATGAAATTTATAAGCAACGTATATAATACTAATTTTCACTTTTTTATCAAGTTTTTTAGTTTCTTTGTATTATATATATATATGCTTATTTGTAAATGTCATAGTATAAGAATACGTGACTTGGCGACAAAGTTAAAATATAAATTTTTTTTTTACTTAATTTGCTCAAAAATATGAAATTTTAAAATGTTAAAAATTTTGTTTAAATTTAGAATGGATAAAGTAAGTAATAAATTAAATGCTAATTTTTTTTAACTTTTGAATGAATTTAAAATTTTAAACAATTCCGCAATGATTTTTGTACACACAAATAGGTTCTTTTTTTAAATTTGCTCCAGGGAGTAAAAACCGCAATTTTTATTAATGATGTCAAACATATATTGCGTCTTTTTTGCTCTTTACCTTTTATTTAATAAATAGACTTTATAAATAAGTCACATTTGTTTTACTTCTGTGTCTTTCTTTGCTTGAGCTTGCATTATCCTTAATTTATGGACACAAGTGTGGATTAACTATTTTACGACCTTGAAAAGTTTCAAAAGTGTTAGTGATTATATCAATAACAAAATATTCTAATTCATGGGTGTTCAATTCTTTAAAATTAAATAAGAACGAATTCTTCCTAATGCCATGGGTTTCATATTACAAGTATGCCTCTTTTAGCTAATGTTTAATGTTTTTAATCTCACTCTGTTTTCTTTTTTCAAACAGGTAATCACTAAGTCACCCAAGATGGCTGGTAAAAACTTTGAAGTTGGAGATTTAGTATGGGCACAAATGAGAAGCAATCCTCTATGGCTTTCTAAGATTGCTGAACCTCCAACTAATGCCACAGTTAAAGACGCGAAAGCACAACATTGGGTTTACTTTTTTGGAAGTAAAAATTATGCTTGGATTTCAGATGATAAAATATTTCTACATGGTAAAGAAATGTTGGAAAAAGCTCTTAAAAACAAATCTGCTCCATTTCATAAAGCTGTTAAGGAGATAGTTTCTGAGAGTAAAGCTCTTGAAAAACAAATTTGTCAAAAAAAATAAATAAATAAAATAACACAAATTCAAATGAGATTCCAGTAAAAATACAAAATAAAAATAAAGCTTTAAAAGCTAAAAAATCTGTTTTGATAAAGAAAGGACTCATTGAGAAAAGTAGAATAAAAAAGAAATCTCTTATTGAGGAAAGTAGAAAAAAACGTTCTCCACAATTTGTCTTTATAAGAACTGGAAGAAAGTATGACTCTGATTCTAGTCCTGCTCATAGTTCTAAGAATATAATTGTAATTGATTTCTCTGACAGTGTAAATAAATGTAATGAAGATGATGCATGTTCTGAAGAGAAAAAGATTAAAAATCCTCCAAATGTCCCAACTGGTACGAGGAAAAACAGAAAGTATATCATACGGCCATCAACTCCTCCTGTAGACAGAAAATGTGTGAAAGAGTCATTAAAAGTTAAGGATGTTAAACCAACATCTAATAAAATTGGTTTTCTTGGTCTAGGTGGTATAGGTTAGAGAATAGTTATGAACTTTTTGAATTCTGGACATGATGTTACTGTGTGGAGTCGAGCTCCTGAGAAACGTGATGTGTTTGTTGAAGCTGGTGCTCATAGCGGTCAAACTCCAGCAGATTTCATTCAAGCATGTGACATTACTTTCTGTTGTGTTACTGATCCAGTTGCAGCGAAAACTCTTGTTTTCGGTAATTGTGGTGTTCTGAAAGGGCTTGAAAGTTGTACACCTGGGAAAAAAGGATATGTTGAATTAACGGGAATGGATCCTCAAACTTCTCAGCAAATAGCCAATGAAATCTCCAATAAAGGAGGTCGTTATCTGGAGGCACAAATCTATAGCTTTCGCAGTCTTGCTGAATGTGGGCTGTTATTGGTCCTTGCAGCTGGAGATAATTTTGTTTTCAAAGCTTGTGAGAGTTGTTTCTTTACTATTTCAAAGCATACCTACTTTTTAGGCTTGAAAGTGGGCGAAGCATCGAGAATGAGCCCTATCCTTAGTATGTTTAATAGGACTATTACTGCGGCATTGGCTGAAGCTGTGAGCTTGGTCCATAGATGTAAATTGAATATTGATCACTTCATGGAAATCCTGGCAGTAGGACCTGCTAGTTGTCCTCTTGTTAAAGAGAAAGCAAAATCTATAAGAGAAGAAAACTTTACTAATAATTTTGCTATTAAGCACCAGCAAAGACATTTATTTGATGTAATTGCACTGGGTAATTCTGTAAATCAGCCTTTAAAAATTTCAGCAGCAGCAAATGAAATTTTTAAACGTGCAAAACTGCATCGTTATTCTGATCATGATGTTTCTGCTGTGATTCAAGCAGTACGCTATTAATATTTTAACAATTTACAACAAATTGCTTATGTAAGAAATCGTTCAATTCAATGTAACCTTTCATTGTCTTTAAAGTGTATCATGTATTCATTATTGTGTCTTATTAAAAGATTCATATTAATATGATACTGAATCTGCATGTTTTTTATAATACATCATTGATTAAACTTATATTTATATAGATATTGATTTCATTAGTATGTGTGATTAAATTTATATATTAGCAACATTTTTAAATTATATAGGATTCAGTTGTTTCCCTTTAACTATGGAAAGTTTTCCAAATCTGAAATTTTTATTTGTCTGAGTTATTGATATTTATGCACTTTTAAAATAAGTATTTGAGATTTTTTGTGATAACTACAAATCTTTTAATAAAAACAACTATATGTGTTTAAATAAATGGCAAGCAAATTATCAGCTCAATTCAATTTTTTAAAAATATTTTACATGTAAATTATTTTATCAAAAACAAAAAATATAATAATGCATTCCTGAATCTTTAAAAATCTAAACTAATTCTGTTCTAAATCTAAACTAATAATTTTAATTTTTACTAAATTTCTTTATATGTATATACTATATTTTTAACTGCACAGTTAAAAATGAATAGTAGTTTCACATACTGACTTCAATCATTGCTTTTTAAGACCTTAATCCTCAATCAAAAAATGTTTACATTATTGTATCTTTATATTTAAAATTAATTTTGCTCAGCAATATATACATGAATTGTTAACAAATACTACTTTAATTCCAATTTTTTTAAAATTTAATATTAAATTTATTTTATTAAAAATCTACACCTAAGCAACCTCAGCAGCATAAAATATGTAGCAGAATTACTGTTTCAGTTATATATATTAAATATAGTAGATTTAAATGCGGAATATGTTCTGTGTATTTTATCTGGAATGATTTAACAATATATTTAGATATAAAAAAATAAGATTTTGAATTTCAATTAATTTCTTTTAAAAAAAATCTATAATTAGTAGTAATACAAATTACAACGCATGTCACATTTTTCATATGTTTTGTAAAACACATGACTTATTTCTTAGAATAGAACATTTTTTTATATTTCTCAAAATAAGTTCTATTCTTTTGAATCCCACAGACACCTTCGATATTTATAATTTCTTAATTCTATAAAACTGTAATTTTCATAAAATAAATTTTCTTTATTTTGTTATTTAAAATAAATTTTATTATCTTAATAATAAAATTAATTTGAAATAAGAAAATAATTTCTTTATTTAAAATATACTCACTTCCAAAAGTTAAGCTCGAAGATGCGAAATCTAAAAAAAATCAACAAATACTGCTTGGATTGACACAAAATTCGGCAGGAAAATAGCATATATTTGTGCAAAAAATAAAATCAATAATTTTACACAGAAATGAAAACAATGATATTAAATTTTTGTAAGCTATCAGATAACATACTGGAGATTTAAACAGAATTATGTATAAAATGAAATAGAGGACATAAATAGGGTATGTGACCCCAGTCATCTGTAGACAAAGTTTACACATTGTGATCATACTTACAATTAGGTGGTCAACCACCACAGAATTAAGCAGTAGCCTTTCTTGTAGAGCAGTTTCCAGCTTAATAAGAGTGGCTGGAGGTGGGAAACGTAAAGATATAGCACGGCCGAGAGCATCCCAAAGATTTTCAATGGGATTAATGTTTGGCGAATATGCTGGGGCCAAGCAATACGCGCATTCCCTTCGCTCTCCAGGTAGTCATCGACGATGTCAGCTCTATGGGGACTTGCGTTATCGTCCCTTAAATAAAAGTAGGGCCAATCATCTGATGCAGCGTAAAATCTCACAATGAGTTCTAGGACTTCATCTCGATACCGGATAGCCGTCACTGAACCTCGTTTAGAGATCTGCAGGTTGGTGCCCACACCATAATGCTTCCATCTCGGAATGCGTGATGTTTTATGCCTGATGGCGTATTCCTTGTTCTAGCCATATCCTTATACGCTTGTTTTCTGGCTCCAGAGCAATTCTTGACTCATCATTAAACATGACTGCCCCAGTCAGACACAGTCCAATTGACATGTTCCCGGCACCACATTAATCGTCCCCTTGATTGGACGGATAGACAGACACAAGCTCGAGGTACCTTGCGTACATTCCACTCATATGTAATCTTCGGCGTACAGTAGCTGCAGATATCACCTTACAAATGGACGCTGTAACCATAGATGTCACACGTGTGGAGATTGGTCCGCAATTCCGCTTGGATAAAATCGCAATATATCGATCTCCCGCGGGGTTTAACCCTTGAGCGACCAGCTACAGGCTTACGGACAACTGTCTGTGGTTTGGAATAGTTTCCTTATACGTGAAATTACAGAATGGTAAACACCGAAGAAAATAGCCACATCTGAGATCGACTGTCCTGCTTCAATGCGCCCCACAGCACGCCAGCGCTCAGAATCTTCCATTCGTTTTCTGGAAGTCATAAAAACACTTATGTCTTGAAAATATATTGTACGAAAGTTTTAAACACCTATCAGCATTTACAATCAACTTCTGTTACCCTTCATAAAGTTGGTATCTTATAAGACTGCTCTTTTCTCATATTTCTTGACATGAAGACACGATTGGCTTTTACCTAACTTATTTGCATACTTCCATATACCTCTGCAGCGATTTGCAACCTCTTCAGTTCTGTTGTATTCACTGGCTGGATAATTTTTATAAATTAAACTACCCATTTTTTTCTGGTTGGAAGTCCTTTTTTTTATTATTTAATTCTATACCCCATTTCCCCCATTTTGACGAAGTGGAATGCCCTAACGTGGGACTTGGAGAAAACCGGTCCTGCAAGGGAAAAGCGAGGGGAGGAAGAAGAGAAGTGAAGGGGGAGGAAAAAAAGACAGAGGAGCTGCAGGACATCGCCGGAACAAGAGACCCGGTTGGTTTGGGGAGTTCGACGCTTTATTGGAGACTTTGAAAAGTAAAGTTGAAGTTGATAAAAAAAGAAAAAGCTGATTGAAAGAAGAAGAGCCCTCTAAAATGGTGAAATTAGGAGATGCCTGAATGTCAGCATTTACATCCAAGTTGTCGTCGACCCAAGGCGTTTGCCATACTATTAAAGAAGAACGCTGGACTATTGTGATCAACCAGGTTTGTGAACCCCACTAAATAGGCCGGCCTATACCATCGACTGTTTATATATGTAAGTGAATGTTTTTTTTATTTATTTAATTATCCAGCCAGATTTTTTTTGTGTGTGGTACTACCATTTACGTAACTTTATTTAATAATTAATCTCACTAGAACAGGCAATCTAGGGTAACTTAATCACCCCACGTGAGTGGATTATCATTTTAATAGCAAAATTGTAATAAAAGAAACAATACAAATAATTGAATTCATATTATTGTAAATAGATGTGTTATTTTCTTTTGTGAATTAAAAGAAGTTTTGATTACTAAAACAAAGCCAGTTTCTGCTTCTGTTCTTTCAGGTTAGAATCTGGGTAGAAATAAAGACTTGAATAAATACACAACGCAATATTAAAAAATAATAATAATAATAATTCCTTATTTTAATATAAATTATCATAGGTGATCGTTTTATAATAATTTTAATTTTCTTCACAACAAAATGGTGCCGTTTAAAGTGGATTTTGAAAAACTGAAAACGGAATAAGATTCTGGCTTAGTTTTAAACATGGCTGACTATTAAAAGATTGCACGTGGTACATCTCCTTATTTAATTATTTACAGTAATCTTATTGTGTTTATTTTATATTAAGTGGAACATTGTAACTGTTGTGAAAATTGTTGTAAATACTTATATGAATTTCATATATTTACATTAATATTTGCTAAGGTAAATTATTTTTTGAAGGTAAATATTTTTAATTAATGTAATTATGAATAGTGAGACTCAAACCGCTTCGTGTGTTGTGTCAGTAGACACTCCTAATATTGGTGAATTCTTAAATAATATTCCTGTGTTTGATGGTAGTTGTAAAGATGTTTCACTATCACAATTTTTGGATAGAATAGATGAAATTGGTGACCATTGTTCATGGCGCCCGAAAGATAAATTATTAGCTTTAAAATTGAGAATTTCTGGAGAAGCGGAGGAATTTTTATCAAGTCAGGGTGACCTTAAAAAACACGGTTCATATGTAGATGTTTGCACGGCGCTTCGTGATAGGTTTAACTTCTGTCACTCTATGACAACAGATATCTCTCGGTTAACTACGAGTTATCAGTTACCGTCAGAATCAGCACGAAGATATTTTTCACGAATCGAGGGCTTATCGTATAAATGCGTTCCTAGTGAACGAAGTAGTGAATTCGAGCAATATAGATTGGATTTATTATTGTCCACGGCAAAAAATGGCCTTAAGCCTGAACTTTTAAGAGGAATAACGCCTTTAGCTCTCACGGACTATAGTGAATTTAAGAAACAAGTCATTCTCTTAGAGGAATGCATTCCATTGAATAGACCGCCAACTACACAGTTTGAAACAGTTCACGCTGTGACTCAAATAAATGAGATAAGTGAACTAAAATCATTAATCCAACATAACACAGAAAAAAACTCAGAAATGCAGGGCATGTTCATAAAACAAATTAGTGACCTACAAGCTCAAATAGCTGAATTAAAAGTAAGTCAAATACCAACACAAGATAGAAACCAAAGAATACCTAATTTGTTTTGCGTCAGGTGTAAAAAACATGGGCATGAAGAAGCTACATGCAGAATACCATTTTGTTCCTTCTGCCGTAAAATTGGACACGAAACGCAAAGATGTTGGTATTCCAACAAGCATAACAATTTCCATAAAGGTAGAGATAATAGAAGAAATCATTTAAACTAGCAATAGGGGGAGAGACGGCTGCACCTCGCTACTCCGAAAATAAACCCACACAGGTGCCTTTATTTGTTACATCCACAATAAATGATAAATTGCCAGTAATTCAAATCACAATAAATAATGTAAAAGTAAATGCTCTCTTAGATACAGGCGCATCTTGTAACCTAATCGAACGAAATTTTTTTGAAACTATAGCTTATCAAAGTAGTGTAATGCTCTCACAATGTAAACTCCAAATTAAAGGCATTTCAGACCATGTGCTAGAAATTGAAGAAAAAGTAACTTTAAAAATTAAAATAAATACTAATGAATTTCAAAGCGATTTCTATATTACTAAAGATAGTATTTCAAAAAAATATAAACTAATACTAAGTAGTGATTTTTTTGTACAACATAAAATGATAATTGATTATAGGCAAAAACTATTACATAATACAACTACTTCAATTAAATGGAATTACCAAAATCCTGACTGTGACGAATTAAAAACTAATGTCGTGAACATAGAAGATAACAATAGTTGCATTTTTGGATTTTCCGTTACCAAAATAACTATTTTTCCTGGAACCGAAAAAATTATAGAAATCAAAACAAAAGAAAAATTAAATTCAAATTTAGATTCGGTTTTAATAGAGCCTGCAAATGATCATGCGGGTGATAGAGTATGGGTTGCTCGCTCCGTAAACCCAGTATCTAAGGAGGGAAATTATAAAAATAAGGGTTGCAAATACATCAAAAAATACTATACACATAAACAAAGGTTCAAAATTAGTTTCCATTGAACCTTTACAAGTAACAAAAATTGATACTAAAGAGTGTAATACATTTTCCACTGAAGAAATAGGTGATGATTTTGAAGCTTGGGGAGGAAAACTAGATTTATCGCACCTATCCGAAGATAAGAAAAGAAAATTACTTCCCCTGCTTGAAGAATTTAAACATGTGTTTGTCCATTCTATTCAAGATTTGGAGGGTTGTAATACTATACAATATGAAGTTAATTTGACAGATGATATTCCAGTTAGGCAAAAATTTTATAGGCCTCCTCATCACCTAAAAGAGGAATTAAATAGACAGGTCAACGAATTACTAGACATAGGGATTATTAAAGAAAGCAGTTCCCCTTATAGCGCACCAGTACTTCTTGTCAAAAAGAAAGATGGTTCTTTCAGACTTTGTACCGACTTAAGGAAACTAAATGAAAAAACTGTACCAGACTCTTTTCCTATTCCTAATATAACGGACTTAGTGGACAATTTAGGAAATGCTACTCTATTTTCTTGTATGGATTTATGTAGCGGGTTTTTCCAAATGAAAATTGATCCTAAGGATACCTATAAAGCAGCGTTTGCAACTGAGCATGGTTTATATGAATGGAATAGAGTACCATTTGGTATGCGCAATTCGCCAAATAGTTTTCAAAGATTAATGGAAATAGTACTGTCTGGATTAAAACCTCTTCAAATAGCAGTATATTTAGATGATATCATAATTGCTTCTTCTGACTCAATAGATGAACATTTAAATAAATTACAGTTAGTTTTTAAGAGATTAGAAGAACATTAATTGAAAGTTAAACCTTCTAAATGCTGTTTTTTAAAGGAAACTATAAACTATCTAGGTTTTACTGTTTCAAAGGGGACAGTTTATCCCGATAAGAAAAACATACAAGCTGTGTTAGATTTCAAGGTCCCAACCACTCGTAAACAAGTTAGAGGATTTCTTGGATTGACAGGGTTTTACCGAAGGTTTATAGAAAATTATGCTGAAATAGCATTACCTCTAACAAACTTGACGAAAAATGATGTTAGATTCAGTTGGGATGATTCAGCTCAGCATGCTTTTGACACTTTGAAAAACTGCTTAATTTCTGAACCTTGTTTGAAACTACCAGATTTTTCAAAGGAATTTACATTAAGTACTGACGCTTCAAAATACGCTTTAGGAGCTGTTCTTTGCCAAAACGATGAAAATGGCTTCCCACATCCTGTTGCATACGCCAGTAAAAAACTAAAAGATGCAGAAATTCGATATAGTACAGTAGAAAAAGAAATGCTAGGAGCGGTATTCGGCGTTACCCATTTTAAACAATATTTGTACGGGAAAAAATTTATCATCTATTGTGATCAAGCAAGTCTTTCCTTCGCACTCAAAGTGCGAGATCCAACTTCTAGAATAGCCCGATGGGTAATGACTCTGCAACAATATGATTATACCATTGTACATAAACCGGGAAAATTAAATATAACAGCTGATTACTTGTCTAGGGGTGTAAACGCAGTAGAAATAATAGATTCCAACTACGATTCTGATTCCACAATGAAACATCGAATTAAAATTCATCAGGAACAGGACCCAAAATGCCAACAAATTATTAATTATCTAAAAAATAAGGAGACACCATCACCTACTCATATGTTATTTTTTGAAAAAAATGATCTTCTTTACTGTATACCAAAAAATGCCCCCAAACATCGTGGTGACATCAAAGATAAATTAGTGGTACCCCTAACTTTAGTATCAGAAATAATACGTCAGTGTCATGATTCCCCAGTAGCAACCCATCAGGGATTTCAAAAGACTCTGAACAGAATTAGAGAAAACTTCTATTGGGGTAATATGCATAAACATGTTTTAAACTACGTTAAATCGTGTACTTCTTGTGTTGAAAAGAGAGGTCATAAGCCCGAAAAACTAGCTCCATTACAGCGCGTTCCAGTCACACAACGACCAATGGAATGCATAGCTATGGATGCTCTGGGTCCACTTCCTCTAACTTATTCAGGAAATAAATATATCTAGGTGATTTCTGATTATTTTACACGCTGGCCGGAAGCATATCCGACACCCGATATAAAAAGTGAAACCGTTGCTAGAGTATTAGAAGATTTTATTAGTCGACATGGTGTACCTTCTCGTCTAATTTCCGACAGAGGCTCTAATTTTATCTCAAAATCCATCTCTGAGGTGTATTCGAAATTAGGTATTGAAAAACACACTACTACTTCATATCACCCTCAGAGTGATGGAATGGTAGAAAAACTTAACTCGACTTTAATTAATTCATTAAGTCATTTAGTAAATTCTACTCAAACAGACTGGGACCGGCATGTACCTTTCGCCTTGCTAGCTCATAGATCGGCACGACATTGTACAACAAGCGAAACACCATCATATCTCTTGTATGGCAGGGATATCCAGTAACCGTATTCTGTTATGTCTCAACCTATAGCTCATAACTATGCGGATGTCCGAGAGTACGCTGGAGATCTAGTTGTACGTTTACAAAATGCTTTTCAAATTGTCAAAAATAATTTAATAGCTGCAGCAGAAAAACAGGAGACGTATCGCCGTAAGACCGCAGTTGATAAACAAATAGATATAGGAGATGTTGTATATCTATATCTTCCCGAAACAAGAGCAGAGATTTCAAGGAAATTAATGAGACCAAATGTAGGCCCTTTTAGAGTTCTGAATAAACAATCACCAGTAAATTACGAGATAGCTTGCGTAAAAGAACCTTCAAAAACCCAAATAGTTCATGTAGATCGACTTTCAAAAATTAATGATAGAATTGTATTCCCGACTTTACACGAAATTAATTCTACACCTCAGCAATCTACTGACTCGAATAAGGATAGTAAAAATAGTTACTTCGGGGTTAACGATAGCGTGCAAAGAAAAGGTAAAAAGGCGTTTGTTCTTAGCCCTGTAATTAATCCTAAGAGCAAAAGCTCAACGTCAATTCCAAATAAAGGAGTCTCATCTGTCCCAAAATGTGATGGTGGAATGTCTCGAACAATAAAACATAATTATAATACTCGTTTCGCTCGAAAGAACTGTAGCACATAATTGACTGATTAAATGAGTAATACAAACATTAACAAATGATTGTGTAGAGTGTATGTATAGCAATAAATAGTTTTGTAAATTTATACATATATATATGTTTTTATATCTTGAATTACTTATGTAACTGCTGACTAAAGTTCTTAATTCTAGCAGTCTGTAAGAAGTTTATATTTTAAATTAGCCAAAATTACATTGTGTGGTAAATAAATGCATACTTTATGTGCTATTTCTAATTGGAAATCTTATTAATTATCACTTTATGTATGATTTTAAGTAGAAAACAAAAAAAATGTATTGAACAAATCAGAGCCATGCAAAATAAGTGAAAATGTGTGAATGTGCAAATATGTGAATTTTTTTCCAGGGAGATTATTGGTGTTGCATTCACTGGCTGGATAATTTTTATAAATTAAACTACCCATTTTTTTTCTGGCTGGAAGTCCTTTTTTTTTATTATTTAATTCTATACCCCATTTCCCCCATTTTGACGAAGTGGAATGCCCTAACGTGGGACTTGGAGAAAACCGGTCCTGCAAGGGAAAAGCGAGGGGAGGAAGAAGAGAAGTGAAGGGGGGAGGAAAAAAAGACAGAGGAGCTGCAGGACATCGCCGGAACAAGAGACCCAGTTGGTTTGGGGAGTTCGACGCTTTATTGGAGACTTTGAAAAGTAAAGTTGAAGTTGATAAAAAAGAAAAAGCTGATTGAAAGAAGAAGAGCCCTCTAAAATGGTGAAATTAGGAGATGCCTGAATGTCAGCATTTACATCCAAGTTGTCGTCGATCCAAGGCGTTTGCCATACTATTAAAGAAGAACGCTGGACTATTGTGATCAACCAGGTTTGTGAACCCCACTAAATAGGCCGGCCTATATCATCGACTGTTTATATATGTAAGTGAATGTTTTTTTTATTTATTTAATTATCCAGCCAGATTTTTTTTGTGTGTGGTACCACCATTTACGTAACTTTATTTAATAATTAATCTCACTAGAACAGGCAATCTAGGGTAACTTAATCACTCCACGTGAGTGAATTATCATTTTAATAGCAAAATTGTAATAAAAGAAACAATACAAATAACTGAATTCATATTATTGTAAATAGATGTGTTATTTTCTTTTGTGAATTAAAAGAAGTTTTGATTACTGAAACAAAGCCAGTTTCTGCTTCTGTTCTTTCAGGTTAGAATCTGGGTAGAAATAAAGACTTGAATAAATACACAACGCAATATTAAAAAAAAAAATAGTAATAATTCCTTATTTTAATATAAATTATCATAGGTGATCGTTTTATAATAATTGTAATTTTCTACACAACAGTTCTGAATAGCTTTCGGAAATTCGCATTTTCCTCTCCGTGCTTAACTTTTGGAAGTGAGTGTAGTAATGACCACGGTGTGTGCAATGACACTGTCTTGTTGAAAGTAAATATCCTGTAATTGTCTCGAGAGCCAGCGGAATAAACTCTTGCAGCGTAGTTGAGTAACGATCTGATTCAGTTACATCACGATGATTTTCCTGGAAAATGTAAAGTTTAATGACGCCTATTAGTGATATTATGCCCCAGACGATGATGCGATTGAGAGCAAGTGTATGGAAAACTTCCCAGGGGTTCCTTTCGCTATAATACAACATATTCCGTTTGTTTACAGACGCATCGAGGTGAAATGTGTCTCATAAAAAACGCATTTGCTTTACGGGAAGTCAAACAGGTTTTAACAGGATGTTCTTCGCGTTACATGATCCCATACTGACAATTTCTATGACACAAACATTTTATACGGTTGAAAATTCAGTTCTTAATGCAGAATCCTGCGGACAGATGCCTGAAAATGACGTAAGCAAATGCTGGTTTTCGAGCTGAGCGCTTCGAAGATTGAGGCACTGCTGCTTTAACTATCTCAACATTTTGTGGTGTCATAACGTTTCTCTAAGTTCCTTTAATGGATGACACATTCCCAGTTGCTCTGAATGCATTAACCCAATTTACAATTTATTGTTGTTCAGGAATGCATTCGCAGAGGGAGGTGTAATCGCAAACGAAAAGCACGCTGCTCTGGAAGGATCGATCGGCGCATTCGGAAAATACACTTAAACAAAAAATGAGCGCTCATCACCTGTCCAATTCATTTTGGCAAATGAAAAGCTCCAGGGAAGAATCGGATTAGGAAAAGGGAAGGGGTTATTGATGAAAAACGGGGAAGAGCTGCAGGATCTCGCAGTAAGCGAAATTCTTTCTCTTATATTTCCTTATTAATAATAATTTTGCATGGTTTAATTTCTTTTAAAAGTTGTGTTTTTTTAACCATGCTTTCGATTATTATTTCTTAATCAGTTAGATTAATTCTTTTAATCTTTGCCTTTTTAAGTTTCATACTTTGCTCAAAGTTAATGATATTATTGTTTTGTACTACAAATCTTGTAAATGTATAAGTAATGAAAATATCCTTATTATTTCATATAAAATTTCTGGAATATTAGAGTGGTCAGTTCCAATTTTTATGCATATGAGAGGTTGGTATTTTAGTATAAAGCTATTAACCAAATTATTTGTGTTAATGTTATATACAGAGTAATTTTTGGATCTGTTAACTCAGGGAGATTATAGAAGAATAAGCTCATAAAGTACACCTTATTTTATTTTGTGATTACACGAAGATTTACAATGCCCTTTATGAGTCCTAATTGTTATATAAGTTGTCTAAGTCAAGTTATATACTAAAAAAGTGGTAATAATAATATTAACAAAGTAAATTAGTTTGTTTTACTCAAAATAAAAACTTTTAATGAATATTATTTCAACTGGATCCCTCTGGGTGTAGTAATTATTCAAAAATTCAAAGCGTAAACATTTTTTTCGAAATTATAATGTTTCGAAATATTATTTGATTTAATTTATCACAAGAAATCAAATCATTTCTATTAACAAGCAGTATTTCGTTAATATTTTTGGTTTTATTTTATGATAAAAAATGTGAAAATTTAATTTTATTTTGGCTATAATAACGTAATAAAAATTATTCACAAAAAAAAGAAAATTTCATATAATTTAAATATTATTAATGGAAAATTGTAAGAATTTAAAAGTGCTAATAATAACAGAAAAGTCAATCTCAGCTTAAGCTAGTTAAGTTGATTAAGCTATCAAGAAGCGATATAGAAAGATCACTTTACGTCAGGGCTTCCCAACGTATGGTCCACCGGTTCTTTCCAGGGGGTCTAAAATTTGCAAACATAAAAATCGACTGACACGAACCTCGTTTCAAATTAGACCAGGGAATAAGAAACCATAGGGTTACTAAAATTAAGTCTGAAAAATAGTCACATTTTACAACGCCAAATTATTGCAACTACTCTCTTCAAGTGCGCATGCGTTAGAATTCCTATTTGGAGCCGATGTCCCGGGCCAGAGACGCTAGTGGCGGATGGTCGTTCTCGTTATCCTCATACTTCCACCATGGATCGGTGGCTGAACCCAAACAGCCACGAAAATCCACACGATATCTCTCAGACATTTATCTGAACATAGCTTTGTCTCTTAGATATCCGAATATCTACGTTATGTCTGTAAGTTATCCAAACAGTCGCAGCAAATGGATATCCTATGGATATTTGGATATTGCGACATCTGGTGGATATCTCTTAGATATTTTGGATATATTTAGATGTTTCCTGGATATCCAAAAGATATCTGTGGGAGATTCTGATATCTATATAAATAAAATACGATATCCAAGAGATATCCAGATATAATCTTATTAGATATGCTTTAGATATCTTATTATCTTAGTTATTTTTTAATAAATATATATGTTCCAGAATTATTAAAAGCTGAAATGCATTTCTAATGAAATTTTCCAAATTAATGTTAGTATTTTCCCCATAATTTTTAGAAGTTATCAACTGAAAAAATATTTTGAAAATTTTATAGCAGTTGCAAGCATTTTTTGTGGGTTCATTTATTGTTTGATTAAATACTAAATTTCAAAAGAAAAAACATTAGAAATAATATGTTTTGTAATATATAACTCCTATAATATTAAAGCCGAGCTGGCAGCCGAATGGTTAGCGCTCTTGCCTTCGGTTCAACAGTTCGTGGGTTCGAATCCCACCTTGGGCATGGTTGTTTGTAGTGGTTCGGAATCCACTTTAAACCGTAAGTCCCGGTCTAATTAGCCCTTGTGTGCAAAAAATGACCGTTGAGCGACAAACAAACCAACCTATAATATTAAAAGTGTAAACACAAAGTGACTTAATTTTAAGAATTTATAAATTAATTCAATGTTACTTTTAACATTTCAAATTATTAAAAACAAAATCATGTAAAATTTTTTTTACCAAACTTTTAAAATTTTTAAAGCAATTGAAATGCATCAAAATTAAATTCTGCATGAATTATAGAGGCACTTTTGTTAATGTGTGAAGATGTTCTGAAGATTGTTCTGAAGAATGTTCTGAAGATTAAAAAAAATGGAAGTAATTTCTTTAAACAATGCTTATATAATTGCATCAGCCTTTAACATAAAAACAAAATGTATTAATTCAAAAATTCAGAATTAGTTTCTTTATAAACATTCTTAAATTTTAACAAAACTACTGATTTTGAAGATACTTCTTATTTTTTATTTAATGTAGAAAATAAAAATAAATATTTTGTATTTTAATCTCAGTTTCAATGACTTCTGTTCTTTAGAAATAAAATTGAATATTGAAAATATAAGATTTTAAACTAAAAATTTTACAAAATATTAAACAGTATAATGACTTTGAAAATTCTATATTATGTACAGATGCATGACAACTTTAAAAGAATTCACTGTGAAATTTTTAGATTGCCAAACAGTATATTTACTTTTCATATTCAATAATAAAGACACACGCTCCTAAAGAAACCTTAAAGGACTTTTTTTAAAAAAGAGTAAACTTGTATTACGTGAAATAAACTCTTTATTTGAACATTAGGCATTCACATCACTTCTATGACTTATTTCTTAATAAAAGAGCAGCTATATTCATTTAATTTTTGCATTCATAATTAAAAATGTAGTCAAATTTTTATGAAAAATAATTTATAAAAATCAATTTACCTGGGGCCTGAGCAGCTACCAGGCGCGTCGACAGATGGTGGATCGCCGAACGTCCTGTAGGAATGACAGGATAGCCTTGAATATAGAATCAGAGGCCGCAAACCAACTCCCGAAAGCCTTGGTGTTATGCGACTCGTGCCTAGGTTAATTTGGCACCGTGGTAATGGTGTCTTAACGGAGCCTCTAGTTGCCTGGCGAACTTCTACAGTATTTTGCCTTGCCCAGTAACTCAGGCAATGCTGGGTGGACAATTGTATTACCTGAGCCTATTAATTCATTGTTATTTTATGGCTGAAAAAACAGAAATAACAAACTTTTCTGCATTAGCAGGTGAAGCCTCTGAAGTAGACCTTGCTGAAAAAGACAAGGGAACCCAGAGGCAATCTAGTGAAGGGGCAGAAATGACCTCCACACCATCTTCTTCTGGTTAGAGTCAGGAAGCTATCGCTAGCATGACAGACTCTCTGACCAGAATCAAGCTTAAAAAGAGACTTTCTGGTGCCCAGAAAAAGAAGCTGGTGAAGGAACGCAAAATCGCCGAGGGGACAGGGTTGAAAAACCCAAGGCAACCAAAGGCAAGAAGCGTCCCGCCAACCGGACGGACCAGAGCAAGACCGGAAAGGCTGCCAGGAGAGAAGGACCTGGAGGAATTACCTACAGGGTGGCTCTCACGGCGGTCAAGATGGCTGTACTCCTAAAGGGCCATCCGTAAAAACGGCTAACAGAGGAACAGGCCTCCGATCTGGAATTCTTGTTAATGGAGAAAATAGGAAGGACTGAGTAGGGTTTTGCCCCAACCTTCCTATTCTGTAAACTTTAGGATGGGGTACTCATTGTCAACTGTGCAGATCTGGGGAGCTCAAAGTGGCTGTAACAGACTGTCAGTGACATAAGCCCTTGGCAGGAGCAAAAACTCTTGGTGGGTGAGGCAAGGAAACTTGTCAGAACCACCAAGATAATTGCAAACTGCCGCAAATTTGCAGCAAACTGGAGCCTAAAAAGGTCCTGAGGAAAATCGAGGCACAGTATGGTGTGGTCACTCCAACGGAGTGGAACGTTTTTAACATTAAGAACGACCCAGCTGGGCAGACCATCGTTCTTAGTGTACCCGAACTAGATGTTGTCACACTTGGTGTAAGGGGATATAAGTTTTATATCGGACTTCACCAAGTGCAGGCAAAAGTACTTGACAAACCCGCTCCTCCCGATGGGGTGAAGGTAGTTCAAGCCAACCTCCAACACAGTAGAAGTGGTACCACTAACCTCAGTAAGAAGTTTCTTGCTGGGGATATACACGTGGCCCTGATTCAAGAACCCTGGCTGGTTAGGGGGAGAATCAGTGGCCTCAAAGGAACTAAAGGTAAGCTTATCTATTGTACCAATAGTAATGCTAGAACTTGCATACTTTTACATAAAAACATTGAGGTTTTACCCCTCTCTGAATTTATCCTTAGGGACCAGACTATATTTTTTTAATTGCGTAGTACGTTCAATATCTAATGATCAACAATTTGTAGTTACATTAATACAATGTTAACCATCAATAGGGAACACAATGTTTTAATTATTTCAGATGGTTAATCCCATAAACCGTCTCGGGTTCAGTGAAGAATCGTGTTTAAAATTTGTTTGTGTGGCAACATAGTTTGTGATTTCACCTCAAAGATAATTCGTTCCCCATAGCACTTGCAAAGAGTACAAAAGGATTAGTCTGGAACGCATGACTGAAGAGTAAAGACCGGTTCTGTACAGGGTTAGGGAGAGAGAAGAGCTGGCTCAAATGCTCCCTGAAACTGACACCGGAAATAGCCGTTGATGACGTAGTCAGGCATCGAAGGAGAATAAGCTGCCTTGCATTTTTAAGCAAAATACTTATTTTTTACTTACAAGTTCATTTTGTTTTTAACCAGAGTAAATAAACTACAAATGCCTCTCAAATATTTAGTAAATTTGCAATTATTATATAATAAACAACAAAAAAATTATTATTAATATTGAAATTAACTTAAAATTATATATCGAATATAAAAATATATTTACCTATTAGCTTCAGTTTGTCTTGATTTTTTGACTATTGACCCATTTCTTGTTTTTTTTTCTTTTTTTTGTAGAGTTTATTTGCGATACTATCGCTGGATTTCTATTTAAATACCTAATTCGTATAAATGTTCTCAAGCGACAGAAAAGTTTAATTGCCTTTCAATTTACAGTAGGAAAAGAAGACTCTTTTTCATTTATTAATGTTGCTATGACATTTTTCCCATTAAAAAATGTGTCGCCATGAAATTTGCGAAACATTATCTCCGTTTGTTTTATAGTTTCCATCCATGCTTTTGTTGGAACAGTAAGTCCCCCTGCAGAAATTAAACTAATCCACTCGAAATGATTGGGCATATCGACTGAATTTCTTGATATATTTCCAAGTGAATTATCTTTAATTTTATACGCAATATAACCTGCCACATAAACCATAGCTTCTTTTTCAAATGAAGATATATCACAATTTGGATTGGAAGAGGCAAGTTCATTTTTCCAAAATAAAAGTAAGGGATTAATTAAGAATTCACACGATTTAATTCATCATGTTGAGAATCAAAAGAATTGATAATTTCTTGACGTTCTTTTACATTAAATGAAGAGTTTAACATTTCACTTATTAAATAAACGTCTGGTCCATTTTCTAAAGAGTTTACTTTTGGTGGCAAATAAGGTAATTTATTTGCGAGCAATATTTTTTTAAGTGAATTATTACTTCAGAAGGAGAAGAATGGTCATTGAATCTCCCGAAACCTCTAATTTGGCTGAAGAGGCTTTAGAGCGAATCTTGAGTAAGTCTACTTGTTAAAATCTAAGACACATTTATAGATTTCAAGTCTTCATATAGTCCATAAAGAGAATGAATTGAAACAATAATCCCTTTCTGAAAAGGCAAAACCAATATTTTTCCAGATACACGTAAATTGATTGCTCCTTGATTACGTTTAAAGTTTCTTCTTGAGTATCAAAGTATTTTTGCACACCAAAAGCAGCTTTTAAAGGCTTGTTACTGGGAGGTATTAGTACGGAGCTGTTCATATCAAATAAATTATCGATTAATGAAAAAAATCCAGCCGCTTTAGTATTTCCAGTGAAATGTATTATAACTTTAGCAGTAGTTTCCGAAAATAAAGTCTTCGCAGGTGTAACTTTTTGTCTTTCATTTCCTTTAACAGTTAGAAATTGGGGTTTCAGTTTTTGGCAAATTTTTATTTCCCCTACATCTTTATTCAATATCTCATATAATCTCAAGAATTTATTATTGTACCGTCACGCAAAACTGAACCACTATCTAAAAAATGGTTCCTCAATAACTTGATATAATGAGGCATATCAGCGAAAACCAATATTTTCCTTCAATATTTTGAAGGATGAAGAAAAAAAGATTTGTCGATAATTATTTCCAGTTCTTTCCATAAGGTATGACACCCGCCAAGATCCGAAATTATTGCTCGAATTTAAACACCAGTAAATTCCACTTTTATTACAGAAAATACAAGTTTTTTATTCATTTTACAGTCGAAATCATAAAATATTGGCTGTTTCCACGGGAAAATTAATCCTCTCAATAAAATAACTTGAACTTTACAAAATGGGCCTAATATTTCATCCAATGAAGAATCGTACCACAATTTCAAATCAATGTGCTTTTCGTCAAAGCTCAAAGAACATATCTTTTCCACATCACTCAAAGGTTCGAAATTTTTTTTCATCAATAACAATACATCTTTAAGAATTCCAGGCATGCAACTAAACTTGGAACACAATCTTTTCAAAGTACTTGGACTTGGCATATTTAATCCCATTTTATTTCGCCAAAAATCCTAAGATTTTGAAGATAATGACCGAATCAAAATACATTTTGAAATAGTGTCAGATGACCATTTAGTTCTTAATTTATTTTCTTCATCTTCACGCTTATAAGCGAATAAATTATTTATCCACATCTTCCCAAGTTTAACGTTCTCCTTTTGAAGTAATTTTTTTGTAATATTTGCATTTCATTCAAAAGCAATTTTTTATTTGATTTCAATTGTTTAATTATTCTTGTTGTTGAAGTTCGATTTCTTTTTTGCTCATTTTTAAGGAATTTCACTGTATTTTCTCTACGCATAGTATTCTTTGTTTCATTTCTTCTATATTTTTAAAATATTTATTGCATTTAAGGCATTTAATGTCACTACCACATTGATTTTCTGTATCACATAATTTATATATGTGGACTCTGACACTCAATTCTTTCAATAGTTTCTACTAATCTTCTTTTCGTTTGTCTCTGTTCTCTTGGAGTATTTCGAATTATGATTCAAGCCGGTAATTTAAGATTAGGCAGAGCCGTCGGTTTTAATATTTTTCTCTCTGGCAAACCAAGTAGTTGATTTTGCATATCGTCCATATATTCATTCAAATCAAAACGTTCACTGCACACTGTAGCATTCTTGATGTTGATTTTGTCACTTCTTCGACATCCATTCTTTCGAAAACATTTGTTTTTCTTTTGGAAATCAGTGAAATATTATGTGTTTTCCTTTTGTATTTTGATACGTAGCAACAACACACGATGGATATGTTTTCCTCTTTAAGAAATACTCTTGCTTAAAATGAAAACATTAACATTAAACAAGCCAAAATGAATGAGAAAGCTGCGATCAGACACAAGCTAGCATAGAGAATGCCAGCCAGTCGATGCCCAGGGACGTCACGCTCTTTCGTTCTCCGTTGACAAGGCGGCATGCGACACCTCAAAGTGATGAGCCAGCCCTTCTGTTTTCCCTAGCCCTGGGTTCTGTAGTCCTCTCCTGCAAGTGTGTGCTGATCGTTTCTCTTGCTGCCTTCTCCAGGCGATGGTCGCGACTGACCCCGCGAGGTGGGTCGGCGTCTTCCACCGGATGTTAACGGTGATACCCTCAAGATGTTGGTCAATGCAATGGATGTTATTGGTGTTGCTTCAAATCCTGTTGCTGCTGATCTTCCTGCCGGGATACAAGCCAACATTGGATCACTATTATACTCTTCAAGCAGCGTGTGCTAGCGAGAGTGTTTCTTACAGAAGTGATTCGTATGTGAAAGTGTCTCAAGTGATTCTACCATTAGTGCTATTCATTCCTGTGATACAAACGTTAGAGTCATGTGTAACTCCGATCCACGTTTGGTTGAATCAACTCGCATTTCTTTGGATAATTCTGGGTTTAAAGGTGCTTTGCAGAGCCAGCAAGTGAATGTTGCAGGTGCATGTGTTTCTGTCAATAATTCTATGAAACCTTTAACTAGAGAGCAATGTGGATTACACAAGTGTTGTCAGAAGATATGTGCCTAAACTGGATTATTTTGCGCTTGACCCAAATAATCCGATTACCAAAATGGAAAGATGCGATCTGCGAGAGCTAGCAAAAAATATTGAACTGTTAGCTATTTTTGCATCAACTCAAAAGTCGATAATATATATGCTTGAAGGGGCTGATGTGAACTATCACATAAGCGCACTTTGGATGCATCATAATGGGCTTTATCAGCATGCTTTCAATTACAGTCTTCAACTTAGGGGTAAGTATTCCCAGATGCGTTTTTGTCTTCTTTCAGACAGTGATTTGTATGGTGAAAAATGATAATATTTCTAGTTATAGTAGTTGTGTAAATAATGACTCTCTGAAAATGTTAAATGTTTCTATAAGTGTGGATAATAATGTTAATATGAATAATAGTAGTTCTGTTGTAAATAGTATAATAGTAAATAGGAATTCTAAAGAGTTAAGCAAAACGTTAAGAAATTAGCAAATACTATTTTAAAAGTAAATAAAAATTGTGTAGTTTTGTCAATGTTACATGTGTTCACTCATAGCTAAAAATGCAAATAAAAACAAATTTGGTGATACCTTCTCAGGATCTGATGACAATGATTGTGCAAATAATAGTGTGAATATTGATTCTGGTGTTGTTTGAAATAGTGTAAATACTGAATGCTCTAATACTGCAATTGAATACAGTACAGTAATACTAGTAGTAATGTCAATATTTTTGCCAGTAATAGTAATGTATTTTCAAATGATTATATTGTAACTAATATAAATGAACTTAGATAATAAAAAAAGAGGCACACCTTCCGATTCTAAGAAAAGGTTTATTTAAAAAAACCCTGCTAATACATAAAAAACAATGCTGGTCCCCTCCATAGAAATTAACAATGTGTTTCATAAAAACTTACATAATAATAACAATAGTGCAAATGAAAATCCTATAGATAACCCAACAGCGGGTGGAGAAGCAATGATAAAACTCCACCTATACTTATTAAGTTTGAAACTAACTTTAGCTCTTTAATAATTTAAAAGTACACTGCTGGCCACCATAAATCCAACACTCTGATGCATGAAATTTACAATATCAATTAGCAGAGGTAAGGTACGCAAATGATCAGAATTTCAGCGCAGACGTACATCACGTGCGCCTGTGGAACCACTTCAAAGTGCTATTTAAGGCTTGGAGATTTCTACGATTTCAAGTTTGGCAATTGTGTTTTTCTTGTGGTTGTTAAAAAAACTAATTATGCCTCGTAGAAAACAGCGATCATTTTTTTGATCACATATCCGAGTTCGACATAGGAAGGAGAGTGGCCTACTGAGATTGTGGATTACCTTTCAGGGAAATCGGTAGTCGTGTTGGACGAAACCAAGCAACTGTAATGCGGATATATGATCGTTGGATGCAGGAGGATACGACGGACTGACGCGCGTGTTTGATCGCATTCACCTCACTGCACCACTTCACTTGATGACAGGCAAATTGTGCGCATGGCAGTGACGGATCGCTCAGCCACATCACGAACCATAGCACAGCACATTCATCTGTAACACATCATCCAGTGTCTGCGCGTACCATTCGAAGACGCCGTTTACAGCAGAGTGGTCTGTCCGCAAGACGTCCATTGTTTCGTCAACCCTTGACGCAGTATCACAGACATCTCCACCGTCAATGGTGCGATGAAAGAGGGATGTAAACGGCATAATGGAATGAAATTGTTTTTATTGACGAATCATGCTTCTGTATGCAACACCACGATGGTCGCATTCGAGTCTGGAGACGCAGTGGAGAGAGGATTCTGAACAGCTGCGTTATGCACCGCCACACTGTATCGCATCGGGTATTATTGTATAGGGTAGAACTGGATATCACTCGCGCACTCCTCTAGTAGGCATTGCCGGTACTTTACAGCTCCTAGGTGTTGTAGCCAGTTGTCCTTCCTTACCTGCAGGGCTTGCCCACAGCCATATTTCAACAGGATAATGTGATACAGATTACGACTGATACAGATTACATGTCCAGCTGCCACACCAGATCAACTTTGGCAACGTGTGGAAGCTACTTGGTCTGTTGTACCTCAAGAACAAATCCAAAGTCTCTGAATCAATGCCGAGGCATGTGGCATTCGTAATCTCCAACTATGGCGGCTACTATGGCAGCTGATTTTGGCAAGAACCACACTTCACAGAATTCTATAATCATTTGATACTTGGTCAACATGTTATCTACAAAATAAGTTTTCTTGTGATATCTCTTATCTTTCTGGGTGTTGCAATTTGGGTGGCCAGTGTGACATTAGACAAAAACAACTGGCTTACGCTCCTAAATAGATTGAAGCAAAAAGCAATTATTACATATGAACATTTAATTAAAATGGCACCACGCGCCTGGACAATAAATTTAGACCTACTAATAACTTGGTATCACACGATAGCCGAAAAGATATCTACTTACGCATTATCTGTCTATGGACCAAACTTACGTATACAAGGTGTACAAAAAATTAATAACAAAGAGGCTATTTCCACTTATGAGGGCCAACAGAACATAAAAAACGGCACTCAATGTATTAGCAGGCGTGATACCAGTACATCTCCAGGTACTCATGGAAGAGAATGGGAAACGTACTTAAATTCCTAATCGATATACACATTGTTCAAATGATTATCAAAGAAAGGCAGCATACCACCTAATCCCCCCACCTGATATAAGACAGAGAAAGACTAATCTACTTTCCATTTAACACGGAGACTATCGTCACAATTACACGGAAGAATAAAAAACAAATGGAATCAGTGCGGCATTCTGTGTCTTCCATATATAACGACAACATTAAAACAACACTTCTTCCTCTGAATCAGATTAACTTCATTTTCTAGGCAGAAATATATGACACACACCAGGTATTCAATTGGATTAAAGAAGAGAACTCAGCAATCACACATATACACATAGCCTTTCAAGCCTAAATGCTCTAGCAAAGCAATGCGTACAATAGTTATTAAATGAATTATCAAAACTATTATAAAATTTTACAGGGATTCAGAGCACACAGGCATAACAGATATTGAAGACGCAGATCAGGCAACGAAACACGCTGCAACAGTGCCATCGGAAAATACAGTTAAGCTACCATTATCGCATGCAAAAAACTCATACTTAGTCAAATAATGGATCATTAGCAATCCGAATAGAATAGCGCAGAATCGGGCAGGTACACTCACGCCTTCTTTCCAAGAGTGAGCAAAAAGTGACTAGTCGGCCAATTCTTTATAGGACACTGCCAATTTTCCACTTTTGTTCACAGGCTGAGAAAAGCGACCACAGCAGATTGTATCTGCGGAGAAGAAACACTCAACACTATGCATTCGACTATTGACTAACAGCTTCTCATCATCTCAATAAATCTCTCAGCGTGGAACGAATTAATCTTAATAAAATAGCGCAAAAAAACTATTAAAAAGAAAATAAAAAGAATTAAAGGTGTCGATAGATGCAGATAACACATAATTACGTACTTTAGCAAAGTTGTTACAACTTCCCTGTGCTCAAGTACTCAACATACATATCAAACAAGGCAAACCTCACTTGATGATTACAGTGACTACACCACAAAATACAAATTGGTAGCCCTCATCTTCTTGAGGAGTAGCTACAGCAAGCAGTGTAGAAATGGACCCACAGATTATGACCAAGGGAAGTATCTCTCTCTCTCACACACGTGCCAAGCTCTGGCAGGGAGTACAAGTTCCTACTTAGTCTACATCAACCTCGTGTCAACTACAGACTCTTTAGTACCACTTCGAATATGAACACAAGTTCAAACACAGTGACCAAAGCAGCCTGTAATGCAATGCGCCACGAACATTGTATAATGTTGGTTCCAGTTTCGTAAATTTCTAAAGATTATTAAAATGGTTTTGTCCAGTACGAAGTAAACCTAATACAATGCATATAGTTGGCCACAACAGGGGCTTCTTAGACGACTAACGCATTAACTTTTACGTGTGTCCAAGTTTAGCCGTCGAGTGCACGAACTTTCTGCTCCAAAATAACAAGAAGTATTGTCAAGGCGTAATAGAGCATTGAATCTCGTTGGCAACTACAGAGGTCAGGTATTAGATATCACTATCAAGTGAAGGTACGGACGGTTTTACTGCTCAAAAGGAAGCATTTGTATCAGCCAAAATCATCCCAGTTCATTCATCAGAGATACGTAGATGTTATTCACCACGAACTTTTCGGACAAAAACAAATTTAGCAGACTTCGGCTCACTCTGTAACAGCAGTAGAACTGCAAGTCAACTTGAAGGATGATAAAGTATTTCTAGGTTTCCCTGTAGCTGCACGTTAATAAGGCCCATTTTCCAACAAAGTGCCCCTAGAGGGCACAGGATCCCAACTTTCTGTAATGGTGACTTTTAGGTGAGGGCGTTACTACGCGATTCGGCTTTGTTCATGATTTTGTATTCTCAGTAAAATACAAGGAGTGGTGCATTCCGGTATCGAACCGACTGTCTTTATGGAGGTTCACGGCCAGGAAGTGCATTAATTCATCCTGTGACTGGGACGCTACTGCTGGAACGGTTGTGTTTTCCCGGTTCAACAGGGGGATCGAAGTGATCTCCCTGTGATGAGTTCGCATTGGACATTTACAGCTTCAAACTCACTTCTAGAGTAGACTGTCTCCTGCGGCATCCAAAGGTAGTGAACAGAGGTGGGCTATCCCTTCGCGAGTTAGTTCTGATTCTTCTAGAAAATGAGTGAACAATAACTGAAGAAAAAAGAACGGAATTTGCCAGGTCATCCTTCTCTCTCGCTCTATCAGTCAGCGATTCTGGTCGTAATCTTCGGGAATTCATTATCTGATCAAATCACCCTATTACTGATGTTAATTTTTCATTTTTCGCGTTCAGTTCGAATTTCGATTACACACATTACTCTTGAATTCATAATAGTTTTATCTCAATCAAAAACTTACTTTCTTTCACCATTCGTTAGTCTTTTTGACTCGTTCTTTAGACTCCGACTTTATCAAAAGTGTTAATAGCAGCTGAACTCGTTACTTTTCTCCAATTGAAAATTCCGGGTTTTTCTCAGAAGTAATTATCTTAATAAAAAATAAGTAATGATAAAATTGTTCCCAATATTTTGATGAAAATAATACACAAAATATTAAAATTTAGAGAGTTTGTAACCAAAATGTTCCGTACAGACAATAAAGTTACAGCAATTATTACAGACAATGCTGAAAATATGAAATCAGACACATCTTTTTTAAATATACACATATTTTATGCACACTTTAAATTTGATTGTCCAAAGACCACACAATTTTCTATTAAAAAACAGTCGATGAAATAAAACTGTTATGCATTTATAAAAGTTCTAATGATTCAAGGATGTTGATTAAATACAACAGAATTTAAATTTATATATAAACTGAAAGCGTGAGGTTTCCCAGCGTTGGAATTCAACAAACGAAATGTTAAAATTTTTATAAACAGGAATCCGATAATATCTTTTCTTGCAATGTTAGGCGTTATAATTTTTAATTTCACAGATTGTGATAGATAAACTATACAAAATTCAATTGATATTTAAAAAATTTTTGATGAGGTAGCTTCAATAGTTTCTTCAGAGAAATACACTTCTCTCTAAAACAGTAATTCTTATTAAACTAATGGTGAAAAAAGAAGAATTATACATCATTAAAAATGATAATTTGGAGCCAATTAAAAAATAAGGGAGTGGATTGCTAAAAGGTTTGTCAGAGCTGTTTGGATGAACTTCCCCCAATGAGCTTGTCACACAGGCATCTTAATTACACCCTCGATTCAAAAAACATAGTTTTCAAGATGATAGGCTGTTTAAGATGCTGTAATCGTATGGTAAAACAGCTGCGTTAAATTCGCAACAAAAGATAGTTTCTACATATATCCCTTTATTTATGACTGCACCTTCTAAATACTACAATTTCGAAGAATTTGATGAAACTATCAAACTACAAGCAATACTCGATTCCCAATCGGCTTCAATAATTGAATAAGAGAAATACTTACAAGTGCCTCCATCCCACATTGCATTCATATTTTTTTCTGTGTGAACCCTTCTACATCGGTACCGTGTGAACGCATTTATTTAAAAGCAGGTCAAATATGATAGACTTTCAATGAAAATTAAAGCCACGTGTTATGTTTAAATCAAAATTTAGAAAAATATATGGCTATAAAATAATAATAAATTTGTATTATTGTTTAGTAATTCATTAAATAATTTTTTTGTACATTCTAATTAAATATCATTTGTATAATAGTTTTTAATTATAATTGCAACTATGCCATAATTGCATATAATTATAGTATAAATCTATATTAATTTTTTTGTGCACCTAATAAAGACTTATGTATCTCAGACTTTTTTTATTTGCATTTATCCATTTGTAATTTAATTCTTAGTTAAATATAAAATTTAGTTTCCAAGAAATATTAATTTTTTACTGAGAAGTGAACTAGTGAAAAAGATACCTCTCACTTACAAGTTTTTTTTCAGTAAGTGAGAGGTATCAATTCAACACCGAAACTGAACGCTTTTGTCCTTCTCAATTGAAGCTGCGTTACTGAATGGAGTTGTCGTTTGGAGAGGCAAATGATGTACGGGCGTACTGAGCTTGTTACACAACAGCGGTTCTGTATATAGAGATGTGTCTTGTAAAGTGATCCTTCTCCATATGCGTTTGTTCCGAGGTGGCATTGCAAGACATCGTTTCCATGGTTGACAACATGAAGCCACACCGCCTCCTGCTAATCAGCAGCAATTGGAAAGGGCAATGTCACTTGAATATATTGACCAGTGTACTCCCTAATTTAAATCCCATAGAACACATACTTTGGAGAGCAATTATATCCTTCGGGGAACACCCAACAACTAAACAGATGCCAGAAAAATAGGCACTCTTACCTCAAGAACAGTAGGACAATCTGGTGCTGAGTATAAAAATAGTGCTAAGAAACTATTGCAGTAAAGGGAGGGTACATCCCTTACTAAGTAACATTGGCTTGTTGTTAGTTCTCTTGAACAATCACATTTAACGATATTAAGTTCAATAAAGTTTTTATTGATTCCGTACAGTATGCCTTGAATTCATTTTTGAGCAATTATCACCGACGTAATTTTTGTCATCGTTTGAGTATAAAATGTTATCTCCCATTTCAGAATTTCATGTCTCAGATTTTGCTTGGAATTATGAAAATATATTTGTTTATTAAGTTTTGCATACCAAGATATAATCACACAAATGAACATAATTGTTGATATCGATTACAGGAGCAAAATTATTGAAGTAATGAAGATTTATTAAACTGTAATAAGACCTATATTAATATATGGTAATGAATTTTGGATTTCAACAAATAATGAATGCAACTTAATAACTTGTGGCAGAAAAATTTTAAAACAAATTTTTCGACTAATTAAACTAGATAATTTTCAGTAGAGGATCAGAAGCAATATATTGATCATTTAATTATGCAAGAAAACATTTTGCATTCATTAAATCTTGATATTTAGCAAGGTTACATCATTCAAAGAGATGAAATTTGATTTGGAGAAAAACTTTAAACTGGAGGCCATTGAACTAATACTCAAAGGAATGACCAAACTAAAGATGGTTAAATGATACAACCATAAAAAAATTAACAATCATAAAAATAAGGAACTAAAAATCTAGGGTTAAGAGCATAAAAGTTTGTAGTGACATTGTTCAGAAAGGATTTATCATAGCTTTAGCACTTCTGTAAAATTCTTAATTTGTATGATACTTGCATAATATTTTTAAAATTCATTTCAGTAAAATTGGGTTTTCATTCAATAAATATCCTTTAAAATAAAGGTATTCCTTTCCCCTTAACATGACACTGAAATATTTCATTAATATAAAGAGAGCTGCATATAACAATCTGTCATCTTGGCAAAATCTTATAAATTAAACTTGAAATTAATATATCATACTTCATTTTGAACATTAAAAAATTTATGTTCTCATACTGATTAGAAATTTTTTTTAGTTTTTTATGTGCAAAATGCAAGTTCCCTTACACATATGCTGCAGTACTTACTTCATTTTCTTAAAATAAGATAATATGCATATTATTTGTAATATAATTATAAATATATCTTTTGTATGAACAAAACTAATTAGAGTTAAAAGTAAACAAAAGAAGCATTTATTTAATTTTAGCTTAAGAGATGAAAATGAATTTTTGTCAGAGGTCTTTCATAGAAAGGAAATTTTAATTAGGTAATGTTAGTGGGATCGAAAAATGGGACTTTTCTACAATTAGGTAGGAATAAAGAGAAAACAGAAGCAAATGTAACAAGGAAAATCAATCTTATGCTGTCCATAAAGGGGCTAAGAAAGTACATGTAGGGTTTGACACAGGGTTCAATCAAAGGCATGTAAAAATTAAATATTCTAATGTACCTTGATTCTTCACAATGAGAAAAATGATAACACACACACACTTTTGCATGCATGTTACAATAGTAAATTTTGTGTATGTTCAATAATTTTTATTCATTAATTAATTTAAAATAATTCAACATATAAAAATTTAAAACATCCATAATAATAAATAGCAGCTTTTACATAATTTTTTTTATGAAAGCTAATTTTTTTCAAGAATTAAAATAGTTTTTGAGTTTTGTGGTAACTCAATAAATTCATACATAAAGTAAGTATTGTAAGCTAGGATTTATGAACAAAAATAAAAAATTCGAAATATTTATATAAACCCTAAATAATAAAAACATCAACACGATGATGTTTTATCAGTGATGGTATTGAGCACTAAAGAAAGTGACTTTTTTAAATTAGTGTGAGAATTGGACAAATATTGAATGAATATATAAATTTATTCACACCATCAAGGAAATTCTGGTGTAAGATAAAAATATATAAATAAATATTTGAATAAATAGCATAAAAACATGCATATTATTTTTTGTAAGCATTTATTGAAGACTTCAATCATCTTACAAGACAACCGTTAAAGTTCTTGCCATTTTCACTTTACCCTTTAATGAAATGTACAATATGGTTTAAAAAAAACCTAGCAGTTGATTGCAGAAACAGTCACTGTAAAATTAGGTCAACGACACATTTCCCTCAGCCGTAATTCAGACAATAGTGGAAAAAATTGGAAGTTTCCAAGGAGCGATATTCAATATTATTTGTTTTATGACTTTAAAGTAGGCTATCACCAATTGCATCAAGACACTAATTATGCCAAGCGTCTGAAGATAGAACAGCAAATAAAGGTACTGCATGGTATTGGTTTCAAAAATTTAGACCAACGAAGCAGACTATGGACTCCTTTGCATTGAAAACATCAGGGTTTTTTATCAAAAATTAATTTTACAACTGGAGGTACATTGCCACAATAAGCTGGATGCCTAGGTTGATTACTTTGAGGATTAATATAGGCAATACATTTTGTAAATGACTTTCATTCTGACAGTCAAAAATTTTATTGGTTACTTCATTAATAATCAAATTCTGTACCAGTTACATTATTCCTTTCAGATGGAGTAATAAATTTTCATGTCAATAAGTTTGTGATTTTATTATCTTTTCAAGTATAAATTGCTATTAGAAAAACTTATAGAAAAATATTAAAGAAAATTACAAATAAAAAATAGCCTACATTTATTTACGAAATTTACAATAATTCTAAACATATATTCAGCACTGTAAAAATATACATGAACATTTTACGTATACTTTTAAATTTTTTTTGTTTTTTACATTCATTTACTTTTCCTTTATCAAATAAAATAAGTTTATATAAAAGTAGTCATATAAGTATGAGAGAAAATAAATTACTTAGGAAATTTTTCAAGATGGCATGAAGATATGCTTACATAATATTCAATCTATAATTCATTCAGAGTAATAAAGGATTTCATATATTTCAAAATAAAGTAGAAAATAAACTAATCATGCATTAAATACAGCCATAAAATTCTTGAAAATACATAATACACAAACAAATTTGACAAAATGATCACCAGATTCTTCATTGATATCTTCATCAATGTATATCTATTCATACATCAATATTGATTTTGTTGAATAACATCAAGAACTTTCACATGTCATAATAGTAAAGATACATTTTCTCAAAAGAGCTTCATAAAATCAAAAGAAAATTGGAACTAGAAACCCAGAAGTTACTGTGGATCTGAAGAAAGAAAAAATTTGTAGGTTAAAGGAATATAAAATTTGCAAATTTTCGCTAATTTTTAACAATATGATTTTATTTAACATAAAAAACTATAACTTACAAAACAAAACTGCTTACAACTGTCCTTATATTAATCAAATTTTATGCACTCATTTTTGATGTACAAATAAAAGATATTAGTGATAAACAAAAGATGATTAAATATAGCTGGAAATTAAAATGAAATATCATGCCAACATTATTTAACTATGAATACAATTTTTACAGCATTATCAAGTAATTCTAAAACATAAATAAAATTTTTCATGTTGGCAAAACTTCTGATCAATGAGTACTTTTAAATAACAGTTTAACTGGGACAGTAATTTCCATTATTGAGAGATTTCCTCTTAGATGTCCTTATTTTCTAGGTATTTATATTTGTATATATTAAAAAGTAAAAAAATTAAAAATACTGTAAATGGCTTGAAAAATTTTAAAATCAAATTTTATATCTACACAAATACAGAAATGTGCAGAACAACTAAAGTGAACAAGTGTTTAATTTGAACTATACTTATCAGATTGAAAATTTCCTTCACTAATAATACTTGGAGATTTGTCAATCAATCAGCGAAAATGAATATAAAAATTCTTTTTAATAATAAAGGATTAAAGATTATTTCAGGAATGAAAATGAAAAAAATTGCATAATGTTAAAAGAATTCAAAAAATAATGCTGAAAATAACTAAAACAAAATGGGCAATATTTTAAAATAAACGGAAACTAAAGAGAATATAAGAATGAAATTAATATAAGAATGAAAATTTCCTTGAAGACTATGTTACAACCGATTTTGTTTATGATTAACGTTATCAAAATTTTCTGAAAATGTTATATAGAGTTGATACTTTTGAAAATTAAACTTGCAATGCACCAAAATTTACTTGTACTTTTATTCATTAAATAGCACATTTTTTCTTTAAATGATTCTCGTATAATTTATTCTTTTTCTTAATTTCAAATACTACTTGCATTATTAGATAAGTCTTAAGATATCCTACATTAATATTTTAAAAAGCTCATTACGTAAAAACAGTACGAAGAATTTCAGTTCACTAGTGTTATTAATATAGAAAAACGAATATTTTTACTTCCACAATTTAATTACATTTTATTTTAGTTATTCATGTACAGCATAAGACATAGATTGTTCTATTTTTAATAAATATTCTTTTCTGTAGACATATAAAGAAAAATATTTTAGCACTTGTCAGTATTTATTTTAATTATATTTTAATGTGTGACTAAAAATAAAACTTTTCTGAATATTGGAAAGTACAAATTAATTTGATTGTTAAGTAAATTAATTTATATGAGTAGGAAACGAATGTATACCTCTTTTATCTGAATTTGGAGGATTTGAACTTCTTGATGCATTCTGTCTAAACTGTTCCACAAGATCTGGATTTGCAGCTTGCATTTGCGCAGCAATAAACTGTCCTCTTTAAAAAACACATCAAATGTTGATTACACATGTAAATGTTTTATGTTAATAATAAAACAAAATAAATTTATAGTGTCAAAAATAAATTATTTTTTGCAAGGGGAAGTATAGCATTTCAAATTTTTAATGTAAAAAACAAATTCTTCAAAAATTACTTTTAATCAAAACTTGATATTTTTTTTATCATACCATGCATACAGTTCTTTTTTTTTAAATTTAAGTACTGTATTATTCTCATGAACTCACCTATTTAGAAAAAGTATAATAAGTTATATTTAATGAAAATTCACAATTAATAAGAGAATTGGGTTACTAAGCAAAAAATGTGCATAGTAAATTCTCTCTTATATTATTTGGCTTAGTTTCATTAAAGTCAATATCCAATAAGTCACAGAGATGGCAGTTGTCACAAAGAATTCATTACATTTTATTAAACACAAGTTCATATTAATGTAATATATACAAATCAGCATATAATTTATTTATTCATATAATAGGTCTGGTCTAATTATGTATTTTCAGATATCATGTTAATCAAAGTATTGAAAGAATTCTTCCATTTTCAATAACTTTTAAAGGAAAGAAAAAAGGCTTTTTCAGTATCCTTTACTAACACATATATTCTTATATAACAGGAATGTTATTACAATTGTACAGCTTTTCTTCATAATTTTAATCAATCCCTACTAAAATTTCTACCATAAGGAAGATCAAATCTGTTTGACTCTATTGTCAAAATAGTAAAAATTTTAAATCTAAATTTCTAAATATAAAATGAGTTTTAAGAGAAGTAAAGTTTCTTTCCTAAAATGCTGCAGACATATGATTTTGCTTTGTTTCATTTTATGTTTCCATTTAATGAACATGATTAAAATAAGCAAAAATAAAGGAAATTTTAAGGTTTATAGGAAAATATACATTGAGGAACCTCTTGTTTTCTAATGTGAAACAAAGCCAGAGTAAAATAGCTTTTTTGATATTTTATTTGGCTCATAGTTTACCAAAATGTTTAAAAATATTTTTATAAACAAGCATATTTAAATTATTTCATTAATTTTTTCCTATCTTGTATTTAAAATACTTATATTATAGATTATAAAATTATATTATAAATTATAAAACTTACGCTTCAAGCAGCATGTCGATGTTGCTATCACTACTGCCAGCAGAATTAGATCCTGAAGCACCATTTTCCCTGCTTGTATTAGCTGAAGCACCCCCAGGGTTCATAGAATTATTCATACCAACAGACAAACTAAAAAGTTATTTAACTTACTAATCCAATATGAACTTGAAAATAAAGAAAACAAGACACTTTTTTAAAGTATATTAAATAAGCAAATGCAATAGATTATAATAGTAAAGTGAGTTGCACATACAATAAAAATCTTCCAGAAATTTTAAAGTATTTTTGTTCATTTAAAAACATTATAAACAAGCCCCACAGAAAACAATCCAAACATATTAAAAACACATTTTCTAACTAAACCTGTTTGGCTAATTTCTAGTTTAGTGTTGATTTCTTTATGGAATTCAAAGATTATGTTAGTACTTAAAATATTGAGAAAATTAATGCATATATAGATTTTTTCAAAAATTACTAATTTTTAATTGATATATGCAACACTCAGTTTATATATATAATTAGTTGCTTAGTAATTTATATCTATCATAATGAATTAAATTATCCGTGCAGGACTAATTTTATTTTTTATTTCAAGAAATAAGAAAAGACAAGGAGAAATTATGTTTATTATTTAATTAATATTTTAAACAGGAGATTACTATATAGTTTTCAAACTTGTTATTTTCTTTACTTTCCTGAGGCTATTTTATAATTAAATATGATTGTCAAACCTGTGAATTATTTTTGTGCTGAAAATATCAACAGATATAGTTCCTCAGCATTCAAGGATGAAAAAATATTCATCATTTGTTTCTATGAAACAATGCTTGATGAATCTCTTCATTTTATTCTATTGTAGAAAATGAAAATGTGTTATCCTTCTTAGAGTTCTATAAAATTTGATAAGTTATATACTCTGAAAAAATTCTTTCAGAAATCATAAAATAATTTTGTCACTTAAAGATGTCTTTCATGCATTCAAATATGCACTTAAAAGTATAATATTTGAAGCAATATTTATATATTATACTTAAATAGATATATCAACCTAATTTCAATAATAAAAATGAAGATGTCATAAAAACAGATTTCCAGCTAGCAATTTACATCAAATGGCAGAACTAGTTTTGATACTTAATGTTTTTTTACATGATCAATTGCAATAATATGAATTAATGAAGAAAATGATGCCAATAAAGTTAGGAAAATTAAAACATTTTTTGTGAATTGTAGTATAAAAATTACAGAACTATTTAAAATCCACAAAGAATAATAAGCAACAAAGTTCTAGTATTATTTTTACAATTTAAAAAGAAGTTATAGAAAATTTTAGTAGATCAACTTTCTCAGAATATCTCATTTCACAAAAAGAAATAAAAAAGTCAAAGTTTCTTTCACTGAAACACACAGATTGAATCTCAAGAAATTTAAAATTATAAAGAATGCTGGAATAAGACATGAAAATCATATGAAAACAATAATTCTCTAGCCTTCTATAAGTGAAAACTGTACTTAAGTACAGGGTACAACAGAAAGAATATAATTACCTTGTGCATAAATTTAACATGATATGGATACATGTTTTTAAACCAGATTCCTGAAATCCCATATGTAATTTTGGAATATTTTGAGAATTTTCTTTAATTAATTTTAAAATTTTGAGAGCTTTCTGTTTTTAAAAGCAAAGACTTATTTCTGAGGTGAAAATACATACATCATGTGCACTTAATCTGAAAAAAGCCACAACATACTTCAGGACATAGCACAATGAAGTTACAGCTTGTATATATAAATTAAAAACTGTAATAGTGAAGTAAAATTTTAATTTCAGTGAAAAATATCTTGTCTACTTTTTTCCTAGGAAATTAAGTTCATACTAGCTTTGTTGTATTGAGTATATTAAAAATGATTTGATCTTCTAGAACTGAAGTTCTCTTCTGTAATATATATATATATATATATATATATATATATATATATATATATATATATATATATTACAGATGAGAACTTCAGTTACCCACATTCGTGATAGTTTGGATTTAAAGTTGGTTTAGAATTCTGTTTATTCGTATTTTCATATTTATCATAACAGAGTTTCAATATAGCATTTCCATAACTACACAGAAAAATAATACTTTTGCTTTTTATCATGGTATTCAACTTACGCATTCATTATATTTGGATCTTGCATGAAAGTGGAAGCCTAAGAAAAAGTAAAAATAATAAGACATTTAAGTAAGATATTTAATTATAAAAAATAAGAAGATATTTTTAATTTTAATAACATACACAAAAAATTAAAAAATCATAATGAAATGTCTATATATACAAAGCAAGAAATTTGGGAACTAAATGTGAAACAGTTTAAAAAGTCTAAAATATATAAATATCATTTCTTATTAAATTCATCATATTCTTTCTAATATGCAAAGGTTTAATATAGTGTAAATAGTTTACAGAAAAAGATGTTTCAAACAGCTTATTTAAATTATCAACGAATATATTTTCTCGTAGATGTAAGGATATCTATTGATACTTTAAATAGAATAAAATCTTGTTTTGAACACACAAATTCTTAACTTAAAAAAGCAACACATTAAACAAAATTACTTGTATAGATGAAGCATGAAAAACTTAAAACAACTTTGTTCACTACATTAAAAATTATGCAGTCGTAAAATTTCTGCTTATAAATATTTCTATCTACATTACAGAGATACAGAAATAATCTGCCATGACAAATTTCCTCATTCTCTTATAATATAATAAATCAAATAATTGGGTTTCACCATTATACAGTTGCTTCCAGTACATGAGAATAAATGTGAAATGGCATTAATATTTGAATATTGAATTTAAATCACTACAGACATTTCCATCTGAGCAACCATTTCAATTCATCAATTACAGAAAAGAAGACCAATGCCACATTTAGAAGTTAGTTTAAATCTTAAACTTGGATTTCACTGCCACATGCAGCATCTACTTCCTCATTAGATATTTATGATTTAAAAAACTTGTTTGAAAAGTAGTTTAAATAAAATCATCACTGTTTTAAACTGAAATTAAATATTTTATTATCTTTTAAAACACAAATTTTTTTTAATATAAGAAAACCTCAGAGTTAAAAATGTGTAGCCCATTGTACATCTAGTTTTTTATTTATTTTTAAGTACTAGTTTCTCAAGGTAAATACATTACACTCTCAATATATGTCTTAAATTCCTAATAATTACTTAAATATAAAAATTAACTACTACCAAATTGAGAACAAATTTATAAAGATGAAGTAATATTTCTATTACTTATAAATAATAAATACTTGTAATTATTAGCATAAAAAATAATACATGTATTTATAAAAGTTATTTATTATGATTATTGTTACTGATAATTAAAATTATGCAGTAATATTTTAGTACAGGAAAGTTAATGTAAGTAATAAATATGAGCAGTTTAACAAACAATGATTAATTTCAAATATATCCAGTTATTAAAAGCAGCTTTTAACCTTTCAGACAAACTAAGCATAAAATTTGCAATAAAAACAGTGTTATTTCAGAAATTTTTTTTTATCTTCCATAATATAGGTGAGTCAGTGTAAAGTTGTTTACTTTTGGTGAAAGGAACATACATGCCAATATCAAACAAAAATGGTCAGGATTTAAACCATAACACAAAACATGAAACAAAAAAAAATAATAAAAATAATATCTAACAACAATTTCTTGACTTGCAATTTTCTCTTGAAACTGAAATCAACAATTACACAAAGTCAAGAAACTTTTACCATTAATTTTATACAAATAATTTCATGACTTAGCAATTTCTATTTGATATAGATAATCCAATCTCAAACATTTGTGATCTGTCTTGTGAAAGAGCAACTCAAGCATATTAAAGAATGAAATGTGAAAATCAGTTTTTAAAATATATACAATGATTAATTATTAAATTAGATTATAAACTTAATCATATTCCTTTCTTCATAAATATGATTAAAACTTTCTCGAAATGGACACTGCAAAACATTGTATGTTAGATAATAAATCATATGATTTGAATAATTTTACAACATTTGCAATTCAAAATGAATGGTTTTTATAGAAGAAATTCTGATAAAAACTAAAAATAATAAACATAAAATCATGACAAATAAGTGTCTACCAAAATATTCGATTTCAACCACTGTTTGCTATAAAAATTAATCTAATAGTCACAACAAATGGAAAATCTTTCCTAATAAAAACGGTCACCAAATTTAGAGATTACCACAATTATGGAAGAGTCACTGAAAAAAAGTTTTAAAAAATATAAAGTTTTGAGCAGCTTAAAATCAGGTCTAATATACTAATACCATTGATTAAAATATACACCCATTTCAATAAAACTTATGTCTTACCATGAAATATGTCATTTTCAAACCAAAAAAAAAAATATGATGTAAAAATTTAAAAAAATTGAGAAAAATTTACAAAATATAAAATATTGCAAATATTTGCCAAAATATATTTGTTTTACATCTATGTCTTTATTAAATATATCTATGCCAAAATATATATGCTTTACATCTATGTCTTTATTATTAAATTAGTTTTCTATACAGATTTTTAATTAGTAAAAACAATAAAACTAAAAAAAATAGCTCATTTAAAAATAATAATTTGTTCAAAAACTTAAAAGTATGGTTCAAATTTAAAAAGAAAAATTGTCAAAATTCAAATTACTTGTATAAAATATTTATATTTTGAAAAAAAAAATTTTGCATAGAATTTTACATAATAATGCAGCATTAACTGATTGTATTTTTTTTTTGTTTATTCTATTAAGTTTACATATTTAAAAAAGTAAAAGCTTTAGTAAATTAGATTTTATGTACAAAAAGCTGTATCAGCTATACAAAAATACAGAATATTGAAAATAATCAGCTTTTTTTTACCAAAAGAAATTAATTAAAATAAAAAAGAACCAAACAATAAAACGCTAGAAATATGGCATATTTATCATAATTATTATAATGTAAATTTAGTTAATCTCTAGAAAAATAGAGAAATTTTCCAATTTTATACATCAATAAAACATAATTAGATAAACCATAATCGCATATTTGTATTTCTTTACTACAACTAGAAAAAAAATTATTAAATAAAATGATTGCATATTTTAACTAAGGAAATCTAATTCTTTAAGTACGTTAAATAAGAAACAATGTATAGTGCTCTTACCATAGTTCTGAATGCTGGATTACTAAATAAATTTGCCCAATCAATATTAAGACCAGCCAGACCAGCCTGAAATAATAATAAAGAAAAAAAAACAGTTATTCATTTAAAACGTTTTATTTAGACAGCATACTTAATTTTTATTACTTAAATGCTGCACAACATTATTAATATTTTTTACAATTTTACTTTTAATTCCAATGCTGAAAACTAAATTAAGATCACTTCTCAAAATCTAAGGATAACATATATTGAAAAATTTAGTTTTTAACTTTATTTCTTTAAAATTCATGTACTAATTTTCATTGCACTGACAAAAATATTCTATGATAAAAGTTTTTAAGTAAAAATTTAAATATTATTTTTTAATTTAAGACAACATAAGAAAACTTTAGCAGGAAACCAAAAACTCAAGCTATTTCTTCAGCAAAATTGGAGTATTATCAACAGATATAACTAAATTTTCCTACATACTCTACATCTGCAACACATTAATAAAGCATTAAGATTTTAACTATACTGTAAGATGCAATTCTTATAGTATCCCTATAAACATGGTATCATAACTTTAAATAAAAATAAATACTTAGATTAACTAAATGATATCACATATTTATACACAATATACAATTTAGTTAGAAAAATTAGTGTTTCAGTTAATAGAATTTAGTTGGTGAATCAACACAAATGATTGAAAAAAATCTTCATTTTACAAATTTAATTTCCTTAAAAATGAAATCTGACATAACCCCAAAAAATTTATCAGCCATTCTTAACATAATCAGTTCAAAACATTTGTCATAAAGTGTCCCAGTGTATTTCGTAAATATAAATAAGAATCAAAGACCCAAGCAAATGCATCATACCTAGGAGTTCAAAATGAGCCACCCTTTTCCTTATGGAATATTAATTACTTAAGAGGTATTTATTATCTGAGAAGATATTTTTCAACATCCTTTCTCCATAAATTATTATTGCCAGATACAACATACTTGATGATAAAATGGAAGTACAGAACATTAATCTCAGTCCCATATACAAAATTATTAGTATTCATTTAAAATGTTATTATATATAAATTTTATTAGCACAACAGCCTCAAGATAAAATAAATTACCTTCTAATAACAAGACTATGTAAACCAGAATACTAAGTATCATACTCTACACTACTTATTAAAATCTAGCATATATGAAGATATGATTTTGTTTAAGAATTCAAAAATCTTTACATTGATTACTAAAATAATGTATAAACTTTAGATTTTTAATTTGTTTATACAGTTTCTTTCTACTGATTCAATGTCTAAGCATAAAAGATGCATACAAATAATTTAAATTAAAATCAAAACACTCAAACACATTTGAGATGAAGAAATGAAAACTTAATAAATACAATCATTATTTATTTAAAGTTTCAATTTCTATGATTTCACTTTTTTAAAACCCCCACTTAATAAAAAAGAGTTTTTCCTTCTGTTTATAATCAATAACTCTTTCTGAATTACTCAATTATTATGTATGTATATTCCAGATTTATCTGTAAATTCAACTATTCACTATCTTGTGAGAAGGGATCATTTAGGATATTAATTTTATGCAAATAATTACCAGTTTGATTGTGCACCAAATGAAAGAAGCGATGACAAATAAATGTGATAAAATGCACAAAACTTTATTCACAAATTAGATTAAAAATAATGTATTGGTGGATTAGCATAATTTTAGATTGGTAAAAAAAATTCTTCTAAATGGCGGTCTTATAAATTCATAATAGATATTTGAATGGAAAAAATATCAAGCTATTCATAAAAATATTTAGTGAAGTTAAATATCTCTTAAAAATAACATATGTTTATATTTAAAATTCTAAAACAAAATAAAATAAATAAAATAAAAACAAAAAAAATCCATTATAATTTTGTACATACATAACACACAATATATATATCAAATTTTATAATTACTAACCAAATTTAAATATTATTACCATTTCAAAATTTAAAAAAAAAAGAAAAATTTTTGAGAAATAGTGAACAAACTGCAAAAAATTAATTTTACATTTTCAAAGAAAAAAATTTAAGAAAGTCAGCAAAATATGAGTTTTAATAAGAAAAACGAAAACTAATTCAAAAGTAAATCATTATTGAAACTTTTGATATTTTCATTACTATACAAATTTTGTTTTCATATAAAACTCTATTTACAATTACAAATTTATTCTGATAACTTCTATGAACACTTAATTTGAAAATGTTTAACATCTTCTTAGCAATTTTTATTAAGAAATATTTCCTACAAATGCAATATTTCAAGAATTGAAATGGCACATGTGGATGAATTCTATTTCCATCTCTTATGGTCACACAACACATTTTTAATATGATACGTTTACTTCAAATAATCCTTTATCAATGTTAATAAACATTAAGGTATTGTTCAATGGTTATAGATAACATCAACATGAATTTAAAATGTATGGAAATAGAGTTAAATATTAAAAAAAACTACATTTGGATTAAGTTAAAAAAATATTGGAATATAAATCTCTTCTGTAAATATACGTATGTAGGCACATATATTGTTCCCTAACTAGTCATGTGTTCAAGTCATTGGAGAGAAAACTTACATATCTTCAAATTAATTTGATACAATCATAAATCAATGATTTTAGACAATAATAAGACTTTATACGAATCAATCTAAAATTTTACACTTGACAAAGCGATATTTTTTGGCAACAGTGCACCTTGTTTTGAGTTCTAAGTCAATTTCTGGAGTTGAAAGAACTCTGTAAAATGAAATTACATATTTTTTGCTATTTCTGTTATTTTTAAATAATAATCTGAATAGAAATATGATCATGGCAATGCAGCTTCATGTAAAATGTCTTAAAAAAAATTCAATTCATTTAATAAAGAAATAATGTGTGAAATACAATATTAATAACTAACAGACAACATATTTGTAATACAAATTTTAATTTATATCAAATAATTCAAAAATTTATAGATAAACTTAATATTTCTTTCAACTAAAAAAATTTCTTTTGAAAGCAAAATATGTGGAAAAACAATATTAAATTACGTATTTTTATCAGTACATTTTATTGCAAATCAAAATAATCAAGACATACTGGTTGAGAAGGTGCTGGTTTTTCTTTCTTTTCTAGAGCTAGTTTTAGATTACTCTGATAGCTCTCATTAGTAGGATCTAATTCTACAGCTTTTTTAAAAGCTTCAATGGCCTTTTCATGTTGTTCAAGACTTGTGTATGCTAACCTAAATAATAGAATTTCAAAAAGTTAAAAAAATAACAACAAACAAATGAATTAAAAAATTAATATGCATGTAACATTACCCCATACGGCCATATGCTTTTGCATACTTTGGATCAATTTCTACAGCTTTCTCACAATCTATAATTGCATTTTTGAAATCATTTAGTTTACTGTAAGCTGCAGCTCTAAAAAAAGAAAGTCAAATTGCTCATAAAATAAATGCAATAAACACTGAAAAATACTAACTACTTTCAAATATGAAAAATAATAAATGAGACATCTTTTTTATGAGAACAATTTTTGTAATTCAAAAGAATATCAACTGGAAATGCATAGCATAGATTTTTTTTAACTCTTTTGAATTCAATATATATAACTGTGATGGCTTTATTTATTACTACAGAGGATTTGTTAGGTATGAAAATATAAATGTTTCATTACACATGTAATAGAGATGTACTTAACAACAACTTTAACACTTTTAAGGCCCTGCTAGACCTCCGTCGGGGAAAATCGAATCCTATGTTAATCCTATGGATAATATTTTAACGTTTCACAAGTGCTATTTTCATCATAGAAACTTCCGGTCTTTTGCAAATTACAAAAAGCAGAGTTATTGTCACCTCGTCGCCAATTTTTAGCGCTTAAAATTTTTTCAAATATTTTTAAAATGTCAAAATATCTCCATCCGAGTAAATTTCAACCAAATTCTAATTTCATTGAGGTTATACAAAATTTGGTTTAAAGATATTTCATTTTTTTCTTCGTACAGTTACAAAATGAACATTTTTGTTTTTTTAAGCTAAAATATTTTTGATTACATTAATATTTCGATACGAATTTTTATTACAAATCAAACTCATTCTTATTTCTGAAAATCCATCTCTGTACACAACGCCACCTATGAAACTGGAAAATTTTTAACGCCAAATTTGGCTGATTTTTCTACTTCACTACGGTAACCTAAAGAAGGAGGAATTTCTGAGAAAAACTTCTCCCCATATGATTCCTGCTGTTTTAACATGTGGTTGGCAAACACTTCCAAATCGAGCAAGAAGAATTAGCTTTTCTTACTCATGAAATAGAAAAGACATCTAAAAATAATGCATGTTAGATTTCTGTTTATTAGCTTTGGAAAAGTAGCAGTGATATGTACTTTTAAATCAACTTTGTTTATTTTCATTTAAGTAAATTTTAAAAATGAAATATTATAAACTGTTTTATGTTACCTTGTTCAATTATATTATATACTACGATTTTGAAATAAGACAGAATAATAAGAATATTTATTTTCAACTTATTTCATGAAAAAAATACACTATAAGGTATGATTAATAAGCATACGATACCAGCATACTAAAATATTGCCTCTGATAAGAAATTAAACATTTTAAATTTGAAAAACTAAGCATATCTTTGAAAAAAAATTGGGTTTGTAGCAAAACTTCAGCGGAAAAACATAAAAGCATTTCAATAACCAAACGAATGATAACAATACATTACAACACACTACAATACAGATGACATCAATGCTCTTAGAGGAATCATTTTATGCTCACGAAATTTATTTGAGAAGAATATTGTCCTGAGCAATGAAATGACATTATTGTGTAAGAATCATTTGCTTAGAAATATGTGTAATAAATTAAAAGAAGTAGCAAAAAACACAAAATCGGGTTATAATATAAATAACAGGAAACTGCTAGGGAAAAATATTTTAAGAATCAGGAAAGATGTGATAGCCAGTGCCAGTCATTGGCGCAAAGAACTGCTAACCTTTGATAAAAAAAATAGTTAATTTAAAAACAGATATAATAAATATCCTAAATCATGTGTTTTGAAATCATGAAACATGCAAAAAGTATTTTTGTAAGGAAAATGGTAAAAAAAGTGATCTTCAGCCCCTTAACAGCGATGGTATTTTATATAAAATATTAGAAATTTTAGAGTCCTTAGCCTTGCATGCAAAAAGTCTATTGTATAACGCTAATACTAACATTGTAGAACAATTTAATTCAATTGTTGCCAAGTTAATGGGTGGGAAGAGAGAACTATTGTCAAAAGAATTCCTACCAAACAAGATGCTATGCTTCAATTCTTTCCCACAATACTAAAAAAAATATATATATATATTGAAATGCACAAAGCACTTAACGAAAATAGCCCAAGTAAATACTGCAAGCAGTTTGAAAATAAAAGAATAAATAAATTAAATAAAGCAAAAAATAAGGCAAAGCCTAGGAAATTAGCAAATTTTTTCCAGGTCCCGACAAAAATTATGGCCCAGCTGCTGAAAAGCCAGATTTATCATATAATGAATACGAGGAAAAAAAACCGAAATTATTGCCTAGTCTAGCTCTTACTTTGAAAGAAAGAGAAGATTTAGAAAGAACTACTGTACTTCAAAGTGAGAATGCTGTTTGGAGAAAGGAAAGAAGAATTCGATTGACAGTGTCGAATTTTGGTGCTGTATGTTGGAAGTTACCCTACAGGATGCCAAAATTTAGTGAAAACAATACTATACTCTAACGTAAAAAATGAAGCAATTTTACATGGGATTATTCATGAAAAAACTGCCATTCTCGAACTAGAAAAAGAAATAGGACTTAAAATAGAACCATGTGGGATATTCATAGATAAAAATTTGCCTCATTTAGCTGCCACGCCAGATGGAATAATTGGCAAAGAGGGTATTGTTGAAATTAAATACCCATATACATGTCGCGATATAAACCCCAATGAATTTATAAAGAAATCTAAATTCAATTTTTGGCAAAAAGATAGAAAAACAAAAGAAATTAATGGCATAAATAAAAATCATAAATTTTACTATCAAATCCAAGGACAATTACACATTAGTGAAAGAAACTTTTGTTGGTTTGCTATTTGGTCCCCAAAAGGAATTAATACTGAACATATTTTTAGAGATGATGTATTTTAGGTGACACAAATGAAAACTAAATTAAATGATTTTTATTTTGACTGTCTTTTGCCAGAACTAATCGATCCACGTTATCCTAGATCAATGGACATACGAAATCCCACTTATATAATTGAGGAGCAAACAAAAAAAATGACAAAAAAAAAAGATGAAAAATTAAAATCCAAAAAAATAAGAGTTTAACTATACGAATTTGTATGTTTGTGTTTGTATATAGTTTTTGTGTGTGTTTATATATATATATATATTTAGTTTCTGTTTTTTCTTCATGAAATGTGAATTGCTCAAGCATTTCTTTATTTTATTAACAGATTTATTTTAATTACTATTTTATATCATATATATTTCAAGGTACTAACTAAATTTCCCATGTGCTCATGAAATTGTATTATATTTTACTCGTATTACTATGAAATTATAATTTTTCTCGTATGCTATAAGTTGTATTTGCATTTGATTATTTGTTGACAAATAAACTTAATTTATATGAAATTGTATTTTATTTTACTCGTATTACTATGAAATTATAATTTTTCTCATATGCTATACAGTTGTATTTGCATTTGATTATTTGTTGACAAATAAACTTAATTTATATGAAATTGTATTATATTTTACTCGTATTACTATGAAATTATATTTTTCTCGTATGCTATAAGTTGCATTTGCATTTGATTATTTGTTAATAAATATAAACCTAATTTATATATCTCACAATTTTTTACTAAACTTATTTTAATCTAATTTACCTGTGTGTATTTTATATGTATATAGCATATTTAGTGCTAATCTAATTTTGTTTTTATCAAGCCAGGGAAAAATATCTAATAAAATAATTGAAGAGTTTTAAAATCTTCAGAATTAAATATATTTCACAACACATTTTACACCAGAATATTAACTTTTTAAAAAACCTGTACTTCTAATTATAACTTAGTTAATTTTATTTATATAGAGGAATAAAGTAAGGGACTTGTGAGATGAAAGATGAGAGATGAATCTCTCTTACAAGCTCTAAGTAATTCTAATTATATAAAAATAGATGTAATGATTATTATATAAATAATTACAGTTACAATATTTTTATTAAAATTACGATACGATTATATATATATATAGATAGATAGATAGATAATCGTAACGTTATTTTCATAAAAATATATATTGTAACTGAAATTATTTATATAATTTATCATTTCATCTATTTTTATGTAATTAGAATATGTATAAAAGTGTGTGTTAGTTTTAAAAAAAACTTGAAAAAAATTAAATATTTTTATATTGAGTTAGTTTTGAAAATAATAGTTTTTAATTATTTGTTGCATTCAATGGATCAAGTTTCATAAAATCAAATTCAACCAAGGCACTTAAAAAATATTTTTAATCATTCATATAGTATTTTAGGTTTGATTTGAATTCTGATAATCATTTTGACCATTTAATTAGTAACTGTAAAATCACTCAACATCCGCAATTTGTCTTCATATTTTTTAGTGCGAATAATAAAAGCCGAACTCTAAAATATAAATAAATAATATTTTCTTTAGAATCACTGGCAGCTAATTTTCTATAAGACAGTAACACGAATTTTCCGGTGTCAGTTCGTTCAGCATTTGTACTGGCCCATTTTCCCTCACCCCTATTCTAAGAACCCTGAGGGTAATTTGAGGTTTAACATCTGTTAGGAGCAAATTTAAAATTCTCTTTTTGGCTGTTTTTATGGCGTTAGTGCTTTAATTTTTCACGATATAACGCGCCAAATCTGGCAGACTCGCTAACTTCGAAGGATTGATTGACAAGCAATTTCAACCAATAATATTGTTTTGGATACTCCCCTCAACAAGCTTTGAGAACACCAGATGGGGCGACAAGACAACGGGAGTTCTCACGTAGGTCTGGAAGAGCCTTAATAAGAGCTACTGATTTCAGAAAAAATCTAAATAATTGTTAATGTGATAATTTAATCAAACTAATTTTTTGAAGTACTAATCTCTAATTCAAATCATCAACAATACAGCTTTTTCAATATTTTATTATTAACAGATTATAAATATGTATTTTGTGCATCACACATTTTTACTCGTAAAATAAAGATAATTGTTTGTAATTATTTAAAAATAATTAAGATGAATATGAAAATAGTCAGTTCAGTAAAAAATGACAGCTTTGAATGACATCTTTATTGACGAACCCTACTTTTGCCAGCAACACCATGATAGTTCGATTCGAGTCTGTAGACGCAATGGAATTGTTTCACGCATTGCTACACTAGCTTTAATACTGGTATCATGGTTTCTGGTAGTATTGCATTTCACACCCATATCCTTCTAGCACACTTTACAAGTAGAATAATGCACGATCACAAGTTGCATGTTATATTCAAGAGTTCTTCCTTACCCATCAGACTGGCTTTGTGCTGCGGCCTTCGCCGCACATGTGCCACTCGTACTTGGCGGGATTGCTACTCGCATTTGGCTGTTTGACCGTGTGCCCTCGGGCGGGTCGGTCATTAATCAATAAATGTTACTCATCAGACTGAATTGTTTCCTTGGTACGCTTTTTTTTTTGTCAATCTATTGGCAATCAAAAACATGGGGTTCATGTTTACACGACTGGCCTAGGATATATTCCCAGTTGCTATACTAGATCAATTTTAGCAACACATTGAAACTGTATGAATTACTATACACCAATGATATTTCCAAAGCCTTTTTGCATCTATGCCGAGGCAAGTGTCAGTGCTTATATTTGATAATGCATCTACATTACTAATTTTTTTCATCATCCACACACGAGAGGCTATAATTTCATTCATTTGATCATTGTATGTGTCACCTGCCAAATAAATTTTGCTGTGATTTCTCAGCCCTATCTTGGAATTGCATCTTGTATGGTCAACAGTGTATAAGAAAAATGTGAAATTTACTCAGTTAATAATTGATCTGATTAACTGACTTAGTAGAAATTATTTAATAGAAATTGGTAATAATTATTAAAAATCATAAATTGAGATTTCAAAGAAAGGATATATTTTTAAATATTCTATTACTATGGAAACAGGATAAATCAGTTTTCAAAGTTGTTGATAACAATCTGTAATGAAGTCTATGAACTATTTTTTGAAATAGATGAAACATTCAATTTGAACTCACATCACTGCTCTTGTCTTTAAATTTGAATCTCGCTTTACAAATATCATGATAATCAAAGGATGCAGAAGGGAACAACAGACTAATATGACTGACCACACCCATCTTGTTCACCATAGGATGACTAATGTACAGTATGCATGGCAGTAATAGAATGATTAACTACATCACAAACAATAACACAACAGATTCAGTCTATTACACACCATCCAGTTCTACTCCTACTATTCAATGTAATTAGCACCTGAGTGGAATGCCAGGCATTCAATTGTTGATGTGTACGATGTTGGAGGAAGTGGTTTTCCCATACCTTCAGCACTTGTTACTAACCAGATTCTGACAAAATAATGACCATATGTGACACAAAATATTCTAGAATTCTTTACCTATCAAATTTGATTGCTTCCTTGGTCTTCCTGTTCTCTCAATTAAAAACGCTTAGTCCATGCTTATGGTCAGCATGGGTCAGCTTATAGCTGACCCAGGACACAACATATGGAGTTACAACAGATCAAAATTAGCAGCACATGGAAGCTGCAAGAGCCCTACACCCAAGTATGCAGTCAAAGCTTGTTTTTTCAACACTGAGGCATGCAGCAGAAGTTATAGCCAACAACAGTAGCTATACTAACAACTACACTTTTTGTGAAATGACAAGGTAAATCAAATAAACTGATGTCCAGCACAATATATTTAAATAACATGAAAATATTGTTATGGTTTATTTATACTTCACATTACAATATGATCAATTGAAAGGCATATAAATTGATCTTGATTTAATAGAATACAACTTTACAATTTATATCTGTGCCTTAAATATTTATCTTATAGTGTGGTTTTAATTATATTTAGATACTTTTAAGAATCTTCTTAAATAAAACAAATGTTTTAATTACATGAAAAAGTAACTAATATATTTACCAATAAATTCTAATACTGATAAAATTTTTTGCAGTATACTAAACTAAACGTAGAGAAAAAAAGCAATATCAAATAAAGATTTTCTGTTATATAGAATTTTAAATAAAAAATTATACTTTATTTTACGATAGAAAAGTTAAGAGAGAAATAAAGTTCAAACAAATATCATTTATTAAATTTTCAGAGGTATTTTGAGTTTTTTTAAAACAATAAATCAAATTTTGTAACATTTTTATAACAAAATTTGAATAGAGAAAAAAACTGCTCCACAAAACTATTTTTAAGTAATGAAAAGCAGTAGGAGTAAATAAAATATATATAACTAGATACATTTATTACTTTTCATCTTTCACTTTCAAGAAAAAAATAGTTTGTAGGTTCGAATCCCACCTTGGGCATGGATGTTTGTAGTGGTTTGGAATCCACTTTAAACCGTAGGTCCCGGTCTAATTAGCACTTGTGGGCAAAAAATGACCGTTGAGCGAACAAACAAACCAAACCATCAAGGAAAAACATTCAAGCAAGTTTTTCAGGTTTTATCTACAGTTAACATTGTTTTTTAGTGTTAGCAAGTTAATATAGCATTGATCACAATAAATTACCATTGTACTAACATACTCAAAGTTAAGTTAATAAGAGTTTGTTAGCATTAGTATTTAGTAATTACAACTGACTGAAATGTTATAAAATGATGAATGGTTGTACAAATGAAAAGCAAACAAAAGCATTAAATTTCTTTGATGCCGCATGGTGGATAGCCTAACAGTTTGAACCTCAAAAAAACATTTTAGAATCCACCATATAAATTGCCTTCTGTAAGGACTTTTCATCTACAGTGAGCAGTATTCGTGAGTCACAAGGAAGGAAACCTGGAAAACTCTTAAGCAACTCCTGACAGACTTATATGTGGAGGGAAGAAGTGCAACATACATCATTTATTGCTCAACAGTGACTAGAATTGAACCCCAAGATCTTACAATCTGAAAAGTGATTGCTTTGGACCACAATGGACCAACTCTAACTTTGTAAGAAAATTTATTTTTAAAATATAAACACCTATATGAAATCTAGAAAAGGAAAGAAAATAAAACTATGTTAAAATACTATACTGTTAGGTAATTTTTGAGTTTTAAAATAAAATTTTTCATAAAGAAATATAGTACAAAATGTAAACAAGTAATTACAATATAAAAATATAACATAAAAATCCTACTATAATTCAAAAGAACATTTAACAATATTTGATATTGGCACACACATTAACTTCATTAACAAGTTCATAATGTAAACCTAAATATACGTTTTGGAATGCTGGCCATAAAAGCATATAATATCATAGTAGGATAAAGATGTTTTCAATATCATCATATGATAAAGTAATTTTTGCTAACATTTAGCACAAATATTTCCTTAATAAATGTAACATTTTTATGAAACTATTATGCTTCAATTTCTATTTCAATATAATAAAGAATTAACATTGATCAACAGCTTTTGAATTTTATGTTTCTACAACTGTATACCCTCAATAATCACAAAAAAAGTTTACTATGTAAAAGAAATGTTATGTTCAATATCTTAGTTAAATTTTTCAATATATTCCTAAAATGATTTAATTTCTATAATATAGTTTCTAATAAAACTAATTAAAAAATTAATTCTTAGTTTTTCATATTCAGTTTCAGAATTTTTCTTTCTTTTTTACATAAATAACTTTAAAACACTGTAGGAGGAGACATGGTTTTAAATGAAACTATATAAATACTTACACAAATGCTAATGTAAAATTGCAGTCATAATTCAAAGTGTAATAAAAAAAAGGAAAGAAACTTCACATACAAATCAACATATAATTTCAAAAAACCAGAAGAGAAATATTGGTGCAGCAATTTGATTTCTAAGAAATTCCTGTTTCACACTATTTCAACAGTGAAATTGAATTGCTCATCTTTTGTTTTATAAAAAAGAGACTTATATATGGTGTTATGAATCTTAGCAAATACCAAAAAATATACCTGATAATATTGCAATGTCAAGTAGTGTCATTTTAAAGGTATGGACTTGATTCAAAGAAATAGGGAATGTTACACATCAACCACGACAAGATTGTCCATATTTACCAGAATATGAGTAGATCATTAAATCCTGTTAACTATTTACCATGGTGGAACTAAAAACAGTTTTTTCAGAAACAGTGCAAAAGGTCTCAAGTGAAAACAATTTGAAACATGTTTCATATGGGTAGCTTTAATCATGCAAATTAATGTTTCCATTTTATTGACCTATAGGTATTGTGTTGATCAAAGCAAGTGAGCTGTATAATCCTTTATCCATTTAGTGTATCTCAAAATGTGTGTGCCTCACTTATCAATCACCTCATCTTATCCAGTTAGATTTTAGCAGCCTTTTCCATGACACCCACACAGTCACAGAATTAATGCTTCATTCTTCACAAGTTATATACTGTTTTCAATTAATCATATACCTTCTAAGTTACTTAAGAGAACTCAATGTCAAATGATGAATGCAGTCAAATGTTTTGGTTCTTCAGTGTGTATGTATTCATAAACATATATATGAATCGAAAATAATTCAGTGTATTTATTTGTAGTTACAACAATTAAGTCAGCCATTTGTATAAATTAGGCCAACAAATGCAATGATGTAGAAACATTTTTTGTAGATGAAACAAGCAAATCTATCATAAAAATAAATTTACTTTGCTAATAATTTTTTGGTAATGAAAAGATAATATACAGGTTAATATCATAGCTAAAGGAATTATAACTATATGATTCTCATTTGCACAACTATTCTCCTTTAATTGCAGTTATAATTTCCCTGTTAATTCTATTTTTAATATAAATGGAAATAAAATCTAAATGAAAATCATTGTAATTACTTAAAACAAAAATCATTGCATTGAAAATTATATAGAAATTATGGACACAAATAAAAAATTGAAGTTATACACTTACAACTCATTTTGAAGTAAAGTAGTAAAATTATTAATTCTAAGAAACCTATAGTAGCAAAAATTACTCTTTTCAGCAAAATAATGAATGACATTTGCCAAAAGATACATTATACTTAAGTTTTTTTTTTTTTTTGCAAAACATTAAATTACCAACAAAGTGGTTATTTTAATAGTCATTTAAATATTTTACTATAAAATTAGCAAAGTTTAAACAAAGTTAAATTCTAAAAACATTTCTGTTCTTATAATAATTAAAAACAATCAGATGCTTTACAACTCTAGTTAAAAAACTTAATAAAGCTTTATTAATAATAAATTTATTTCTCTATAGAAATTACCTGTTTCCATAATATATTGCATTATGGTTATCCAGTTCAATGGCTGCTGTGTAATATCTAATAGCTTCAGCAAATTGATTGCTCTTCATAAGGTTGTTACCTAAGCATACAAGATAAATTTTCATATACATAAAACTAAACCTATATTTAAAGCTTTTTAAATTTGATCTTTTTGACTAATATTTAGAAATATGAATTTACCCAAATTTTTCATCATTGCAGCTTTCTTTGATTCACCTTTAGAGTTTTCTTCTTCCTAAAAGAAATAAGAATTTTTTACATGTAGATATAAAAACACTGAGATCTGCAGGATAGAGATGCTGAAAATTTGTATTTAAAATATGCTCTAAAAATCAAAATAGATTCTAATACCTAAAATATGAATCAAAAGGAAGAAAGATCTGAAATTAAGTATGGAGTTGCATAATAAATTTGAAATACTCAGCGTTAGAAAAAAGACAGTTGGTCAACACTCTTAATTTTTATATTTTCAAAAATCACTCCAAATACAACAATACATGTATGAATGTTAAAGATTTAAGTTGTTAAGAAACCTATATTTTCATATATCGTTGGTTGTAAAAATAAAGTAGAAGCCAGCTTTTGATAATATGATAGAAAGAGATTTACTAATAATTCATATTGGTTTAGACACAAAAAAAATTCTATTAACAAAAATTAGATAGATGAAAAGATTTAAAAATTTAAGCTTTTTGTGCAAAATACAAAAGCCTTGTTAAACCAACTTAATATATTTTATTACATATTTTAACAAAAGCTAAAGTCAAAAGTCTTTTGTTATTATAAATCAAAACATTAAGAAATTATACTTATTTTTTAAAATTGTTATTCTAATGATTCAAAAGCTGTAATAAATGTTGCATGCAATCCAGATGTATGTATGATTAAAAAATCACTAATTGAAGTTCAATTTATTATTATTATTATAACAATATATTTTGTGTACTTAAATAAAAAGGAATTACATAAAAATTTTTAAAATACACACGTTAAAGTGATAAAAAAAAGTTAATCTTTTGTAAATAAAATTTATTTTATAGTGCACGCACACACACACACACTGTAAATTTATAGATATTTTGTTAAGTCATACATTTCTTTAATCCTGCAGACATTTAATCATTCATTTGGAAAAAAAATTAAGTTTTCTATTAATAATTATATTTGACATGAATTGAAAAGCCTGTAACAGTAAAATATGTTTATGAATAAGTAAAATATGCTACATTTTAAAAGATATTACTTAAAATATCATGCATATAATATGAAAAGTTAACACCTTAAGTTTAAATACAAAAAAAAAATAAATAAATAAATAAAATAAAATAAACAATAAATAAAATAAAAATATCAGGATTTTTTGATTAAAATAAAATTTTACCTTGTTTTATACAAAATAAAGATATGGTTGGTGTGCATGTTGAGATTGTTTCTATTTAATTCTTCATTACAAAATAATAATTTATTTGCATATGTACAAGATATATAAAATGTTATAGTTTCCTATTTAAGTATGAAGCACAATATTTCACATTTAAGTACAAGGCAAAATCACAATGTATTCAAAGCCATTTTTTTTTACATAACACAAGCATGCATTGTATATCTTTCGATTCTTGGGAATCATAGCCATTGCCACAAATATTTCTATATGATTTTTGAACAGAATTTTGACAATAAAAAAATGTCCAATAGTGTACAAGCCCTTTCTATTTCAAATTCTAAAAATAACCCTACTTCTACTAAATTTGACATATTCCTTTTCAACCTAAATTCTGTTCGTAATAAAAGTTACATTTCTTAGAATAGAATCAATGCACATAAAATTATAATGAATTCTTTATTAAATAAAAACAATTTTAAAAAGCAGTAAATATGAACAAACAGTAATTTTTCACTGATATCTGTCTGTTAAATTTACTCTCTTCTGGAAAGATTTTTTTTGTGCAATATACAAATAAAGTATATTTATAAATCATACATAAAATTGAACAATTCTATTAACATAAAACTGAACAATTTTATGTATAATTCCTATGTATATGTGATAATGACTATATTTTATTATATTTTCAAACTCTTTAACAATGACATCTGGAATTTTCTGATAAGCATCAAGATAAATGCTTACATGACACAAATATTTTGAAGATTTAGTTTTCAAATTATCAATGAAAAATATTAAACCAGAAGACAATATTAAATCAATAGCTCTTATATTTTAAGATATCAATTCACAAATTAAATACTTTTAAAAATAATGAGTAAAAACTAAAAATCCTAAAATTGAAATATTAAATTTAAAAAATAATTAAAATCACTTCATTAATTCAAAAGATATACATGAAATTATTTATATCACTAATTTATCTACCACACAATTAAGATGTGACAGAAAAAGTAGTAATATAATTTTATTTTTGTAAGAATTGATTTTTATAATTTTTTTATCATGTTTTAAAGCATTGTTTATCAAAAGTCAGAAAAGTAGCTAAAAATTAAGAACTAATATAAAATTGAAATAAAAAATTTTGGACAATTAATTACATTAGGTCATAGTTCAGGTAGTTTAAACTAATTTTGAAACTACACTTTTTTAATATGAAAACTTCAATCTTAATTGATTTTTGCATTTAAAAAAGTTATGACAAATATTGGTTGCAGTTTTAAAAAAATGATTTTTTCACCTTTTAAATAACAATGTTATATGCAAATTTAAATCAATTACACATAAATGATCTTACAACACAGTTTTTCTACTCTAAGAATAATTTAATATTTAAATGATTGAGATACCAAGTTTAATAAAATAACAGAAGAAGTTTTCTCTTATTTTAAGTAATACACAAACTTTATCTAAAGGAATTAATCTAGCAGAAGAAAGGATTATAATAGCTAAGAAGGTATTCTAATTAATTACCTCAGTATAATTATTATATCTGCCAATTTTCTTTTTAATTTATACATCGCAGTTGCAACACATAAGACAAAAGGACATCAAAAGACAGCACGAAATTTTAACACGCGATAAAAGTTAGGATAATCTTACATTCTTAATTGACAAAATACAGTAAAAGAAATAAAGATGATTAATTTCAAAAATAGTATTTGAATCATAATTCATGTAATAAGACTTTAATATTATTTCTTTGACAATTTATTATGGGCCAATTTGAGAAACAAAGTTTTTCAATAAGAATAAGCAAGACACACAAAGAAATTTTAAGCTTTCAGTAGTAACTCATACAATTATTTTGTTGCAAATGTATCGTCTTCTTAAATTTGAAAAATATTTAGTTGTTTGCACTTTCTAATAAAAATGATTTATCAAAAAGTTCAAGCTTAAAATTAATACTTTTCGATAATCAAGGGAAATCATTAATCTGACACAGATACAGACATAAATATGCTTGAATATAGAGTGCATATTATAATATAAAGATTTCTATTTAACATATAAGCCAAAAAATTACCTCATTTGAAAGAATTGCACAGTTAAAAACCTCTTCTAAGGAAAAGGGAATATTTTTTTCAGATAATTTTGGATCTTTTGAATCAATATCATAAGCTGTTAACAAACACTGCACAGCAACTACAAGAAAAATTATGATTAGAAAAGTTCAATAAAAATAAAACTGCAAAAAAAGGCAACTAATGAGACCGAAAAAATTATGGAAAATAAAGAGTCAATTTGAATAGCGTAAAAACATAAGCAATGAGAAAAATACTTTTTCCCCCAAACTTTACAGATACTGAAAATATTTTCTTAAATTCTGAAGTAATATTTCTCTTTATTGGCAATTTTTTTATTTTAGCTCTTTGGTTTCATTCAGTATTTTGCAATTTTATTTTCAATAAACTGTGATTAATTACTTTTATTTCACAAACAAAAATATTAGAAAAAATTAAACTTTCTCTGAAAATGCTTAGGGATGTCCAAAAACCTTAAACTCATTTGAAATTGAAAGTACTAGACATTTTTATGATAATTGTCCTAAATATATAAATTGAAGAATGTATCATACATTTCACTATTAGCCATGTTCAGGACTTTATTATTTTAAAAGGACAAATTATTTTTCATTCAGTATTGGGTCAAGATAATTTTTGTAAATACAGCCAGATAGAAAACTAAAGAATATGAAACTGAAACTTATGCAAATTTTATTTTATGTGTAGCTCTCTTGTTATGTCCATTTATTAAATTATAAGTCATTTCAATTTATGCAATAATTTTCAACATTAGATCATAAAAAATGCGAATAAAAAATTACAAAATTTGAAGGAAAACTTAAAATATTCAATAATGTTAATGTTTCAACATTCTCTCTCTCATTGTCTTTCACCAATCTCACTTAAATAAAATTAAATTATTTTTAATTAATATCAATTTTGAATTACTTATTTGGAAGTATTAAAACTTTGCTTCTTCAAGCTTTTCTCTTACATTCAATGAAGTAAAAAGAATATTAATAAAATATATCTACTCTATACAAAGGATGAAATCACTGAATTATCATCTAAATAAGTAATGGTGAAAAAATCAAATTTCAGCAACAGTGATTTCTCACTATGACCCAGATTATATTAACCTGATCATAAGTTAGCGTAAACTTGGTAAAAATAATGGTAAAAATAATAAGAAAACAATGTCATTATTTCACATGACAAATTGCTGCTATTAAACTTGTAGAAAGACACAAGGTGAAAGATCCAAGAAAACAGTAACCTAATTATTTCTAAAGTGATCATTGTGTGCAATACAGCATAAATTGAATGTTATGCTCTTTTTTTTAGCATAACAAAAACAATCTAAAAATTTTTAATATCTGGTGCCAGATTTGATTGGCGACCGATGGCTGAGTGGTTAATGTTCTCGACTCCTGAGCTGTGGGTCATGGGTTCAAATCTCAGCTTGGGCTTGGATGTTACTTTCTCTGTGTTTCTCTATCCTTTCTTCTGAAATGGTGAATGAATGCGACCCAACATATAAACGTGTTAGCGGTAGTATGGTGTACGCAATGCTATTCACTCCTGTGACTTAGTTCACAGGTTGCCAGTGGGTAACGACAAATGAGTAGCAGTTTCCAGTCTTGTTGTGGCAAAGAGTTAGTTGCCCAGTGTTCATCATTATTAAAAAAAAATTAATTTATGTTTAAAAATGAGCCATTTTGTTCTTATTAGCAAAGGAGGGATAAAACAATGCTTTTCTCTCTTACATTTAGTTCATCTTTATCAAATTACAATTACACAATTTATGAAAACTATATGCATACATTTAAGACCAATGCGCAAATGTTAATGTAGTTAAACTCCAAAGTAATAAACATACTAAACACAATAATGTGATTAATTATTCTGATAACATAATTAGCCAATCTTATATCTTTATCATTCTTTTGGTGAATAAGTTACTTTCTATTTTAATTAAAATTCTTTAAAAATTATAAGCAAAAGAGCATTTAAAACCAAACATTTATAATAAAATGCCACATTTAAACATACAAACAGAGGTAATTATTTTACACAATGTATTATTTTAAACAATAACATTTAATATTTTACAACCTGATTAGTAGCAATAAAAATACTGAGTAAATCTTTCATTTTTAAAAATAAATTGTGAAATCAAATTCATTTTAAATCAAACTAAATAGCTATGCACAAGTAAGCAATATCTACAGAATTGCAAATTATAACAAATAAAATTTAAACATATTTCAACTTTGTAATTAATTTTGATATGAAATATCAAAATATTTCTTAATAAATTACCATAACAGGATTCCAAATTGTATGAATAGAATAACAGAGTTCTAAATAATATACATTATAATCTGACAACTTTAATTTTCATGTTCATCATACACTGCCTTGAAAGAACTGTAATGTTATATATTTTGAATTTAAAATTAAATCTATTCTTTAGTTTTTCATACTTAAATACAAGATATTTACTGTCTCATATGAATGTTATTTAAAGGAGATTTAATCCTTTTGGCTTCTTATTCATAATTTTACAATAAAGGAAAATAATGACAAAAATTATTTTCGTATTACAAAAAAGTGATAGGCTAACAAAGTTGAGAAAAATATTAAAATGTTAATAAAAATTAAAAGCTCAATATAGGCAGTCTGTTACACAAGACCAATATTTGATACAGCTTTTACCTGTAGCAGTGGAAAATAAAGTTTATGAAAATTTTGCTTTATGATTCTCAACATATTGTGTGGTTTAAAAACCAGATACTAACCATAATAATGTTTTGCTTTAAAATAGTTTTGTCAAAATATTTTCTAGATAATAACTAATACACATTTTGCCTAGTTAAAAAAAAAAAAAAAAACTTAGGAACGTTTTCAAACATTAATAAAAACAATTTTCTAGATTTATTCAGTAGTGCTATGAACTAATACGAGAAAAACATAAAAGACTTCTCTTACCTTCTAAACTTTCACGCGTATCAGGAGAAAAGATTTCTTTTTTTGATTCCTCCTTAAGATAGTTTATTATTGATATGATCAACTTCATATTTTCCATCTGTAATAAATTTTAAAATCAACAGGAAACTAAATACATTAAATTGTAAAATACAACTATATTAAATAATAAATATATTAGCACAATTGCTTCCTTTGTAACTCACTTAGGTTTTATTACAATTTTTATCAGTCTGTTTTACAAAATTATATTTGATGTATATTCTATTAAAATTTTATTAAAATCATGAATCAAATTTAGTACTTTTTATTAAAATCATCAATTAAATTGAGTAAAATTCTCTGTTAATACATTTTAATGAAAATTAATAAGGAAGTGTCTGTTTAAAATTCTCTAGTTAAAATTGTATTAGTCATATTCTCATAACAGAATATGTTTAATTGGAGCTTTGATATTTTAATAAATATTACATATATAATCTAGCATTTTAAACATAATGAGTACCCAAATAATTTGATCAGGGAGGTATAATGCTGGAAGAAATACAAACTTATCAGCTATTTGACATTACTCAATTTTTCATTTGAAATACAAATATTTTCTAGGAGAAAGATAACAAGCTGACCCACCTGAAGCTATACAGCAGCCAAAAAGCTGCAGATAGCAATCCTACCAAGAAGGAAAACACAGTGCACCCATCACTCGATACGAGTGTGGAATGCACTAGTGAGCTTCAATGGGGCAGACTAGCTTGTCAACCAAAGCCCTCAACCGGCAGCAACCTAGAGTGCACCAAGAACTGTGCCTTTGGCCCCAGCAGAACATAGGAGCGATCTGCAGGGACATAAAGCACCAGCTGATGGCCCAACCACCAGTAAGGGAAGGCAAAAGAAAGGCTGTGCAGTAAAAGGATAAGGTACTACAATAAAAGGATAAGATAAACATTGTGCAATTTCTAAAACATAGGCTAATTTTTTTGTATTTTCTCATAAGAAAAAGGCAGTGACTTTCTTAACTATTTGTAAGTCGCTTTATGATCAATTTTTGGACATAATGGCTAATATGAGCATGATCTATCATTTGAAATGAATTCTAAATTGCTACAGACATATTGAGGTAGATATTAAATGCATAAATTATATTCGACTGAAGGCCAGAGCACTAGCCATTCAACTAACTAGATAACAAGTCTCATAAGATACATATATTACATTAAACTTTGCTTTCATTACAACCATAGTATGTAGTCTCACTAAACATCTTTAAAAAATTAATTTTTAAGATAGGTGAGAATAGCAACACTGATACGCTTTCCCAATAAATATCAGAATGGTTCTTGGTACAAAATGCTTTAAGCAGAGGCTCCTTGACTGCCTGTTACAGAAGACATCAGAATGGTATAGAAATTATTTTCCAAATACATATAAAACATAAGTAACACTCTATTCCCTGAACACAACCAAGAAATTTTTTACATTACATTTATTGATACAAATTAAAATTATTTTGGATTGAGAATATACCCTTATCAACCTGAAAATAATTTAAAGATTTTATAGTCATAAATTGCTTTGTTTATCAAAATATGATATTCTTGCAAAATTATTTAATTTTGTTATTACTCAACGAATTTCACAGTAACATGTTCAAGAACATATTCAAATATTTATAAACTTTTAAATAGTAATATTTGCATTTTAGCATTTAAATGTCTTTTAATATTCTGAATACTGAAATTTTAAAAAGTGTATTTCACATATACATATATAACGTATACACTGCTGGAAAAAAGTAGGACAGTCATATTAATAAATTCTGCTTTATTTTATTAATCAAATTTTTCTTTTATTTTCAGTGAATAAGTTTCGTCTACCCTTAAGAAAATATTACAAAATAGTACTTTAGGATTTTTGGTCTGTGAATAAAGTAGGACATCTGCAAAAATATTCTCAGTTTGAAGTCCATAACAGTTTAATAGGTTGAAAACATTGTTCTTATAAACTGTCTTTCTTTCAAAAGATTTATTTTGTTGAAAAAACTCCTCAATTTTGATACAATTCATATGCCTAGGGGGAATGTTTTAATTGAATTTCAAAAAGGTAACCTTGTGTCAAGTAAAAATGTGGGCAAAGGTGTAACAGAAATTGCAAGGCACCTACTCATCAGTCCAAACACTGTTTCTAGCTTCTTGAAACACCAAAAGAGGAAGAGGAAAGCAAAGACTAGCATACAAAAAATTCACACTACAAGATCAAAGAAAGATTCTTAAGAACTTTATAAAACGTGCAGAAGCATTGGAAAAGCAGGAAATTCACCTGGAATCAAACATGTAAAAAGAAGAACACTTTACAACTACATAAAAGATATGATAAGTTTATATTCGAGAAAAGAAAGAACCATCTTAAATGGAACAAAAGGTACATTGAGCTCCAGTAACTGTGAGCCAAAGAACACGACTTGAAACTCCAAATGGACTTCAGTTATTTTTTCTGATGAAAAAAAATACAATATAGATGGGTTTGGATAGCTGTTGGATACAGTAGAAAGACTAATCTAGTGTTTCTGGATGAAAGACAGAAACATTCAGATTACATTCAAATTTTAAATTCAGTGTGCTGAGCTACGTAGAGAAACTTGGATGTTTGATCAATATGGAACATCAATTCACATAACCAATGGCTTTCAAAATTGGTTTGAAGAAAATACTTTTCGGGTTTTACCATAGCCGTCTAAAAGTCCACACCCTAGTATCGTCAAAAATATATAGTCAGTAAATCTTCAGAGTGTTTATTTCAGAGGAAAGCAATAGTAATCTTTAATTGAACTTGAAGAAGCTTTGAATTGTGTTTCAGATAATTTCGGTCCAACCAAAATTCAAGACTTACATGATTCAATGCCAAACAGTCTTTGAAGTAATTAAAACAAATAGCAGAAAAATTCTTTATTAACAAGACTTTTATTTTCAATATTTAGAACTGTCCATCTACTTTTTTTTACATAGTATGATGTGGTTTAAACTAATATTTAATGGTAATAAACAAGTTTTCTATTTCATCTTAGAAATATAGTTACCTGATTGTAAATAAGTTTTTAAGTGTTGTAGTAAAATTTTTGTAAAAATTCAAAGTTCATCTTTTATTTGAAAAATACCTAGTATCGTCCTACTTTTTTCATACAGTGTATTAGTTGCATATCTTTATTTGTGTTTAAGATTAGGTTAATAACTTTCCACTTAAAACTTGATTCCTTAAGATTTGGAATTTTAGTCACATATATTGTAACTTTTCTATTAACAGACAATTCATTATCACAAGCCCTTAGAAGACACCAGGGTTAGAAAATAAACCTCAATCTGCCCATGTGCGCTGAAATCTACACACACTTTCACCTCGTTCAGAAAACCGAATTCGATTATTTTTGACTATTTGTTTATATCACAAACTCAGACAAAAAAAAAAAAAAAAAGACAGAAAAGGCTGTTTTATAATTTATTTGAGATTATATTGATTTGATTCTTTTTCTCTATGCCATACCCTTTGAAATTAATTATAACTCTTTTAAGTTGGAATAAATTAAATAAAATAAAAAATTGAATAAAGTAAAACAATTTGTTGAAATCAGGGGTTTGTATAAGATTTATATAGCAAAAAGAAAAATCTGAAAAAATCTGAAATGCATTAATTTTGTAAGCACATAAGTAAAGCGTTTTTCATATAAGTTAAAAGTTGTTGATATGGAGCACAGGTGAACGATAAATAACTAATCAAGATTTAAAAAAGTTTTTTTTTTTAAAAAAAAGAATGTTTGGCAATTGATGAAAGTAACTGGTGTGAAAAAGTATTAAAAATACAAAATATACAAAGCTACTTCGTATTCCTAAACAGCCAAATCTATATCTATATATATATTATTTAAAGATTCCTGTACATTTAAAAAAATAAATTGTAACTAAGACATACACAGGGGGGAATTTTTTATTAAATGTGAAAGATCTCTTTTAAACTAAAGTATAATACAGTACTCTATTATACATAAAAATAAAATACTTAAAATTATTTTCAGTATTTTTGTATTTGAATACTTTTAATACGTCTCTCATGGCAATAAATCAAAACTAATAAGTTAGTAATATTTTTATACAGCTACATAATTATGTACTTTTCATGTCTTTAAAAATGAGTGTTTTTTTCATTCTCAAATAAAAAAATTGTTTTGAAAAAGCTAATATCAAAGTTAAGTATTTGTAAAAATTATCATTCTATATGCTTTCATAATATGAATTATTTTAATTACATAAATTATAATAATCATAATAAACTATATTTAAATTTCCAACACTGAAATTTGAAAGTCACATCATAGTTTTGTTAAAATTTACATGGTAATAATCATTTTTGTCTATGATAAATGTCATTCATGGCATAGATGGCAATAAAAGAAATTAATATATTTATAAAGAGAACCCAGAAATATTTATATTTTTAACTGACAAAAATGTTAGATAATGGTAAAAAAAAGCATAAACTGATGCTTGACATCTACCTTCTTCAATTATCTGACATTTTTACAAATCATTTAATTGTTTTTTCTTATTTATTTTGATTTATTTGTCACTAGTCACATAAAATTTTCCCAGAAAGTAAATTCTAAGCAAAAAAAATTGATAAATCATTTGAAAAAAAAAATGGTTATTACTGTCTTTCAATATAAGTTAATCAAACTGTCCCAATTTTAAAGTGTATTCATTTGCAAGAAACTGAGCTGAAAATACACTTTCAGCTCAGAACTTCTTAACTGAGCTTGTAACTTTCTTTATATGAAAATAGAAAAGAAACTGAAGGCAAAAGCACTGATTATTTGGCTGCCACCTCAGCAATAGTAATAAAGCAGTAGGTAATGAAGTCTCCAAGATCAATTTTACCATCTTTATAAATAACTTTGAAGTGTTTTGTTCTAATAATGTATTCTGTATATGCATAAAATATGCTTTTGTGTAGCAGATTCAGAAAGTATTTTTGGTGCATAGTATAAGTACCAAAGTATTTAATCTTATTATTTGCTGACTATGCTAATTTAAATAATATTTTCATCTATTAATGGTAATCTGTAAATTAGATTGGTTTTAAGGAAATTGCCGAGATATTTTTGTTATTTTAGTTTACAATTTATGTTAAAAATACAAGAGGCTGGAAAATTTTGCTTTTAAAATACTATACTAATGCAGAAATCTGATATAGAATAAAACAGCTGTTTTTTGATATTACAAATAAATATTTAAATTACTTTAATATAAATAATGAAACTTTTAATCTTGAAATTTTAATTCAAATTAATAATTTAATTTTTTTATAATATTATTTAATTTATTTATTAATTAATTATTTATTTAGTTTTTTTAATTAATTAATTATTTATAATTATTTATTTAATTGATATTTTAATTAAATAAACATTTTAATATTTTTATAATTAATTTTTTTATTCATTTTAATTAATTAATTTAATTTATTTATTAATTAAAAATTATTTAGTTATAATTTTTAATTATAATTTAATTTTTATAATTTTTAATTATTAATAATTAAATTATTTATTATAATTAAAAATTATAATTATAAATTATTTAGTCAACAATAAAAGAAATATATTTTAGCTTTAATTGGATAAAAAATAGTCATAAAATTTACCATACAATGAATATTCTACATTTTATTTTACATCTCTGTATATTTTTATCATAAAATTGACAGAAAACAATTTTATTGGGTGACTTTCACAATGTTTTTATTCATTCATACTCCAGTGCTAAAATGTTAAAACATTTTTCCAGAAGAATCTAAATTTTAAAATATTTTTTTAAATGTTTGGAACCTTTTGAAAAAATAATTAGAACAGCTGATTGTATTATATGGCATTATAAGTTGGATATTTATATGAGCCTCAGAGCAAATCAATTTGGTTATCTGGGACCTATTTATACTATGAGCCTATTTGGTTATCTGCTAAGTAGTAATAAATTTACAGAAGAAAAATTTTGGGATTTACAAGATTTGATTCCTTAACATAAAAATATTTTTTCATATTTATCTGAATTTAATCTATTTAGAGCTTTTCAAGTAGATTATCCAGCTTTTTTTATTTACATATATGCATGATGAATATTTAAATCAAGTATATTTTTCTTATGAGGTAACAAAATATTTCAAGTACTTCTGAAAAAGATTTTAACAATATAAGATTTTATTTATGCATTCAAATTATTTTTAAATGCTATTACAGTTGTAAAATATGAATTGTAGAAATAGCAATATTCCTTTTTTCCCACTTGTACCAAAATAATAATAAACAATTTCTAAGCCATAACAAGAGATTAATTATGACTTTTATTAAGAAAACATGCATTCATTAGTTGTAACATTAAACTTTTAATAGTTATATGATTATTAAACTATTATAGTTAAAAATAATGAAATTCATTTTGAAACTCAAGAGTAGTTTTCATGACAGTAATGACTTTTATAAGAATTATCCCTTAAAATTCATAATTTTTTAATACCAAAATAAAATAAATATAAAAAAGTAAACAAAATATAAATTTTTTTGAAGACAATACAATATAGTATCAATTCAAATCACACAAAAATCCAAATTTTCAACTTTACCTCAACTTAGTTTTGAATATAGAATGACATGATTCTATTACCTCTAGATTAAAATAAAGTTATTTTAATTTTAATAATATTTATTTGCTCAGTTATAAACTTTATTAAATTTTGAAATTTCTATAAAATTAGGTTACAAAAGAAATGCTTCAACATGTGATAGACATCAAAGGAAATGGATTAACTATCAATACTTCTACAATATAAAGAGAAAATTATTTTCAATTGTGTATTTTTCTGTTCATCATTGAATCATATTTTAACTATCTATACTTTTACATCATACAGAGGCATTATCCTAATTTAACCCCCCCCCCTGATGAAAGTTTCATAAATAGCAATAACATTAATTTAAAGATAATGTTACTGCTAAGAAACTAAACAAGAAATTTTCTTTTTCTCAGAGATATTTTTCGATAAAAAAATTATTTACTGTTAAATTACTGCAAAAATATTGAAAAGAATGCACTATAATGTTAAAAAGCATTGCTTATTATTAGAAACATAATAAATTTCAAAGGAAAGCAAAATTAAATTTCATTATTCTAAAGGCAAACTACCCTGCAACCTCTAGAATAATTAAATTAGCATTATGCTCTTTAGAAAATTCCCCATAATAGCATTATTTTTATATATTGATTGTTTTGATTTACACTATATTAGAATTGTAATTAAAATTTTTAAGCATAGCTTACAATGTTAATGTATTGCTCCAATAATAAGCCATTCATTAGCCTAATTTTCAAAAACTTGCTAAACAGGATACATTATCAACAATGAAAAAATCTTATATGATAGAACTAATATTATTTTAAAAACATGATATTAACATAAATTTTAAAATCATTAACTCTAAGCATGCTAAAAGTTTCATATTTATTACAGCAATACACATTAGCTAAGTTCCCCCCCCCCATTAAAAAAGGAAACAGTATGTTAAGGAATTATCAAAGATAATTTTTTTTATAAAAGAGTAAAAAAATTTTATGGTATAACATATTTTTGTTTAAAATAATATATTTTCATTTATGTATTTTTTATTTTCTTTTAAGATCTAATCAAATACAAAAATTTCTCTATTTTAAAGGGCTTCAATTGATCTTTATTCACTTATGACAATATCTCAATCAATACTTCAGTCTAATGCTTTAACAACTGTTAAAAAGTTAAAAAATTTTTATATTTTTTACATGAGTTATAAGATACATGTATTTTTCAAATTTTTTAAAACAAGTTTATGCTTGGTTTATGAAAAACTGAAGTTTCATGTTTATAAATTATATGATTGTCATAACATTTGACAAGTGAGACCATAAGAATGAATTTCATTCAATCCAACCAACTCCACAGAAGATATGTGAGAATTTTCTTTTTATTTCTTTCAACTGCCTCTACTCTATTACTTTAGTTAGCTCAATATTTCAAATATGTTAAAAAATGAATAAAAAGCTCACTTTCTCCACTTTTCACCATTGTTTTTAATAGAAATTTTAAGATATAAAATAAATTGTAATTTAAATAAAATTTAAAGTTTCATATAAATAAATTTTAAAATGTGATTGAAAATATAAAGAAACAGAAAACCTATTAAGATAGCCATTAACCAGAATTATATAACTCAGACCTAAGATACAGAGCAGTATTTGTCATATAAGGGAAATATTACTATAGGGAAATATTAAGGTAAATATTACTTTTTCAGATTCAAACAAGGAAAGGAAAATGTCAGACATATTATTATGTAGTACAAACTGTTAATTTACTCAAAACGTATTACATATAAAATAAAAAAAAAATCAAAGAATATAAAAATAAATCTTTACTTGAAATAATAATAAATAAAAATTTTCAATCATGCATACAACTAAAAAATTAATTGCAAAGATCTAAATTCTGAAGCAGTTCTAATCAACATTATCTATAGAATGTTTTCACAATTTTTCTTAATTTTTATTTTGTAAACATAAATATCCAGAGAGTTTATTCAAATTTCAATTTGTAAATTTTTTTCTAATAAACCCACTTCAATATACTATCAGAAAGCTTTACTGTTAATAAATTTCAATTTTCTCAGAATATTTTAAATATTTTATCTTAAATAATTTAAAAACACAATTTTTAATTAAATATTTCATTTGTAAATTTTTAAGACTGAAAGCAAATAATAAGATAAAAGAATAGCTTCCATGTTAATAAATACCTTTATTTTCTTATATGTCACACCTAAAATTTTTAAAAAATTTTATTATATGAAATACAAAATGAAAAAATAAACTATTATAAACAATAATAATATAATTCCAGCTTTATTATATTTAAGAAAATTTTATTTATACACTTTTTAATTTTAGATTCCTTTTGTCTTCCTAATAGAATACTAAAAAATCATTCCTAATAGAACACTAAAAAATGTAATCTAATTTTCCTAGTGGAATACTAAAAAATCTAATTTGATACATGATCAATGATACAAAAAAAAACATGTATGGATAACCCTATATAAGCTAGCTTAATTTTTTTATTCTATGGCCATTAATTTGATTGAGTCATAGTTTAGAAGGGATTCTGAACCATTCAAAGTTCAATGAACTAATACATATAATAAGCAGGAGTTAAACCAACAATTAATGAAGACTAAAGCTTTGATCATGTAATATATGATAAAGTAAAACTTAAAAACTACTTGCCACCTATACTTAGAAAAATACTTACAAAGAATATTTTCTTCCTCCATTATTTTATAAATTTTAAAAACTATTTGTTAGCTATTCTGAGAAGAATACTAATAATCATTATCTTTTATCCAGTCACTAATCATTTCATTTTAAATATTGTTAAGATATACTAAGCACTTTCATTTCTAGGAATTTCTATCTTAAATCAAAAAACCAATAATTACTTATTTTACACTCACAAATTAAATAAAATACATTTTAAAGGAATTAATATTTCAATTATTTAGTTATCTATTGTGAATTTCCCTATTTTTCAAAATAATTTTCCATTTAAAAAAAAGTTATGACAGAAAATCTCTTTAAAATAATTCCCTTTTCGATCATGAGCATAGAAGTCTACATTCAGTTTGAGTACCTCTGTTTATAAAATTTTAAATTAAGTATTTACCAATAAAATAAATCAACAAAAATATTAACGCATTTGTATGAAAAAAAAATACAATGCACTTAAATGCACATTTGACAGTAATTTTTTAAATTAAACTACATAAGATCACAAAAAAATGAATCAAACCATTAATTTATAATACAAAGATTACCACAAAGTTTTAAAAAAAAATGAGCGAAAACATGCCTTATTTCTTACAAATTAATTCGCATTTTTTATATTTACTATTTTTCTCCGAAAATCTTTTCGATTTGAATATCTTAATTGATGCAATAAATGGAATTATTATTTACTGAGTGTATTCTTTTCAAAAATTCCTCTGAAAATAATCTTTTTTCTTGGAAAACAAGAACTTACGGATAGTGTATTTGGTAAAGAAATATTAGTTAAAATTTTATCATTTCTCTGATGAATGATACTTATGTAAAATTAGGTTACAATCTTTTAAATAAATATTGCACACTTTATAATATAAATTTCAACAGACCATTCAATTCCGTTTTTTATACTTATTGCTTGAATTTGATGAGGAATGACAAAACTTTTGTTTCTAACAACACGTTTGTTTAGCAGAAAAAGAACATAATGTCTAATGCCAATTTACTAAAGTAAAATATTGAAAAATAAAGAGAAGTTGGTTTTATTATATATATATATATATATAAGTTGGTATATATAAGTATAAAAGTTGTATCTATAACGTAAAATATAAAAGCTTAAATATATAAAAGCTAGTACGCAATTGGTAAAATAAAGTCTTTACCACCGAGGAATCCTTTCCCGATGAACAATAACAAAGGCGCAGTTTTTTTTTATTGTTTGATGATGAGAATTCGATTATCTGTGTATTATTACATTTCTTAGAACGTGCTATATTTTTAGGTGTTTAATATTTATAATAATATAATAATTTCTTCTTAATGAAAAGTTTTTTCTAAATTTTCAAACTGGAATTTCTCGCCCAATCATACCAAGACAAAGGCACCCCAGAATTTTAAGAGGTAAAAATCAGACGCATTTCTGGGAAAATTGATTAATTAGAATTCAGAAAAGTCAAATAAAATTCTCAAAAACGTAATTTTATTCCAAAATTAGTCGTGTACTTACTAAGATTCTAAAATCAATGGAATCTTTTTGCCTACGACTGCCAAGCTGGAAGTTGTAATCAACGCTCTGTCCTTGACTTCAACAGTTCGTAGGTTGGACTCCCGTCTTGAATGTAGATATTTAATGCTGTAGCTCAGAATTCCTATAAAACTATAGTTATCCGTAGAAAACCCCTTTGTGTATGAAAAAGTGATCGTAAAGGAACAAATCAATTAATTCGGCCAGCGGAAATTATCAGGTACTAATATTTGAGCATCACACATTACCAATTTTGTCTATTAATATTAGTAGTGTCTTTGTCTATTACACTATTAGTGGTATCATCAAGTTTAGCAGTGCCATACTTTAATTTGCAAAAATATTTACTATTTTTGAATAGCATTATGAAAATAGCTGGTTTTATCTTTCCAAAATTGCATGAATACCTTTTTAAGTTTAGTAGACTCTAAGAGCTGAAAAGTCGCGAGAAGGAAGAGATTTTATGTAGTAGCAAAGACGCAAAATTAATAGGAAGATTAAAATTTTATGAGGCAAGAAATGTTTTAATTATCGAGAATATCGCTAATTTACCGAACCTGTAAATTTTATCAATATTTTATCATAAATTAAAAAGAATAATTTCTCGTTCTGTAGTCGTATGGTCGAATTATAAAAAAAAGAAAGGTTGCGATATAAGTTACCAATCCTCTCCAAAGGACATTAAATGTAAAATCATTTCGTTGCAGAAATGGGAGAAAATTGGATTCTTTCAATGTATCTAATATTGTTAAATGTTTTTGATATTTTAATGCAGAAAAAATTCGGGAGGTAATTTTAGATCCAAATTTAAAAAGAAGTGTTTCAGCAAAAGAAAATTAAAATGGAATGCTATACCCCATCTTAACCTTTCATTGCAATATTTAACTTTTAAAAGTAGTAATAAGTAGCCCAGATTAAACATACCTGGAATAAAAACTTTTAAGCAGTCTTCTAAATATATAAAATAAGGGAATAATTTTTATCAAAATCAAATTCAAAATAACTTAGAAGAAGCTAAATATTCAATAAACATAGATGTAAAAAAAATAAATAAATAAAATAAAAAGAATTTGAAATTTTTGGAAGAAAATAAAAAAAAAAAAACGGGTAAAATTGATATTTTAGAAAAAAATGTACGTTTAAAGGTTAAAATTAATGATTTAATGGAAAAGATATTTCGGTAGAAAATAAAAAACCAAAGCTAGAAATTAAACAATACCTAATGAAGATGAATAAAGCCGAAGTAACTAAAATAATTAAAATAAATTAAGTAAAGAAATAATAAAAATAAATTTAGAACTGTTATACATCGGGACAAATAGATCAAATTAATGAAAAAGAAGAGCATTATGGATTGACAAAGACATAGATGCGCCTTTGAAAAAGCTTACATATATTTTTAAGGAATAAAATAAACTGGCCATTTAGATCAACTTTCTTCATGAAAAAGGTAAGAAAAATTATATTTATCTATAATTCTCTATAGTTAAATATATGAGTAGTTACTAAAAGGATATTTTATGTTAAATATGACTAAAACAGTTTGTATTGTTTACATTCCATTTTTTTAAAAAAAACTATAAGCGATTACTTTTAGTTTTGAAAGTTACAGTAATTCTTCATTATCATAAATACTTATTACACTGCTGGACAATTGCTAAGGAAGGATAACACTATCATCCATAGCAACCACAAAATGAAAGGAAGCAAAATGTGGAAAATTAGAATAAGTGCGGGATATAGTAAGAAGAAGTATGCGTATGCAAATTTTTTTCCACGTCTGTTCATCACGTGATAGCGTTCATAAGAGCTTTAAAGGTTTTGACGCATGTGGACAGTTGTTGTTTCAAGTCAAAGTTTTACAGGAAAGATTTAATAGACGAACTTGAAATTTTTGGCATGTCTTCCAGACATCACTTAGATGATTTTATGCGTGGCCGAATTATTGGAAAGACCGAAGAAGGGCGAAAAATAACAGATGTTGTGCCAGGGAGTTCGACATCGCTCACAGCGTTGTTTCACGGCTGTGGAAGTCATTAAAAACTACTGGAATTAATGCGGCACGGGGGAGGTCATGTTAGAAGTACGACGCTTGCAGAAGACAGATATATCCTCGTATCAGTAAAAAGGAACAGGCGCACTACAGCTCAGCAGGTAGCAAATTAGTTTCTTGCTGCCTCATGAAAGCAGATCTCCCGAAAAACTGTTGCCAGACATTTGAGAGGAGGAGGATTATACGCCCGCAGACCTGTTGTTTGTGTCCCATTGACCAGACAGCACCGTACTGCCCGTTTGCAATGGTGTCGTGAGCATCGCAATTGGACTGAACGGGACTGGGCATGTGTACTATTCTCAGGTGAGAGTAGGTTCAGTATGTCATCAGATTGTAGACACCAACTGATCTGGCACGAGAGTGGTACTGCTTATCGTCCAGAAAATATCCAGGAAAGGGACCTATATCCGACATGCAGTGGTATGGTGTGGGCCGGCATCATGATCAATGGCCGCACGCCCCTACATGTGGTTGCGAATGGGACTATGATGGGCCAAATATACATTAATGAAGTTCTACTTCCTCATGCACGTCTTTTCCATAGTGCTGTCGGTGATAAGTTTGTTTTTTATGGACGACAACGCAACATGTCATCGAACACTCGCTGTTCAGGATTGTTTAGACAGTGAGTATTCAACGCCTCGTACGGCCATCACGTTCTCAAAATCTAAACCCCATGGAAAATGTGTGAGATGCTTTGGGGAGGCAAGTTGCTGGTCGAAACTATCCTCCGACAAACAAGAACACCCTCACCCGTGCACTCCCAGAGGAATGGAATAAATTGCCTACAGCTGCTGGATAATGTTGTGCAAAGTATGATACGACGTGTGGAATGTTGCATCACACTCCACAGTGGACATATCCCGTACTGATACCTTTCTTCAAGGTGCCTGCTAACTTTTAGATGCATTGTTCCATTTTTCCGTATGGAGCATCAAATGAAATTTTTTTTTTCTTTCAGATGTTTCACAGCTTTTGTACTTTCCAGAACAATAAATATTCTTTATTCTAATGTCTGAACAGTGTGGCAACTATATTTTATCCTACTAGGCCTCATGTCTCGCTTAATGTTATGCTACATTTCAATTTGTGATTCGTCCTTAGCAATTGTCCAGCAAAATAGAAATTAATAATAGAATCTTTCTTGCTAATAAATGTTTTTATGGCCTCAGAAGCCAATTCAAATCTGGGTTAATTTCTATAAATACAAAATTGAACCTATATAAAACCCTTATCAGGCCAATTGTTCTGTATGGTAATGAATATTGGACCCTCATTAAGACAGAGGAGGAAAAGCTATTGATCTTTGAAAGAAATATTTTGAGGAAGATTTTTGGACCCATCCAAGTGAATAATGAGTGGAGGATTTTATTTAATCATGAAATCAATAGAAAATATAGCAAATACGGTGGGACCGATATTGTAAGAACTATAAAGGCATCACGAATAATGTGGTTGGGCCACCTGTACAGATGCACCAATGCTTTTCCCACCAAAAAAGTGACATTCTCAAAAATCGAGGGGATTCGTCGTAGAGGACGTCCACCCACGCGGTGGCTGGACGATGTTGAAAAAGACCTCAAAATAATGGGAGTCAACCGATGCAGGGCTGTTGCGGCTAATAGGGTCAGCTGGAAGAAGATCAGCGAGTCAGCCTTGGCCTGCAATGGGCTGTTGAGCTTGTGAAGAAGAAGAATTGTCCAGCAGTGTATGACAAATTATTTAATTCCCTCCTAATGCAAGATTTTCCATTATTCAAATTTTATAAGTGAAAGGATTATTCTTAAACATTGTTTATATTTAAGATGATTTAAAATTAATTTTATTATTTGCTCATTTCTTGACTTACTTTCGTACTAGGAAAAGACAGCAAATCTACACTGCTGGCTACCTAAAATGTATAAGGTGAACAAGAAAGTTCTCGCTGTTTTCCCATTGCTATTGAATGAAGTGAGAATAAATATGCATATTAGTGAATGATGTGGTTGAGACACCGGTCATTCGAGAGTAGAAACATTAGTCGCAATAAAAGATGGCTTACCGTGCAAATTCATCAATCGTAACTCGTACAGTAGCAAAGAGAAATGGACGTATCAAAGGAGTTTATTCGGTGTTGTTTACTTTATGACTTCAAAGGCAATTTACCAGTAGCTGCATCAAGTCGCCAAATATCTCAAGTGCTTAGAGATAGTAATGTGAGTGAAGGTAAGACAAGGCACTGATTTCACAAATTCATATCGGAAGATTTGTCTCTCTGTGATGAAGCTGGTGTCTGGTGGACTAATCATCAAGTGGTTCACTTTGAGCGGCCACCAATGGGACAAACAGTCACTGCGGGCCTGTACTCCCAGTAATGGGAATATATACAACAGACATTGCATCAGAAAAAGCCAGCGTTGGTTCATCCAAGGGTGTACTGTTCTTGGTTGATAACGCAAGGCCGCACGTCGCACGAATGGCCATAATACCATACAGGGACTTAGTTGGGAGATTTTGCGCCATTTTTCTTACTTACTTGACCTTGCACCATCAGATTATCACTTTTTCTATTCCCTGAACAATCACATTCATGGAAAATCCTTCACCAATGAAGCAGACTTGCGCCAAACACTCACGAACTTTTTTGCTTCCAGAACCCCCCATTTTTACCGCAAGGGGATTACACAATTGTAAACATAAGGGCAAAAGCTGCTGCATGCCGATAGCGATTACTTCGAGGATAAACAATAGGCTATACTTTCGGTATGCCATGTTCTTTTGTGAATAAAAGAGGCAAGAGTTTTTTTGTTTACTGTGTAATACTCTCAAGAAAATATACAAATCATGTAAAACATACATCACACATTTGATGGTGATGAAATATGTAAATTATTAGCATTACAGAGTATATGCAAATCACTGGTGGCTGTAGTGTCACTTAGAAGCACCAAGTAAAGAAAAAAGAGATTTTCAATTTAAAATAGGATAATTGTTTTTTTGTGCATTTTCTTCTTTTTTGGCGTAAACTATTATACTGTGCCTCCGGCACTCTTCAAACTAATTTCTGAGTTTGGCTGAGAAAAAATAGTAGTTTAGAGGGATTGTAGATTATCCTCCAGAGAAATTGGTGATCCTGTTGGACGAAACCAAGCAACTATGACGAAACTAAGCATCTGAAATCACTAAAATGTCAGAGAGAACAGTGGGCAGACGGGACCAATCACACCTACCTCGTTGACCATTCTATGTGATAACATTCATATTGTGCGAATAGCAGTAATGGATCGTTTAGCCACTTCTCCAAACATAGCACAACAAATTCAATCTGTTAAGCATAATTCGATGTCCGCTTGTGCCATTCGACGTCGTGCGCAACTGACTGGAATGTCTGCTAGGCGCCCTTTGATTTGTTTATACTTGGCTCAAAACCACAGGAGTTTACACAGTTAATGATACAATGAACAATGGAGATGGACATTGTCTTTATTGATAAATCCCACTTTTCCGGCAACATCACTATAGTCGGATTCCAGTCTTGAGGTAACGTGGAGAGAATCTACTGGATTGTCGCGTTCTGTATCGCCATACTGATCCTGCATCTGCCCAGCAAACACAAACTAACGGCAAAAATCCGGGCCGCTGCTGGCCAAGCCGGTTTTCTGTTGGCCACGGCAAGCCACTGATGGTTGTTTGATGGCCCAGCTCCGGCCATTACGGCCACGGATGAGTGCTGGCCAAAATAAACTGGGCCGGTGCTGGATGATAAGTAGTGGGCCAACAGATTCTGGTCATTGTTGGCCCTGAAGCTGTTGGCCAGCAAAATTAAGACAATTAGTTGTAGCGCTATTTTTTATTTTATCGGCAAAGATTATTTTTTTTCCAAATAACTGTTTTTTTTTTGTAATGTTAATTAATTTTCATTTAACTTCTTACTTTTTAAACCCTTTAAAAACAATTTTTCAGAAAGAAATCTAATTTTCACATTTATTGTGTATACCGCGTGACAGTATGACGTCAGATAGTACGAAACGCTTGTGTCAGCGTCAGCCATTAATGTGAAATGGCGGAATATTCGATGTTGTGTCTGTGAGCTAAAAGAAGTATAAGGTAAGTAAGCATTTATTATTGTTGTTTTTATCAGGATAGAATTGTAATGAATGAGATGCAAGAATAATATATTTGTTTTATGTTGAAATATTATTTAATTACTTGTTAAGAAAACTTCATGAACTGTAGATAACATGACAACAAGAGAAAGACATGGAAAATGTTTGTCATTGTATGTTTTAGAATAATTTCATTACCGTGTGAGGAATAGAAAAATGGATCATGCACAGAAGCATTTTTTCATTCCATATATTAGTTATATTTAATTAATTAGTATAATAAATTTTTCAATGCTCAATTTTTTTTAATCGAATTCGATTGCTACAAGGCTTAAACGTATTTATAACATTTTTGGTTTCTTACGATGCAAGTTTATGAAATAAGTGACAGTCTAAAAATATTTTATTTGAAAGCGCTTAGATGTTTACTTTGGGGATATTCTTATATAGAGATCTATCGCCAAATTTTCGCCAAGCTTGATTGCCAAGCAGCGATAACGATTCAAATATGGTCACTAGTGACGTTACTCGAGGAATGCGATTTTATGACGTCACAGTCACGTGGTATTCTCTATACAGGCGATTATACGTAAATCTTTATCGCTACTGGCGATCGCCAGATTATTCGCCGCTTATTATTTTACGCCAACGTTCTGGAGGAATTATTCATTACCTTTTCTTAATATTTGTCTTATTTATATTTTTAAATTATTGTCTATTTAATAAAAATTCATTTATAGATTTTTAAAAATAAATATAAATCTTATTTACTTTGTTCTTAAATTGTTCTTCATTCAAAATTTAAGATAGCTTATATAATAATAAAATAAAATAAATTTATAATTATTCGTTTAATTTCAATTTAAATCTTAATTGATTGCTTAAAAATTTTATTTTTTTAATGTATTATTTATTGAATTAAAACTTATGTATTAATTTATAATATAATAATAAAATAAAGCATTATTTTAATGAATTTTTGTATTACTATATCATTTATGTACATAATTATTTCTTTAATTTTAATTTAAATCTTATTTGATTGTTTAAATTTATTTATATTTTTAAAATTGTTATTAAGTTGATTAAAATTCATTTATCAATTTCCAGGATAATAATGTTACAGAAAATAAATAAGACTACCCAAAGAAATAGCTTGGGTTCAACAGTTAATAGGTTTGAATCCCACATTGGGCTTTGATAGTGGTTCGGAATACACTTTAAACTGTATATCCTGGCCTAATTAGTTTCATGATGAAAAAATATAAACAAAATGTTTGTATTATTTTTAGTATTTTCTATAAATGTAAAGCATTTTAAACAATACAAAATGATAATGGAATATTTAGGGCTAATTTATGATTTTCTTCTTTCCCATTATTGGAATTATTGATGGGGAAAAGTATTTTATATGTATATATATGAAATATATAACCAAATTTTGTTATTTTCTATTTTTCACTTATGCTTTGCCTATGTATTTTTTAATACCAAGTTTACCATTGGATCAAAATGTTGATTAGAATATATGAATAGTATTATTGAATAGTATTTCTAAAAATAAATAAAAATCTTACTAATTTGAATCTTATTTAATTAATTAAATATTTCAATTTTTAAATTATTTTTCTAATATTATAAGTATTAAATTAATGATTTTTTTCTATTAATATAATATTTATATACATAATTATTTCTTTAATTTTAATTTATTTCTTATTTGATTGATTAAATTTTTCATTTATTTTTTTTAATTATTTTTCTAATAAAATAAAATTATTGAATAACATTAATTTAATGAATTTTTTCTATTATTTTCTATTCTAATCTTATTTGATTGATTAAATATTTCATTTATTTTTTTTTTAGTTATTTTTCTAATAAAATAAAATTATTGAATAGTATTAATTTAATGAATTTTTTCTATTAATATAATATTTATACATATAATTATTTCTTTAATTTTAATTTGAATCTTATTTAATTAATTAAATATTTCAATTTTTAAATTATTTTTCTTATATTATAAGCATTAAATTAATGATTTTTTTCCTATTAATATAATACTTATCTGCATAATTATTTCTTTAATTTTAATTTATTTCTTATTTGATTGATTAAATTTTTCATTTATTTTTTTTAATTATTTTTCTAATAAAATAAAATTATTGAATAGCATTAATTTAATGAATTTTTTTCTATTATTTTCTATTCTAATCTTATTTGATTGATTAAATATTTCATTTATTTTTTTAGTTATTTTTCTAATAAAATAAAATTATTGAATAGTATTAATTTAATGAATTTTTTCTATTAATATAATATTTATACATATAATTATTTCTTTAATTTTTATTTGAATCTTATTTAATTAATTAAATATTTCAATTTTTAAATTATTTTTCTAATATTATAAGCATTAAATTAATGATTTTTTTCCTATTAATATAATATTTATCTGCATAATTATTTCTTTAATTTTAATTTAATTCTTATTTGATTGATTAAATTTTTCATTTATTTTTTTAATTATTTTTCTAATAAAATAAAATTATTGAATAGCATTAATTTAATGAATTTTTTTCTATTATTTTCTATTCTAATCTTATTTGATTGATTAAATTTTTCATTTATTTTTTTAGTTATTTTTCTAATAAAATAAAATTATTGAATAGTATTAATTTAATGAATTTTTTCTATTAATATAATATTTATACATATAATTATTTCTTTAATTTTTATTTGAATCTTATTTAATTAATTAAATATTTCAATTTTTAAATTATTTTTCTAATATTATAAGCATTAAATTAATGATTTTTTTCCTATTAATATAATATTTATCTGCATAATTATTTCTTTAATTTTAATTTAATTCTTATTTGATTGATTAAATTTTTCATTTATTTTTTTTAATTATTTTTCTAATAAAATAAAATTATTGAATAGCATTAATTTAATGAATTTTTTTCTATTATTTTCTATTCTAATCTTATTTGATTGATTAAATATTTCATTTATTTTTTTAGTTATTTTTCTAATAAAATAAAATTATTGAATAGTATTAATTTAATGAATTTTTTTCTATTAATATAATATTTATACATATAATTATTTCTTTAATTTTAATTTGAATCTTATTTAATTAATTAAATATTTCAATTTTTAAATTATTTTTCTAATATTATAAGTATTAAATTAATGATTTTTTTCTATTAATATAATATTTATATACATAATTATTTCTTTAATTTTAATTTAATTCTTATTTGATTGATTAAATATTTCATTTATTTTTTTTAAATTATTTTTCTAATAAAATATTTAGGAAGAAAAAATGGAATGATAGTCCCTGGACTTGAATTTAAAGAAATAATCATCCCGACCGTAGAATCTGAGGAGCTTTCGGAATTTATGCCTCCTCCAGCCAAGAGACTGAAGAAAGATTTAGAAGATGTTCCTTTTATAGATGATCCAAATGACCTCGATTGGGATTTATCAAAAGATAAGTAAATATATAGACATTAATTTTATTAATTAATTAATTAATTTATTTATTTTTGTCTAGGATTGAGGTAGGTCTGAAGCTTTCCGGCCATGTACCTCGTTTTCTAATGAATTAAGAGTCCTTGGAAGAGAGAATCTTGACCTGGTGATAAACAAATCAGAAATAAAAGGTACAATAATGAATAAAACAAAGATATTGAGGTAAGTGCTTATAATATATAGATATATGGTGCAGTAGGGCTACTGGCGAAGTCTCGACCTTACAGAGACAACGCATCGCAGAGACTACCTCATGGGTGATGTGGAAATGTCTCTAAATTTTATATTAAAATGTTCCTTGTTCTTTCAATAATTTTGAATAAAGTCTGAATGCATAAATAAAATCTGAATGCTGTGCTGATAAGAGTTATCTTTGTTTTCGATGATATCCAATTCAATACAGTTTTTGGGTTTGGTGTTATTCTATTTTATGAAATTATACTTTAAAGTATTTCTTTATATAAATATATACATAATTGCTGGCATAAAGTGTTAGCCAAATAAAATTTATTATTTATTAACAATAAAATTACATTATCGTTCAATTATTTTTCAAAGATAGTGTAATTTTGTCATTTAAGTCAGACAACAAAATTGGTACACGAGTAGAATACAAAATTGCATGGCATAATATCATCGCTGCACTCACTTAACTTTTCATCTAACCAAAAGAAGCTCATCGGGCCATAAAGTCATCACACCGTGTACTTCAACTCAATGGGCAGGGATACCGCAGCCGCTTTCCGGTCGAGGTGACAAATAGTGTACACTGTTCCATGCACTATTGCCGCACAGGCCCCGCTGTGTTTCCACCGGTTCAAGTCGTTAACCCAATCACTACCCCATTGAATTTCTACTAAGGTAACTACTTCCAAAAATTTTTGTTTTAATTTTAAAACATAGGATAGAAATGATTTCATTAGAAATTATAACACTTACAAATTCAGCAACATACAATATGTAATAAAATTATTTTTTAATGTAATATATGAAATTTAAAGTTATATTTTTAATATAATAAAATTACATTTTGTTATGTAATAAAATTATTTTTCAAATTATGCATATTAAAAATAAGAATCAGTTTTTCAATAATATTAAGTAAAATTTATTTAAATGCAGAATATGTTCTTCTGTGAATTTAATCTGATTTAAAAGTATATTTAAATATATGAAAAATTAGATTTCTAATTTCATTTTATTTGCTTTTCATAAAAATATCCATATTTAGTAGTAACGCAAGTTATAACTTGTCAGAAATATTTTGTAATTATTTGTCAAAAAATAATTTCTATCTTTTGAGTCCTACAGATATCTTCGATCTACATAATTTCACAAAATTATTAAACTTTCTAAAATTTAATAAACAGATTAATTTTTAATAAAATGATGAATTTTATGTATTTTATATTTGTTAATTAATAATTTAATAAAAGAAAAAATTTAATATTCAAAATTAATTTTAATAACTTTTGTGAATATTTATTATGAATTAATCTTCATCACAAAAAAACTTATTAAGTTAATTGCAAACGTTATTTCCGAGGGAGAAAAAAGATAAAACAAGAGAAAAAAGTAAATAATTTGCTTTGTCACCGACACCATGCCAGATATTTCTAACTTTTTTGGAATAAATAGTGTCGCTCGGAACACCTAATTTGTAACATATTCTGACATCACTGATTCGCCGGCGTTTCGTTGGTATTAATTTTCAGGCTAATTCCCTCTCGTTTTTCAATTAGCCTTAAAACACTATTTGTACCAGATTGCACAGACTGTAACAGGCACTGAAATTTTGAATCATGTTGCTAACTCATTATCTTCATGAATCCTTAAATTGAGATTAAAATTACAAATAATTAATTAATATTCCATCATATATTGGATTATTTAATTTTGATAACTTATGTTTAATTTTTTGCATTTTACAAAATAAATGGATTAAAAATTTCTATTTAAAACATTTTTAGATAGTTTCGGATTATTTATGACCTTATTTACAAAGCAAGAATTATTAATATATTCGTTACTAAAAATTTCGATTTCATCTACTTCATTATCAATATTTAATTCTTTAACATTCAATTAAACTAAATTATACAGGATTCCCTTACCTAGATCTTTTACTTCAATAATTAATATGGTGAGTTTATCCATTAGAATTTTCGTTTCGATTTTGAAAGGGAGATAACCTTAGTGTGTGTTTATGTATATATGTAGTTCCTTTTATATAAAAATTAAATAAATTTAATACTAACATAATAATTTTAATAATTTTGTAAACGACCATTGTATTGCGGTTAACTTAATTTTAACTTATCTATACATAAAGCAAGAAATCTAAAAATCAACAGTAACTTATTAATCGCAAAAGTTAGTATTGAAATATGAACAATGTCCTGCCACGGACGTCACTCGATGTGCATTTAATGCCGAGAAAGGAATCTATACTCTGATCTATCAAATCAAAAAAATTCTTCCTCGTTCAATTTCTCTCCAAGTTATATTAAATTAAGGTAAGCATAAAGACTTACCTTTCATTGAGTGCCAATACCGTCTTCAATCTTTACTCAAAGCTTAAATTTTTCAATAACGTATACTCGATGACGTTTTCAGCATTTTATTTTTAGTGACGACACGAACACATACACATATAATACACATACAGAAAATAATAAATTTCTATTACATATCATTTTCTTTAATTCTCTCATCTGATTCATTGCATTATTTTTCTGGCTTAACTGACAAATATAAACAAACAATTTTTAGAAATAACAATTTCATAAATAAGTTATTGAGTAGTGATGCCATCTATTATGTATGCTTGCAACTAAAACATCGAATATAACACAGATGAAGATACAACCACTTAATTATCTATTGTATTTTTGATTATTCTTTGTATATTTTTTTCTCAATTTTCCAGTCTTTCATTTCCATTTTTAAAGAATGTTTTTTTTACTTGAGCATTTCTAGTTACTTTATTTTTTATTTTATTCTGTTAAAATTTTTTATAGAATTTTATACTGTTATTTAATTATTGTTTAATGTTTACTTTAACCTATAGATATATGTAAAAAACTGATTTTTTTTCAAGTCTTAGGGTTGTTCGTTTCACAAACTTATGTCAAAATATAAAGTAGATTTTAAATCCATAAATGCATAATTGAAATCTTCATTAGTAATTCAACATATTTATTACATTTTCAGAAGCTTGAGAAATTTTGCTTAGTACTTTTTTAATAATTTAATTTGTTTAGTATTTTGTGCTATAAAATTAAAAATATAAATTTTAGAATTTTTCAAAAGGTGTAACCTAGTTTTTTCTGCTTATCAATTTTTCTTTTTCTGTTATTTTACAAAAGATGGAAGACTCCTACTAAATGAATTTCAAAGAAGTCCACTGGGACAGTTTTATATGGATGAGGTTTCAATATTAAATTTGATACATGCTTTTTGAAATAGACCCTATATTAATTGAGGGGTGAAAGTATTTGAACTGTAGAAAATAGCTTAGCAATAAATGACATTTGTCGTATTATTTTCAACAAGATTCAAACTGTTTATTACACTATTGCAGAAATAACTCTTTATTTAAAATCAAGATTATCTTTTGAACATCATTTATCTTTTCAATCTCTGTTATATCCTTGGTTGCTTAAATTATAGATATCTAAGTAATTTGAAAATCTTTAGTAGAATTGTTGTTAGACCTTTATCGGTCGAATTTGTTTCATGAAAAAATATTAAAACTTGTCGTTAACACAATCTTCTGTATTTTTTTCTAACTATATATGTTTTTTTTTCTGTATTTAAATTTTACAAACTAAGGATCAGGAAGAATAAATTCAGGGGTGACATCAAATAAAAGATTAAATTTGCATGCTTGATATTATATAAAACAATTATTTTATCTTACTTTCTAACAAATTAATCATTTCATTTCGAATTTTATATTTTATCATGCAAAATTTTTTAATTCTATTAATGTGTACAGACATGATAAAAAAATCTTGAGATCATTTCTATATACTTTAACCTGGGGCCTGAGCAGCTACCAGGCGTGTCGGCAGGTGGTGGATCACCGAACGTCCTGTAGGAATGACAGGATAGCCTTGATTAAAGAGTCAGAGGCCACGAACCAGCTCGCGTAAACCCTGGTGTTATGCGACCCTTGCCTAGGTTAATTTGGCACCGCGATAATGGTATCTTAACGGAGCCTCTATTTGCCTGGCGAACTTCTAGAGTATTTTGCCTTGTCCAGCAACTCAGGCAATGCTGGGTGGACTCTTATATTACCTGAGTTTATTAATTGTTATCTTATGGCTGAAAATACAAAAGAAATAACAAACTTTTCTGCATTTGCAGGTGAAACCTCTGAAGTAGACCTTGCTGAAAAAGACAAGGGAACCCAGAGGCAGTCTAGTGAAGGGGCAGAAATGAATCCTTCACAGGAGGAAGAAATGACCTCCAAACCATCTTCTTCTGGTGAGAGTGAAGAAGCTATCGCTAGCATGACTGACTCTCTGACCAGAATTAAGCTTAAAAAGAGACTTTCTGGTGCCCAGAAAAAGAAGCTGGTAAAGGAACGCAAAATGACGGAGGGGGCATGGGTCGAAAAACACAAGGCAACCAAAGGCAAGAAGCGTCTCGCCAACCGGACGAACTAGGGCAAGGGCGGAAAGGCTGCCAAGAGAGAAGGACTTGCGGGATTTACCTACTGGGCGGCTCTCACGGCGATCAAGATGGCTGTGCTCATAGAGGGTCATCCGGAAAAACGGCTAACAGAGGAACAGGCCTTCGACCTGGATCTCTTGTTAACCGAGAAAATAGGAAGGAATGAGGAGGGTTTTGCCCCAACCTTCCTATACTGTAAAATTGAGAATGGGGCACTTATTGTCAACTGTGCAGATCTGGGGAGCTAAAAGTGGCTGGAACAGACTGTCAGTGACATAAGCCCTTGGCAGGAGCAAAAACTCTTGGTGGGTGAGGCAAGGAAACTTGTCAGAACCACGAAGATAATTGCAAAACTGCCGAAAATCTGCAGTAAACTGGAGCCTAAAGAGCTCCTGAGAAAAATCGAGGCACAGAATGGTGGAGACTCTCCAACGGAGTGGAACGTTCTTAACATCAAGAACGACCCATCTGAGTGGACCATCGTTCTTAGTGTGCCTGAACTAGATGCTGCCACACTTGGTGTAAGGGGATATAAGTTTTATATTGGACTTCACCAAGTGCAGGCTAAAGTACTTGACAAACCTGCTCCTTCTGATGGGGGTGAAGGTAGTTCAAGCCAACCTCCACCACAGTAGAAGTGGGACAACTAATTTCAGTAAGAAGTTTCTTGGTGGGGATATACACCTGGCCCTGATTCAGGAACCCTAGCTGCTTACGGGGAGAATCAGTGGCCTCAAAGGAACTAAAGGTAAGTTCATCTATTGTACCAATAGTAATGCTAGAAATTGCATACTTTTACATAAAAACATTGAGGTTTTACCGCTCTCAGAATTTATCCTTACGGACCTGACAGCTGTAAAAGTCAGACTGAACATAGAGGGAGGGGACAGAGAAATTGCTTTTGGTTCTGTGTACCTGCCCTATGAAGAGAAGGCTCCACCTGACCATTCTCTGAACAAGCGCTTGAACTTTTGCAGAAACAACAACTTACAGGTGGTCTTAGGACTAGACTGTAGTGCTCACCATGTTGTCTGGGGAAGTACGGACACAAATAAAAGAGGTGAGTGCCTTTTAGAATTCATTCTAAACTACGGGTTAGATATTCTAAATGAAAGCAACGAACCAACTTTCATTACTTCCAATCGATCTGAAGTAATTGAGATTACAATAGCGACAATGCTAAGTAGTAAAAATATCAAAAATTGGAAAGTAGATGGCAGACCTTCTGGCTCAGACCATCAAAACATCCATTTTGAAATTCACTCTAATGTGTGTCTGGATCGCATATTCAGAGACCCAGTGAGCACGGACTGGAAAAAATTCCAGGAGGAATTGACTGGGTTGGTTGAGCTCGGGAACAGACCTATTAGAGACAACTACGATCTAGAAGTTACAGCAGACCTTCTGCAGAGTAGTATTCTAGATTCTTATCATAACAATTGCCCTATTCACACTAGGAGAGCTAAACTCGTATGTCCTTGGTGGAATGACTCTCTTGCAGCCGAAAGGGCAAATGTTAAGAAAGTTTTTCATAAAGCCAAGAAAAATGGTGAATGGGAGAACTGTAAAACGGCCCTCACAAATTATAACAAACTTGTTAGGAAAAGCAAAATTAACTCCTGGAGGAAGTTCTGTGAAGAGATAGATTCTATTTCTGAAGGATCTAGACTCCAAAAACTCCTCAAAAGGGATGAACCTAATTTGGTTGGCACCTTAAAGGATGAAGAGGGTAATTTTGCTGCTTCCGGGAAAGAGGTTATAGAAATTATGACCAAAACCCACTTTCCAGGAGCTAGAGATATTTATAGCAACGAAGGGGAGCACTGCATTGGCTTTTTGCAAAGAGTCAATAGCGATCAATGGACATCGCTAAAAATATCGTAAACCACAACATTGTTAAATGGGCAATCTTTGCCTTTAAACCTCTAAAAAGCCCAGGGCCTGATGGAATTATGCCCATCATGATCCAGAAGGCAGAGGAGGTTATCATACCATTACTAACTAGAATTTATAGAGCTAGCTTAGCACTGGGTTACATACCAAAGATATGGCAGAAGACTAGGATTGTTTTCATTCCTAAACAATGGCAATGACAACTATGATCAGGCCAAGTCTTACAGACTAATCAGTCTTTCTTCATTCTTTCTTAAAATTATGGAGAAAATAATTGATCGGCATATTAGAGATTATTTGGGTAGTAATAGTCCCTTGCATGCTCTTCAATTTTATTATCAACCCGGAAAATCTACTGAAACTCCTTTACATCAGCTAGTTTCCAAGATTGAAACCACTCTGAATCAAAAAAAAAAAATTGCCTTGGCAACTTTCTTCGTCATCCAAGGTGCCTTTGATAACGCTTCCCATCTATCCATCCTCAATGGACTTAGAGGGGCAGGGATTAATCAGACCCAGTGTACTTGGATTGAGGCCTTGATTTCAGATAGATGAATGCAAAGGAACATCTTTGGTGAATCATTTAAAAAATGAGTACTAGAGGTTGTCCTCAAGGAGGTATTTTCTCACCATTACTTTGGAACCTAGTTGTAAATAGCCTTATAAATTATCTAAATGGTAGGGGCTACTATACGCAAGGATATGCTGATGACATTGTCATCCTTATCCTTGGCAAAGATTTCGGCATAACTTTGTCATCTCATGCAGGATGCTCTAAGTTATGTAGGTCAATGGTGCATGGATAGGGACCTGAGGGTTAATACTCAGAAAACCTACCTTGTACTTTTTACACGCAAAAAGAAACAGAAAGGTTTTTTCATACCAAGACTTTTTGATGTTGAAATCAATGTGGCTTCAGAGGTGAAGTATCTGGGCATTTATTTAGACCAAAAACTCAACTGGAATAAGCACATTGATGATAAAATTAACCGAGCAAAGAAAAACATTATGGTTTGCAGGCGAATGCTTGGTAAAAACTGGGGTTTACATCCAAAACTGATGTTGTGGATGTACACAGCTATTGTCAGACCCATTCTCACATACGCCTGTATGATCTGATGGATTGAAATGGAACAGAAGACTGTGACTGATAGACTAGGAGGTCTACAGAGACTGGCCTGTCTCTGCATCAGGAGCAATGTCCACCGCGCCAACCAGAGCATTGGAAGTTATATTGGATCTGACTCCCTTAGGTATCTTCATCTGCAGCACTGCCAGAATGACTGTATACAGAATGAAGCTACAAAATCAATGATACGATCAACCTGTTGCCAAAGGACACAGGGGTATTACAAGGAAAATTCAAGATCCTACTTTCCTGATGCCCTCGGACATCATGGAAAAGTCATACATGTTTGAAAGGACATTTGAAATAGTTTTTCCAACTAGAGACGATTGGGATAACTGCATGTTCAAAACTAAAACAGGAGATCTAATCAGGTACACAGATAGGTCACTGAAAAACAGCCTAGATTTAAAGAAATAGTAAACTTTTAATTTTAGAACATTTTGTAGACTTTTATTTCAATCCTAGTCTCAAAGATAATTTGAGCAACGTAGTATTTTGTAGTGTGCTAAAAATGCTGTCTTTTCTAGAATAAGACGATATTTTTAGCTCATCTTGGTTCAAACCACTTTAAATTACTCAACAACATTTGAATATTTATGTTTATCCTGACAATCCAACGGGCTAGTTAGTTTTATAATAATATAATATTGTAAAGAATATTCCACTTTAAAATAGTACTTGAGACAGTTATTAAATAAAATAAAAGTAATTTAAAATTAATTATTACTTAAAAGTTTCATGTAATATTAATATTATTAATGTAAAAAATTTTCTTAAATTCATTTTTACTTTCAGACTTTTTTTTTTCAGACAGGTTTTTACTTTCATTTTATGTACAGAAAAGCATTTCATGAGAGAAGAAACATTTTATGGAGAGATTATTTAAATGATTATTCTTAAATCCTTATTTTTTTGAATTAAAAAGGTAATTTAAGTTTGAAATAACAGAAAATGAAATTTAGCATATTCATTAAATTTAACAGCAATTTCAAAACACTCAATCACCAAGAAATTATATCAAGAGAAAGGAAAATATTTTTAGATTATTACAATCGCAACAATATATAATATGACAAAATATGGAGCAACAGATTTTAAATGCTGGTTTTCCGATGGGAATAATCTCTTTTAGTTCTGCTTAGAAATTTTGGAAAATAATCGGTTCTGGCACCTTTGTCTCTTGAAATCGTCCTACACATCACTACCTTTCAGATATTCACGACTCGGGCCTGCCTATTTGTTTTGCATCGGAGGTTTAATCAATTAGAGGTCTACAGTTTATAATGGATTCCAGACCTTTACAAACATAAATGTTTAAGGTGAGATTTGAACCCCAAAACTGATGATTCGAATAGCAGGAAGCTGAACATTCGGCTACCAGCCAGGCGTAATGAAAAAAAGGGAGAGAGGATGAAGTAAATGTACCTTTAAAAGCTGAATTTCTTAAAACGATTTTCTCACGTTACGTTTCGTTGAAAACGTAAAACGTTGAATTTCGTATTCTCGGGAAAAATGGTTCCTCTAGAATCTTATCAGATTTATTTGAAATTGAATTATTGAAAAAATAAATAAATAATTATCATGCGATATAAAAATAAATACACAAATAAAAATTAAAAAAATAAAACTAACACACACACAATTTTGGACATAATGAAAATCTTATACGAAAGCAGGAAGTTTAGTGTTCGTGAATGTACTTTATTTGCATTGTTTTTGGATTCATTAGTAAGAAATTAACTTGCACAAACATATTCTTCAAATTCTTTCTCGTTTATTAAAATACTTCACTAAATTAATAGAGATTTATAAATTAATTAATATTAAGGTGAATTTAGTAGTTAAATGTCACTTAAATTTTATATTAAAACAATTATTTTTAGTTATTATCAATTATTTAACAATTAAAAAATAGATAATTTGCATTTAAGGGTTAATTTTTAAAGTTTTCATGGCAACTAAGGATACAAATAAGATAAAATATGTGAATAGATGAAGTGTAATATTTGTATTTATTTCAAATTAAAATACGTTAGAGCAAATATTTAAATTTTAAGACTTGAAAAAGTGCAAAATAATATTTCATTTTATAATTCCAATGATGCTTTGTTTCGATGATGCTACATTTTAGAATACGTCACAGGAGCAGAGCATAAAAGAAATTAAATGTAATGAAGTACGAAAATTCGATTTTAGAATGCTTCAAAGCTACTGTTTCATGTTTTTTATTGACATCTGTGAATAAATTAATTCAAAATTATATAGAGTTGCTTAAATCAGTTATATTTTATTCATGTATTTCCTGCATTTTTGCCACGTTTTACAAATTCATTTTAACATTTGAATTTATAAAGTTGTTTAGCTCTAAAATTAATTATTTTTAAAGTAAATTTTCTACTTTAAGAATTTTATGATAATTTGATAAGTTATTAACCTGTGTATAAAGAGTAGCAGTATAAGAGAAAAGAAAGCGGTTAACATCTGAAGAATGTTTATTTAGATTTTGTTGTTAATAAGTTTTGTTTATAGTGAGATAAAAAGTATTTTAAACTGCTCAGTACGAATGAGTCTGACTTTGAAAAACTAAGTGTTTAAAACACGCACACAATGATTTTAATAAGAAATCATTGATATAAATCCACTTCATGCAATAAAGACAATAGCATAAATTATATAATCTTCGATAATTAAGTTAAATTAAATTTAGCTTTACTCAGTTTATGCTTTAAGAAAGTTTTTCAAGTTCACATTTAAGAAAAATCTCTGTAGTATACATGATATACTGATAAAATATTTATGTCTCTAGCATAATATCAGTACACATACCTTTCATTATACGTTTACAGATATTTAAAATTAATAATAAATTTGAGTAATAAGTTATGAATAAAAATTTCATTTGAGAGTAATGCCTAACTTGAATAAATGAATTTAAATATAGAATATTTCCATAAACATGAACGAATATTCCATACAGAATCTATTTCAATATTTAACTAAGCTGAAAATTCCCTTAAAAATAATATCATTTACAGCTTTAATAAACAAAAATTAATAAATTTTTAAAATATTAATATGTTAAATAATAACTAAAATTCATTACAGAATACAAATATATTACTAGAACAGCATCTGGAACAACAATAACGTTTAAGAATATCATGGAAAACAAACTATTCTTTTGTTCTAATAAACAAAGATTTTGAAACTACATTCATTAAAATATTTCATAGAATGTGTATGTATGTGTGCGTGAATATACATTTTAAGTTATTTCTATAACATTTTACAAATTGGATGCTGAAGAAATGTAAATGAACATATTCAAAGTCACTAAATTTCAGTTAATGATAAAAAAGTCCTTATTATAATTGAATTTTCAATTTTTTAAAACTATTTATAAAAGAACTGCGAAAAATAAACTGGAATTTCATAAGAATGAGTGAGGTTACTGGACTCGCACAAAATATTTTATAATTATCATCATTAACTGACATTAGAGCCTTAATTATTATATAGAAAAGTTATATATATATATATATATATATATATATATATATATATATATATATATATATATATATATATATATATATATATATATATATATATATACACTTGGAAATCAACATCTTATTTATTTCGATGCACACAGATATCGATGTTCCACACACACACACATATATACAGAATGAATTTTATTATTTCACTTAAACTTAAAATTCTTTTAAAAATAATTTAACAACTTTATTAAACAAAAATTTATGTTGCTTCTGCTTAAGATATCCGAATATCGTCGTCCACCAGTTATCCAAAGGGTCACAGTAAATGGATATCCTGTGGATATTTGGATATAGTGACATCTGATGGATACCTCTTAGATAGCAAATGAATAGCTTTGATCTATAAATAATTTCCTAAACGTAACAAAAAATGGTACTTGTGCAAAATCCTGGCAACCAGGGAATAAGTGACACTAAATACGAGGTTTTGTAAACAATAGAAAATTATATGCAATGCATGCTTTTTACTTTGGAGAAACATTCCTGTTTTTTGTAGTTCTAATAACTTTTTTGCCTTTGCCCCACAAAATATTAAAAATTTAAGATGTCAACTAGAATTTAATAAGACTGTTTTGGCTTGTAGTATAATATTAAATTTAGATTGTCCATTCAAAAAGTTTTTCTTCGTTGTTAAAACGATGAATTTAAAATCCATATCTAGTTTTTTTAGCAAATAAATAGTGCATAAATTTTGTTAATCGTATATTTTAAAACACTTATTATAAAATTACTTTATTTTAGCTTTCATTAAATATGAATTAAGGAACAAAATTATTTGGATTTAACTTGATAGATTTACACCAACTTTCCATGTCGACAGTATTTTAACGCTTTCTTAAAACACATTTCATTAGATTGAATTCAATAATAAACATAAAATTAATATAATGGAAACAGTGATAGAGAATATTGATAGTAATGATTTTGGTTCTAAAGTTTTCCCAACAAGTTCTTAAAATAAATCTTTTAAAATTTTATATACCTATAATTCTACACATTTTGATACATATACTTAGATATTGAGTTTAAAACTTGGCAATAATTAATAAAAAATTATTTTTATTATTTAGAATGATACAATTTGTTTGCTAAAGCGAGTATAATGATAATTTTTGAATGTACACTTTAATTTAAAAAGAAATTAAATATCCACAAAAATTTTGAAGTCTTCTTCAAGATGAACTCAAAAAGCACAGTTAAGATAATCATACATAATTTACTATTAAATTCCACACTACAGAGGAAGGAACTAAACTAAACTCATGGCAGAACAGCCATATGGGAGCCTAGTCGTACAGAAATCATATCTGTTTTCATGACAGAGTGTATTGAGATGGAAAGTCTATGTCCCCGTAAAGTGGTCAGCCTAACGCGAAACCCTTAATTTTATCTACCCACTAAAGTGATGAAAGGCTGAGTCAACCTCACCCAGCTTGAAATTGGTTGGATTTTCCGGCACAAAGTCCAAAAAGGACATGCGGTGCCTAATTTAAGTTTTAATGCCCAGTTCGAGGATCAAACTTTCGAACTGTTTCTTGGGAGAGTGAAGCGCTACGCTTACGCCATCAAGTTTCGCGAAAGGAAAGAGCTTACGAAAATCAAAATTTGGATGATAAAGGAGGGATAAAATACATGTGAAACTCTCCTTAAAAGAAAAGTTATAAAATTAATTTCTCATTCGGAAATCACTTTCTAAAACAGGTGTTTTCTCAGAATATTGTGTAATAATTCAAATAAAATGAGAAAATGCCTATCAGCAAATGTCAAAATTCAATAGAGGTAGGATCGTTACCTACTGAGAATGTGGATTATCATTCTATGATTTTGTCTTTCCCATAGGTCAAAATCCACCAAGTGTTATGCGAACATAGAGTCGATGAGCTGCTAAACGTCATATTAAATGGCATGCAGGATCTCAACGCTCTACCGTGAAAATGCCCAAGAGGACAGAAATGGTGAGGTCAGCTTTGCAAAATTGTAAAACCACATCAGAGATTATAAGTCAAGAAATGAGATTGTTTTAAACAAACAAAGTATCCACTGGTATAGTGCGATAACTTTTGGACGGTGTTACCATTACTTCGGCTGACTTTGACAATGCAACACGGAAACAGATCGCGATTTTGGTGCAGCGAAGGACAAAGCTGGATTGCAAAAGTGACACTGTGTCATCTTTTAAGATCTATTCCGGTTCTGCTTGTGGCATTATGATGTATGTACATACGTCTAGAAATTTCGAGAAGGAAGCTCATAGTCTGGTTTCATTCTATATGGTCATGAAGTTCTTACCCATGGTGCGAATGTATGGGAAGCGATTGAGTACAAAACATATTCATATCTAGTTTCAATCTACTATAATTTGAATGGTGATCAATACATATCTGATATCAAAGCCTCGGTGGCCTAATTGGTTACGGTGTCGTTCTCAATATCGAAAGATAGTGAGTTCGAATCCCAACTTAACCGAAGATCCGTCGGGTTCACAAAAGGTGGTAGAGGCACTTTAAAACTTGGCGTGATTCCAAGTGAAATGATACCTATAGGAGTACCTATATAATGATACCTATATAGGCCAATTATTGGAGATCTTCTGCTTGATCCGTGCTTCAAAATCACGAAGACTCCATCTGGCTGCTTTTATCTAACTGGTAGAATCCAAATCAGGGCTTGGTGCAGTGAAGCATGAAGCATGGTGGTGCTGATATCTTAAGGCTAATGGTTGTGTTCTCTCCACAAATAAGACAAAACGCCACTTTTCCGCAAGATTGTGTAAGAGCTAATGTTGCACACCATGTTCTGACTTTTCTTGGTACCCGTAAATACTTTCAAACTAATTTTACGTTTCTGGATACACAGTTTCTACAGGAAACTACAGCTCACGAAAACAGAGTCTTGTCTTTCTAATAGTTCATATTTTTCACAGTGACAGTGTAAGAAATTTAGAAGTGATTTTCAGTAGTAAATTTAAAATATTTCAAACAGTAGTTTGAATACATAAAGTATATTAATTTTAATAATATAAAATTATGAAATTAAATGAAAAGTCAACTAGAACTTCTAGAGACATATCTTATAAGATATTATATAATATTATTAAACATATAATTAAAGATATTTAATCAGTTTGACATAATTTTAGTTATTCTGTGTACTTTAGATATCTATCTATCTATTTCTATATAAGAATAAGCTCATTTTAGAAATTAAAATTCAATGTCAATATAGTTTTGAGAAATGTGTGTTTGTGTGCATTATAAATTATTTATTAAAACCAAAACTTTCCTCAACATCCAAAATGCAATACATTTAAATTAATAAAATACATTTTTTCACAATTAAAAATATTTTTGAAATTTTTAAGATTGATAGCTTACTTAAGGAATTTGTTTCATCATATCTAGCTTGAAATTTAAAAACTCTTAAATATTTCATTATAATGTTTAAATTTTTTTAAAAAGTGTTTTTCGGATTTAGATTACTAGTATGAATTATAACTGAATTTATAATTGAATAAAAAAAATTTAGTGAAAAATTATTTTGAAATAAAATGAAAATTTACATAACACTTTATTCCAAAAAGAGTAAAATAAAATATATATATATTGTAATTAAAATATTTGTTATACATTATTTCACTATATTTTTATACTTATAAATTTTTTTACAAAAAATTTTTTTTGCACACCAAATACTATTATTTATGAACATTAAAATACAGTAGCCCCAAAAAATATATGTTTGAATTATTTAAAATAATGTTCTGGAGGATGTAACTTTTAAATAGTTTGTTATGTAATACATAACAAAAATAGTGTTTATTGAATTTGATGTAATACATCAAATTCAATAAACACTATTTTTTTTTCCAATATTTTCAAAAATCATATAGAAATCAAAATTTGTATATTATTATATTATAAACATATATAATGAAATTAAAACTACTTTTTCTAATTATTTCAAAAATAATACAGAAAGTCTAACATATTTTTTAAAAGATAAAACCTGTAATTTAAATTAATCTTCGCTACATTTTTTTTCCATAACAAAACCAAATACCTTACTTCCCAGCATAGGATCATTTAAAAATAAATAATAAATAATAGCAACCCATGCAAAATAAAGCATTTAATTTAATGAAAACTTATCTCTTTGATGTATTTAATAAAATTCTTAAAGTATTCACTATTACATTATGTATTTAACTCTGCTGATTTATATAATAAATATAGAAAAGGAATATTTTGATTATTTGTGTTTAGTATAAGGTAAAATTAGCAATAGTAATTTCAATGTACTAAAAATTGAAAAAATATATAAGTTGATGTCAAATTCATAATTCAAAATTAAATCACAATAAATGAAAACACAGAAATAAAAAATTTAATATTTTATTTTTCAAATAAGTTAAGAATGTATTATATTGTAGTTAAAATTTTAAATAATTATTAAAGGTTGGTTGGTTTTAATGGGGCAAGGTCCAATTTAGGACAAGCTGCGCCAGTCACAATATCGAAGTTATGACCTTTTTTTTATTGATTTATTAAATGGCTTAAAACTGTTTTAAATTTAAAAATAAAATATATAGTTTGAATGATGTGTAAATTAAAAAATATCAATACGCACACAAATATGCATACACATAAAATTAAAAACTTGGAATTTAAAATAAGAATATTTCTAAAATCAGATAAACTTCATAAACCCTATTGCATATTTAAATATGCAAAGAGATTGCGATGAGGTGGTTCCCCAGCAAATCTTACAATGTTAAAATATTATTATTAAAAATAATGTGAAGCAATAATGGTTAAAATCCGGACACACAATTAAAATATGACGCACTAAATTTGGTTCATCACGCGTTTCACATCAAGGATTTAAAGAACTTAAAAATAAATAATTGTGTGAAACGCGTATGACAGTTCCGAAAGCGAGTCAGTCTAACATCTGCGCTTCGTATAGATGGAATGATAAAGGAATGATAAATGAAAAGATGGCACAGAATTTGTTGCATATTCTAGGATTTTTGCCAAAGAGAAAGTTTGAAATTTTTAAATTCTTTTCTCACGTCCATTGATTGAACTGAAGGCAAAATGGAAGTAGATGCAATCTTAGCTGCCTTCACATTGCCATCTATTCCTATGTGGCTTGGTATAAAAATACATTATCTGAAATCCCTTGCTAGTGACAGAAATAAGTAATTTGAAAATCTTGGACACAAAAGGGTGGTAATTACAGTTAAGATTTTTCAAAACTTCTAAAACACACTTACTGTCAGTGTACACACAAAATTTGTTGTCGTTTTTTGTAATTACCTTCCAAAGTGTACGGTATATAGCCGTAGCCTCAGCAGTGAGGATGGAACATGACTTGTAACGGCTGTAACTAAAGGAGGTATTACCAAGATAAACTCCACAGCCAACGTGCCTTGCAGTTTGGGATTTATCTGTGAGTTCAGGATGAGTTCAGGAGTGTACGTAGCATAATGAGAGCGATGAAATGAATAAATCTGTTGAAAAATATCAGGATTTGTGTCCGACTTCCTATACTTTTCAAAGGGATTAAGTACAATAATGTGTGGGTCATATTAAGGTGGATGTGCGATTAAGTCTATAGACTCAATCTGACCATCATATAGGTCAGACAGCAAAATATAGGGTTTAATACGAAAGAGAAAAGGTTGAATACTGGAAGGTCTAGTATTATGTAATCTCTTAAGAGCAGCATTAGGAATTGTGGAATGTAAGGAATGCTGAAAAGTGGATATAAATTTTAAATAATAATTAAGAGACATCTGCATCCACCTCAGGACTAATGGTAACTGTTAGTAGATTATATAAACTTTGGACGGGTGATGTGCGAAATGCACCAGAGTGAATCCTTAAATCAGAATGGTGGACGGTGTCTAATCTGCGTAATATGAAAGATCTAACCGATCTATAAGCAATATAGTCAATACGAGATATAAAAAAAACTTACCGGTAAATTTGAAGTAATGAAGTGTTCTCTGCACCCCAAGATGTATTCGACAACACCTTGAAGATATTAAGCAATTTCTCGCACTTCTTCCGTAGATATAAAACAAGCGGAAGGAAATTTAAACTCTTGTCGAAAATCACCTCACGTATTTTATCTCATTTACCACAGGAATAGATTTATTGCTTTTGTGAAGCACAAGATCATGATGGAAGCTAGTTTTCCTACAGAAATGAACACAGCAACTCTTAAGACTATGCCCATTCTGCGCACAACAAATAGTGAGATTATTTACAGCTGTTTGCAATTGCCTCTCAATTAAATCCATGTTTGATTCTTGACAAAAAATCTGCAAGTCGTCAACATAAAAATTCTATGAATAGAAGCTGATACATGGTGAAGAATGTTATTGATAAAAAGGGGTAAAAGTGATTACACTTAAAACACTTCCCTGAGGAACACCTTCAGCTTAGATAAAATTATTGGAAACTTTAATTTCAACACGTACTTTAAAAAAAACCTAGTGGTTAGAAACTCTGTTTGATTATAGGAAGATTATCCCTAAAACCAAGATTATACATAGTACGGAGAATTCCATAACATCATGTAAGGTCGTATGCTTTCTCAATGTCAAAAGAAGATTGCTACAAAATGTTTCTCCTCACAAAACCATTTCGAATTTGGGATTCCAAATTTATTATGTTATCAATAGTGGATCATTCTCTTCGAAAACCACTTTGATGAAGAGGGATGCAATTATTCATCTCTAAGACATAAATGAGTATAGCATTGATCATATGTTCTAAATTTTTGCACAAGCAATTTGTAAGAGATATTGGACATTAACTCAGAGGGTCAGATGAATCTTTACCAGACTTCAAAATTGGGATCACTATAGCTTCTATCTATGGTGTTGGATAAACATGCTCAATGCAGGTTCTATTAAACAATGAGAGTATGTTTAGTAAAGAATCATGATTTAAATGGCGGAGCATTTAATAAAGTATTCTATCAGGTCCTGGGCTAGTGTCGTTTCCCTGAGATAAGACAGCTATCAATTCTAACAGTTCAAATGTACAATTGTAGGGTAGATTCTTTTTCTTTTAAGGACTACATCTGTTGCAGGCCAAGCTCTTCTTTGAAGTCGTTGCCATCTGGTCCTAACCTTTGCAAGTCTCCTCAGTTTCCTTTATTTATCAAATTAAAGTCCTTTTTAGCGGAGTCAAGTCACTTAATTGGTGATTTTCCTCGTTATCTGTTTCCTATGGGATTAATAAAAGTGAGCTTTTTAGTGGGTTTACATTGCCAGATCAATGCAAATTCCCAAGCAATCATAGTCGTTTGCATTTTATAATTTACAAAATATCAGGTTGCTTGTACTTTTGATAGATTTAAAAATAAACAAGTATATCCAGATGTTATTCTCATGAACTGCACCATACATTTTTCTTAAGATATCTACTTTAAAAAGGATAATAATTTGTAATTTAGTAATTTTCCAGCATTCACTCCCATAAAGCAGGATTGATAGAATTAGTGTTTTATAGATGTTAATTTTTGTTTTTAAACTCATAAATCAAGATGTAGGGTAGATTATGTCAATCACGAAATCTTAGAGCTGTCAGTTCAGCAATTCTTTTAATCCTTAGAAAAGAGTAGAATTTATAAATTAGAGCTGGAAACTGTAGCAAAAGTTTCACTGATGACATTAGCAATGTCTACACCCGAGGAATATATTGTAGCTTCGGTTTTTAACAGGATTGAAGTAATCCTGATAAATATCATTGGCTGTTTTTACTTTCCTCCACAATTGTTTACTTGATGTTGAGTAATTAATTGAAGACACATAGTGAATCCAAGGTTCTCTTTGATCCTGACGTCTAAGTCTACAATCTTGAGCTTAGGTGTTTTTAAAAGTAATAAAATTCTTCGTAGTAGGGTATCTTCAAAATATATTCCATTGCTTCCTTTGTTTCTCATATGATAGTTGGCACTCTTCATTCCCCCATGGTTTCCGGTTTTTATGTGAAATGATGGAAATTTTAGGAACAACAGCTTCGTAATTCGGATTATTGTGTCAGGGACGTATTTAATTGCATTACCAATCACATCGGTCTTAACTCTTGTTTCCCTGATCACAGTCAATTGCGGGAAAATACTCCATTCGGCTCGACTGTACACGTAATTATGTGGATTATGACGCCTACTATTACTTCCAGTCTGAGACACTATTAAAGGGAAATGACAGCTGTTGTAAAGATCATTTCCAACAGTAAGATTCAGCAACGGCAACAGTGATGAGGAACAAATAAGCTAAATCAATGGAGGGAAATGTCCTTGTTGGTTTATGGAAATAAGTCTTCTCCTCGGTATTCAACAGACAGAGGCAACTGTCAGTTATAAACTGCTCTATCTGACGACCACGAAAATTCATATCTTCACTACCCTACAGAGTGCTGCGGCTGTTAAAATCCCCGAGCAATTAAAATGGAGCTGGAATTTGATCAACTACGTCGCTGAGTTCCTTTGCTTGGATGATATCATTTGGTGATATGGTATAAATTTTCACAGTCTGCAGTGTAATGCTCACCTGATGTGCGGTGCTGGAGTAACTGTTGTTTGTAAATATGCTAACACCACCACATGCAGCAGCATTACCACTACAATCATTTATATAGCATTGAAATTCACGCATTTTAGTGACAATAGTGGGTTTCAGGAATGCTTCCTGGAGAGCCACACTCGCGGGATTCTAGGAAGATATTATGGATTTGATATCCTCAATTCGAGGCTAAAAACTACAGTTCCATGAAACAAGAAAGTATCATTAATGGAATATAAGTTAACAATAATCACTGTTACTCAATGTCATCTCAGATGAATCTCTAAAAGTGAAATTATCATTTGAGGGACGCAGTTTAACAATGTCTGCATCCACACCAAGAGGGGCTTTTTTGGTGTTAAGGAAGACATTGGAGGGTCTTCCTTGGAAAGCTTTAATCTTCTAATTTTTAAGGCTTTTGATTTTGTTGATAATTTGATAAAAACGGGTACAGACTTGCTGATTTTCTTAACCTGTGGGGACAAACAAATTGAAAGACAGGTGCTTCCTTCCGTTTGAGTGATACTAGATCCAGTAACCTTTTTCGCTGCAGTTGCATAGATAACATTTGCTGCTGGAGACCGAGAAGTGACTAAGCATCCCGCCTCTGGATAGGATACATTGTTTTTAACTTTAATAGTAGTAATTGCTTTTACTAATAGCCAAACATTCGAGATTCGAGAGTAAGAAGTGTGATAACCTTTGCAGTTGATACAAACTTCCTTAGCATTGCAAGTAATACTGTGATGGCCAACGTCAGAACAATGGGTGCAAGTGAGTTTACCTCTTAAAGCTACTGTAGTGTCCAAAGCGTTGACACTGGAAACATCTTTGAGGACTTGGGATAAAAGCCCGAACATAACACAGCATATAAGCAGCTTTGATATATTGAGGCAAGTCTGGTGTCACGAAAGACAATTGAGATCTTTTGTGTTCAGGAAAATAACATCTCTCTTGATCGTAATTCTTTTGTCCGCGCAGACCTTTTGGCTTTTCAAATTTTTCAATATTTTATCTGTTAGCGTGTGAAACAAGTCCTCTTCAGAAATGACATCTCGTGAAAATTTTAAATGTCTGTGAGATTCGACAGTAACACCTATGTCAGCTATTGTCTTCATATTTTGCATCAGGATTGATTGTTTTTCGGATGCAGTTTCTATTAACAGAATACCCGATCGCAGCTTCTTCATTAATTTGAATTCCCCAAAGTAAGAAGTAATACTCTTTTCAATGAGAAAAAGGGAACATATTCAAAAGAATATCCAGTTCTTTTGACAGTAAAATATTTGCACTATATATCACCAACTGTTGCTTTCGAGGGAGTGTAGAGAATCTTTTTTTTATCCTTGCAGGATGAGTCAAAATTCAAGAGAGGGACCAGACGGCAACACCCACCACGGAATCCTACAAGGTGATGCAGATCAACTGCACCAGTGCTGGTTAGTCCCTGTATTCTCACAACACATCCCTGAAGTGGTCTCTACCCTTAACGAGTCACCCAGTACCAATTGTTTGATCCATAAAGCCGAATGATGTGCTGAGAATCGCAACACACCTCCCATTTGCCTAAAGCAGAGACCAAAGTAATGTGATCTCTTGGGGCTTCAATTACTATGACCCTCTTTTCTAGGGACACGAGTCTCCACGCACGACAAGCATGCGGGTATATTAGTCATCAAGAGCTGCTGGAAGCTAGGGAAGAAGGTGGCGATAGCTATTCATGGGGGAACCCTAAACCGCTTACAAGGCAACCATAACGAGAAAGAAAAGGAAAAGAAAGCAAAAGTGGAGAATTTAGGCGAAAAAAAAGAACAGGACAGTTCTTTTTTTCAAAAAAGCCCTTCTTGGTTCTGGGGTAACTCGGGGCTGTGATACCTGTGTTTACATAAAGAAGGTAAGCCCCCTGAAAGTAATAGTTATTAGAAATGTAGAATATAATTATATATTAATTAGTATATGCTAAATATGTACAGTATATCCACAAAAATAAATCACAATCAATACATATTCCTAAATTCAGAGCATTCTGGCATAAAGAAAATCAGGAACAAATTAATGAAAAATTAGTTTTCTTAAAAAATGTCTGACAAAAGCATTTTAAAAGTATTTTTGTAGAAATACAAATCTTTACAATGCAATCAACTCAAAAGTAAAAATTTTAGCAACATTTTCAAATAAAGAAAACTATAATCAAAGAAAAAATAAAAACTTGTAACTAAGCATAATTCTAAAGATATTGTTAGACCAAGCAACACATAATCAGTTTATAATTAAATCACTAGCTTTTTAAAAAAATTAGCCAATTAATTAATAAAAGATAATTTATATATTTTATGCATAGATAAATTTTTTAAAATTGACACTTCTCATGAAAATAAAATTACATTTTGCTTCAACACATAACAACGTAAAATTTTAAAATTCAGTATTTTCTAATCAAAGCTACATTAGCAACTCACAACGTAACAATAAGAGAATATATGTCTGTGAATATCAAAAACTACCTCTCTTACTTATGGAAACTAGCTCTTACGAGTTGTTCGCTACAAATATTTCATCAAAGAAAAAAAAAATTAATGTGTACCACACATCACACAATGAAGTACTATAATTCCCCATATGATTTGGAATATTTCTGATTTATAATTCTAGTTTGCATTTTTAAATGTATGATTAATGCATGAAATTTATTTTGTGATATTTGGTAACACTGTACATTATTACACATTACACATATTACACACATGGTTACACATTATTACACACAATCGTGATAAAATAAAAAATAATAATGGTAATAATTTAATTTATTTGATTAAATTTTTTGTTATCATTGTTCATTTAAAAACAGTGCGATATTTTCCTCTATTTCTTACATGTTTGCTTATCATTAATTAATTTTCACAAATTAGGGTTGTTAATTAAATTACATTCTCAATTACATTAACTTGGAAGAAAAAATTTCCAAATATTGACAATTACTGTAATGCTCCTGTTTGCAAATAATATTTTCCATAGCCCTAAGTTTATAAATAGTTTTTAGAAAATTAAAAAAAAAGATAATAAAAAGTGTTGCATTGCAATATTTTATAACGCGAAACTAAAATTAATATATTAACATGCATCTGAAATTTACATCTCTGAACGTAATTTTGTTAAAAAGAATTTCTGATCTTTATAGAAGAGTTGAAATTATTAAAACTAACTGTGGAGTTATGAAATGGTATTGAAATTTACTTTAATTCAATTACTGATTAATGTTGATTCTTTTATACTTCAAATTTATAATCAATTAGACAAAAATATTTCGACTTAATGGAAGTAGTTAATTTGCTTTAATTGTTTCATAGTCTCTCAAGCTTAGTTTCTTATAATAATTTTTGAAAATATTTCTCTACCAATCATTGATGTAATTGAAAAATATGACACATAATTATAGAAATTTAACGTGAAAACCAAAATTTATTCATAAAGTTGCTAGGTAGGTAGGTTATAGCGGACAGTTTTGGAGCTGTATACGCAGATGCTTGTTGCTCACATTGAAGAAAATATCTTGAGATGATTTTTCAGTCAATTAGCTAACATTGTTTAAGTGAAATTTATTGAATTTTTTTTAATCTATCGATGAACACACACACACTAAGAGATATCTCTTGACATAATCAGATAATTCGGATTAACAAAATTTGTGACAGAGGACTGCTCAAATTTTAAGCGTTACCAATTTCACTTTTTATGTCAATAAGATTAAAATCGTAGATAGTCGTAGAAATGCGCTGCAAGCAAGAATTTATTTTCCGGATTTGAAGATAATTCAAATATTTAAGAGAATACTAATGCTTCTATTCATAATTCTTTTCATAATTAGTTCCTCAGATATTCGTATAAAGGACAGTCAAGGAAAATATGATCTGTGATTTCAGATTCATCGCACTGACAGCGATTCATATGCCAGAGATCAAATCTAAATAGAACAGAATCGGTAGGGAAAGATCTTGTTCTGGCTCTGGCCAACCATACATCTTTTGGTTGGGATTTCGTTAATAGCCTATTATTTTTGCGAATAGAAATGAGATGAGTGAATGCTTCAGAATATTATCCATTTTTCCATTGATCGAGACTTTCTTGTAACTATAAGTATATCTTGTTACTATAGACGCGTTATGAAGGAATTTATTATAACTCCTGAAACACTTGTGCAAATTATTTCTTGAAAATATGTGAATGTATAGCTCACCTTACTTTTTGCATTGTGGGCTGATTTATGAAAATAAGTAAATATGGCTCACAGTGATAACCATCGTCACCCAAGATATGGTACTAGTTGTACATAGTGCACTGGATCACTTTAGGAGACAACTATTATTGAGAACACTAATGTCATGGGTACTTCCTGGACACCTTGACACAACATCCTGTATAGTTAATTAGTCTGCAGATGGCATGGTTTGCATATTAATTGAACATATACTTTTTTATTACAAAACATTTCTACATCATTCTCCCAGGTGAAAAGATTGGTAGATGTATACAATCCATACTTTCAATCACGTTTAGAAATTGGGAAATGTGAAAGAATCTCTCATTGATTTTCAAAGGAACATAATACTTAAATCTTTAAAAAAATTGCTAAAATAAAAAATTATTTAATTTTAGTAAATTTTAAAAGAATTAAATATGAGTTAATTGTACTAACATATTATCACATTAATCATATTTGGCAGAAAATGTGCAGTCAAAAAATAATAATTATAATCACTTTTTCAAAATTCTAAATTTGAGGGAAAAAAGAGAAATTAATTTATAGTTTGCTTAAATAAACAGTAAAAAACTTTAATTTAAAATAAATTTCCAAAGTTCTATTCATAAATTATAGTTTTCAGTCGTTAAAAATGAAAACTATAAAATGAAGTGTAAATAAACATAAATGATCACTAAGCTAGGAGAAATTTGGTGACAATTTTTTTACGGAAAAAGTTGACGGGATATATGCGTAAGTAACAAATAAAGTTTAAAATAAAATTAAACACACATTTCCATGCAATTCAGTACAAATTAACTAAATAGTTAAAATCATGTTACTCTTCATAATATTATATTTTAATTTTTACATCTTTTTTTAAAATTGCATTTATCCAAAATGATCACGAATTTCTTTGTAAAATAAACATTTATTTCACAAAAAATTTTAACAGTAGAAAACAATGGAACCTTAGAACATTATTTTACTCATTATACACTGCTGGACAATTGCTAAGGACGGATAACACTATCATCCATAGCAACCACAAAATGAAAGGAAGCAAAATGTGGAAAATTAGAATAAGTGCGGGATATAGTAAGAAGAAGTATGCGCATGCAAATTTTTTTCCACGTCTGTTCATCACGTGATAGCGTTCATAAGAGCCTTAAAGGTTTTGACGCGTGTGGACAGTTGTTGTTTCAAGTCAAAGTTTTACAGGAAATATTTAATAGACGAACTTGAAATTTTTGGCATCTTTTACCAACATCACTTAGATGATTTTATGCGTGGCTAAATTATTGGAAAGATAGAAGAAGGGCGAAAAATAAAAGATGTTGCCAGAGAGTTCGACATCGCTCACAGCGTTGTTTCACGGCTATGGAAGTCATTTCAAACTACTGGAATGAGTAGTAGGCGGCATGGGGGAGGTCGTGTTAGAAGTACGACGCATGCAGAAGACAGATATATTGTCCTATCAGCAAAAAGGAACAGGCGCACCACAGCTCAGCAGGTGGCATGTCAGTTTCTTGCTCCCTCAGGAAAGCCAACTTTTATACAGCACTTCTTAGCCTGGATATAAAACAAGCTTTTGACTCCCTCGGGTACCCACAACTTAAAATAATATTAACCAAAATAGAAGCCCCAAGCAACATCACCGAATCCATCCTCAGTTTTCTAGAAGACCGGGAAGTTCTCACCACCTTCGACGGAGGCTCAGTATCACGAAAACAAACTCAAGGCTGCCCACAGGGCTCCGTTAGCGGACCAATACTATGGAATCTGTACTTTAACATCATACTAACACACAACTGGCCTCAGCACACAACAGCTATAGCGTTTGCATATGATTCACTACTCATCGTCAGTGGCAACACAAAAGAAAAACTGAAGCAAAACTGCAATGAATCTCTGAACACCTTCTCCAACCTATGTGATTCGTTAAAATTAAAAATCTCCACCCCCAAGAGCAAAGCCATGATTATTGGGAAACTGAACAAATCCCTAAGTCCAATCCCAAGCTCACACTCCAGGGAAAAAGCCTATCCCACTCAAAAGTACTAACCTTCTTGGGTCTACAAATAGACCACAAAACTAAACTTTCTGGCGCATATCAGGCCGCTAAAAACAAAAGTGTTACCAACAGCCTAATGACTCCGCTCAATGATTGGCTGCAACTGGGGACTAAAAAGCAAATTTATTAAAATCATCTACAACACAATTATTGAAAAAATAATAACCTACGGCGCATCTGCATGGGCCCTTCCCCTTACAGCAAGGAAAATCGCCCAACTTTCAACAATTTAAAGGCATTTCACAATAATAATCACCAGAACCTTCAAAACTACCTCAACCGCAGCAGCAAATGACCTGGCGGGCCTTCCACCACTACACCTAACCCTAGAAGCAATCGCATTGAAAACGCAAGTGCTACAACTCAATAAAAACATCTCCATCGAAAACAATTCCACCCTCATAGCCACCAACTATGAACCTCTCTTCAACAAAGACGACATGCATCCTGCTATCCGAAGCCACAAGCACAATATCCTCAATATCCCGACCGCACCATCCCAAAAACAACCAATCCCAACCAAATTTAATATATACACCGATGGATCCCAGCTATACAACAAAACAGGAGCAGCCTTCATAGTCTACGAAAATTCAGACCCAATTCACAAAAAACTCTTCAAACTGCATGAAGAAAACTCGGTATTCCAAGCAGAAGCTCTGGCCATAAAAGAATCCATTCAGTACTGCATCCACCAAAATATAAAAACGGTCACTATCTGGTCAGACAGCTTATCATCACTGCTGGCCATAAACAATCCTAACCATAAAACCCCAATTATTAGAGCAACCCAAGAAATTCTTTTCAACAATCGCCACTGCCTCTTCCAACTAAGCTAGATAAAAGCCCACAATGGAGTCCTGGGAAACGAAACAGCAGACGCCGCGGCCAAAGAAGCAGCTTCACATCCAAACTTACAGTTAACCCCCCTCAAGTGGTCAAGAGCCAAAGCTAAGTGTAAAATTTTCCAAAATCTCACCAAAAAATGGCAACAACTTTGGGATAATTCGACTATCGGTAAATATACACGGGAAATCATCCCCAAAGTAAACACCGACATCCTACACTTCAATCCATTCCTGAATGGTTTCCTCACCAATCAGGCACCATGTCCCAGCTACTTCCACGGATTTGGCAAGGCAAGCTCCCCACTCTGCACATGCAGTAAAACAGGAAATCTAACATACTACTTAATAGAATGCCCAATAACGGTAAACTATCATCTAAAAATCTCCACGAACCAAAGCACAACACAATTCATTAAATTCTGCCTAACAGATGCCTTCAGGAAACAACGTCTCATCCAGCTGATGACCCTCCTACAAAACAAAGGCTTGGATTGCAGTAAAGATCCACTTATCCGAACCCCAGTCGATGTCATCTCCGACTCGGACAGTGAAGAAGACCTTTAATCCAGCACAGCTGCCCAACTATCACAACGAAGCACACCTGCAGGCCTTTGTGCCCCACCAATGAATATCACTTGATTCAATAAACAGCTGTGATCACGATTCTCCGCGGACGCCGGGCACTCTGTGGACGGTGTCTGTTTCTCCAGATTGAGGTGGGAGCATACCTGATAACCTATTGGTATAGAGCAGGGCTTCCATCTCTCGTTGTCTGTCTGTCTGCCTCAAAAAAGCAGATCTCCCGAAAAACTGTTGCCAGACGTTTGAGGGGAGGAAGACTATACGCCCGCAGACCTGTTGTGTGTGTCCCATTGACCAGACAGCACCGTACTGTCCGTTTGCAATGGTGTCGTGAGCATCGCAATTGGACTGAACAGGATTGGGCTTGTGTACTATTCTCAGATGAGAGTAGGTTCAGTCTGCATCGGATTGTAGACGCCAACTGATCTTGCGCGAGAGTGGTACTGCTTATCGTCCAGAAAATATCCATGAAAGGGACCTATATCCGACATGCAGTGTCATGGTGTGGGCCGGCATCATGATCAATGGCCGTATACCCCTACATGTAGTTGCGAATGGGACTATGACGGGCCAACGTTATATTAATGAAGTTCTACTTCCTCATGTTCGTCTTTTCCATGGAGCTGTCGGTGATAAATTTGTTTTTATGGATGACAACGCAACATGTCATCGAACACTCGCTGTTCAGGATTGTCTAGACAGCGAGGGTATTCAACGCCTCGTATAGCCATCACGTTCTCCAGATCTAAACCCCATTGAAAATGTGTGGGATGCTTTGAGGAGGCAAGTTGCTGGTCGAAATTATCCTCCGACAAACAAGAACACCCTCATCCGTGCACTCCCAGAGGAATGGGATAAATTGCCTCAACAGCTGCTGGATAATGTTGTGCAAAGTATGATACGACGTGTGGAATGTTGCATCACACTCCACGGTGGATATATCCCGTTCTGATACCTTTCTTCAAAGTGCCTGCTGACTTTTAGATGCATTGTTCCATTTTTCTGTATGCAGCATCAAATGAACATTTTTCTTCTTTCAGAAAGTTTCACAGCTTTTGTGCTTTCGAGAACAATAAATATTCTTTATTCTGAGATTTATTTTTTATTCTGACATGAGGCCTAGTAGGCTAAAATATAGTTGCACACTCTAAACAGTGTGCAACTATATTTTAGCCTACTAGGCCTCATGTCTCGCTTAATATTATGCTACATTGCAATTTGTGATCCGTCCTTAGCAATTGTCCAGCAGTGTAGTATAGTGTGGTCGCAAAGAGGTACCATTCTACTTTCTCAAGACACCGTTCTACTTTGCATATTATATAACGAATTAGACATTATGGAGTTCATTCAATATAATTAACATTAAATTACGAGACCCCTGAAATTTGTTTCACAAATAGTAAACATTTAAAAAGTATACAAGACTTTAAAAGAAGAAACTTTTTTTATTACGAGTTAAAAAGCGTACTGCAGTTTACATAGCAAATATTATATTATTTTACATTCAAAATTATTAACATAAACTATTTTACACAGTATATTACAAATAAATATGCAATTTTAAAACATATCTATTTTTTTGTGTGTCGCCAGAAAAAAAGAAAGAAAAAGGTTGAGAATTACTACCGTAAATGAAGGTTCGGTTTTTGAGTCTTGTTTTGAATTTCCGCCTTGGCTACTCCTCATGAAATTGATGATGAATATCATTTTAGCCTGTTCGCACTGCCCTTTTTGAACATTATAAAAATAAATCTGATTTAACTTAAGCACTGCGCTGAAAATAGCGTTCGCGCTGCCTTATACTCGAAACTAATTTAAGAAACATTGATTTTTGTTCAGAACATTATTTATTTTTTGTTATTTTAAATTATGTAATATTTTCAATTCTTTTTGAGTGCGTATATTAAACATTTACAGACCAAAATGACATTAATTAATAAGACATTTCAATGAGGAATACGAAACTAAAGAACGTCGTTGACAAATTTATATATAGAACTTACTATAATTTTTTATACTAATTTAATTCTTTTGTAAGTATTAATTTTTTAATTTTGCTTATCTTGCATTTGATTTGATCAGTTTCAGATATTGCAACAAACACTGACAACAAGGTAGCAGAAAACAAGATGGCGCTAAAACAATTGAAACGCATTTAAATCAGTTTGCCAAACTGATTTAAGATAAATCAGTTTCTGTAAACTGATTTAAATTACAAATTGCCACCACAAGTAAGTTCTGCCGAGATTAGTAGGTTGAAAGTCTGACCCACTCAATAGGATACTCATTTCATACTTTTGGGACGAAAGTTCCAGGTTCGCATAGGTACTATACATACTCAACACATAGACAAATCTCAGCCAGAGTGCCACAAGGTTCCAAATTGGGACAAATACTCTTTCTTATCTATGTAAAAGACATTCCTACATCAACACTAACTTCCCTGCACCTTTTTGCAGATGACACATTTATACTAGCACAAGGTACGAAAGCTTCACATATCACAGAATCACTCAACAAACATTTAGAACAGCTTGAGCTCTGGTTCATTAAATGGAAAATTCTTATTAATGTAAATAAAAGTGTATCCATAATTTTTAGCAAAAAAAGACTACTTCCATTCAGTGTAATTAAGATCAACAACGAAATTAAATTCTCAAACCTGTAAATATTCAGGTGTATCTTTCGACAAAAAATTAACATGGTACCCCCATCTGATTGAAATTATTAACAAATTTAAACAGCAAACAGCTGTATTATACCCACTTATCAAATCAGATTCAAAAATTTCCATGGAAAATAAAGTGCTCATTCATAAAGCATATCTTATTTCTTATTTCCTATGCCTGCTCTATCTGGGGTTACACCCATGATAGTAAAATTAAAAAACTGGAAATTTCCCAAAATAAAGAAACTACTAAAAAGATAAAAGGAATTTTTGTGTTACATCTCATTACATGTGTGAAAAAAAAACTATTAAAAATAATAATGATGATGAAAAATGCATATATATGTATGCATACTAAATGTATATAAAAACAGATACAATTAGGCAGTTAGAAATCAAAACTTCATTAGAAATCTAAAAATCAGACAAGAAAAAAAGTCCCTACCTTGAGAGAATTCTTCGCGAAATGATGTATAGCATGTATAAAAACATTGATAAAACTAATAACGAAATAATAATTAGCTTTCAATCCTATAATGACCTAAGTACCCATAATAGATTCCATCCCCGCTCATTGCTCAGATATTGCCCAAAGTTTCCTCACCAACCACCATGAAATAAACTGTAAATCTTTGATAATTATTTCTTTGTATGGAAAAAAGAGACTACCAAAAAGATAAAAGGAATTTTTGTGTTACATCTCATTCCATGTGTGAAAAAAAAACTATTAAAAATAAAAATGACGATGAAAAATGCATATATAAGTATGCATATTAAATGTATATAAAAACAGATACAATTTTTTAAAATATATTTATATATAAACAAATAAAATATAAGAAGATAAAGAGAGAAATATTGTATTGCAGACCAATTTATAACTTGTAAATATTATTTTAGAGAGTATAAACTCTTGTAAATATCTTTACCTGTTCTTATGTAAATATCCTTATTTCTTTCAATTTATTCCTTATATATTTCTCATAAATAATAAACAATAACTCTTTATAATTCTGAAAGAAACTATGAAATAACCATAAAATTAAAATTTCAAACTCGTTTTAAGCCAATCAGATTCAAGTTATAGCTCACCAACCAAGAACCAGCTATCTAATGAGGGTAGAGGATCGTCTGATCCAGTGACCTCTGAAAACTGCCAGCAGGCAACCACTTTAAGCTTGACAGTGAATACGACTATAAGAACAGAAAAGTATAAAGAAAAATTCTGAATATCATAAAATTAAATTTAAATCGTCTAAAAAGAAAATAAATATTCGAAATACTTATATTACGTTTCGTTTTTAATTTAAATAATTCCTAATTCGATTTCTCAATCTGATAAAAAATGGAATTCCTTCAAGGTAACATTATGGGCCGAAATGTCTACGCGACATTTAAATTAACGACCGAAATTATCAATAATGACTCCGGAATATCTTGAAAAAAAGGAGCATTTATTCCATCGAAATCGTAAACATTACTCGGCGAGTGCCGGATGCATTCTGAAAAATAGTTTTAAAGTTACACATTAACGCGAGCAGTCACATGACCCGAAGCAGGAGCAAACTTCGATGTGGTGACGTCACTCGCTTCTTCTCTGGTTATTGGTTGTTACATATCCTCCCACCTTTTGTTTCGGGAGAAAACAAAACCTAAATGAAAAGAAAAAAGTTAATTACAATTATAAGATTACAGATTTAGTTTTTTAGGAGTTTTCACTAATCGTCCAGTTCTGGTTGTTTTGGGTAAGTCCTTATCATCACTAAGCAAAATTGTTCCTAGAGAATCACTGGAAATGTCATTTTCTGATACAGGTGACAAATAATTTCCTTCAGAATCTGGAAAGGAATCTCTTCTCACATTAGATATCGTTGGGAGATCATCTTTAGCAGTAGTTGCTGAAATCTCTTGGGGAAAAATCCTCTGTATAGGTCGCACTAAAACACCGGATTGTGTTTTCAATTTCACAGTTCTGACGATGTCATCTTTTCCAGAAATCAACTGTATGACTTTAGCAAGAGGCCAGTTCAAACGTTTTTCATTGTCGTCTCCGATTAACACGATTTCTCCAACTTTTATTTTTGGAGTCGAACACCTTCTTTTTAGACGCTGTATAAGTTGACCAAGGTATTCCTTTCGAAAGCGCAGCTTTAACTGCTCAGTTACTTTCGCTCGATGTTTAATTCTGATTCGAAAATGCTTGGCTTCAACTTCATCAATATCTGTTGTTACACTGCTTATCTTGGAATTGCTTAACATGAACGTGGCTGGTGTTATAGGTTTTAGAGCTTCAACGTCCTCTGAAAGATATGTGAGTGGACGTGCATTTATAACAGATTCACAATTTGAGAGTATTGTAAGTAATTCTTCATATGTAAGTACAGCCTTTCCGAGGGTACTTTTAAGATCTTTAACCACTCTAATCAGTCTTTCTCAAAAACCATCCCACCAAATTGCGGTTGGAGAATTGAATTTCCAAGAAATACGTTGGAGGGCTGTTTCTCGAGTAATTTTCTCCCAATTCAACAGTCGAAAATTTTCATTAGCTCCATGGAAATTTGTGCCGTTGTCGGAGAAAATGACACGTGGTCTTCCTCTTCTGGCAATAAGCCTTCGTAAAGACATTAAAAAGGTTTCTGTGAATAATGAGGAAACCAACTCAAGATGTACCACTCTATATATGGCACAGGTGAATAATACTACCCATACTTTGTATCTATGTTTAATGTGAAGGGGGCCAGCAAGATCAAGTCCAGTTACTTCGAATACAGAAGCATCTTTCACTCTGTCAGCAGGTAGAGTAACTCGAACACTAACAAAAAGCTTAGATTTGAAGCATTGGCAAGGAATACATTTTCTCACTACTCCCCTTACTGTTTTTCTTCCTTTAACTATCCAATAACTTGGACGTAATAAATTTAATAAAATCTGGGTACCTGCATGACAGTGATTAATATGATATTGTTCTATCAATCTTTGAGTAAAAATGCTTTTATCAGGGAGTAAAATAGGGGATAGGAATGAAGGTTCGTCAATTCGTTCTGTTATTCGAGTTTTAATTCGAAGTATACCTTCGTCATCTTTAACTGCATTAAGATTTTTTTAAATTATTTGGATGAGGGAAAAAATGTCTCTGTATAAGACGAATGAGTAATTTTTCCGCCGATTTTATTTTTGTGCGAAATGTTTCAGTAATTTCTTTCCCCACTTCATTTTCGTACATTGCTGATAAAACGTAGCATTTAACTAGTCATTCGTAGAATAGAATTGAAACTAGAAAATCTGAGGGCATACCAATCTGGTTCTGAATCACTAAGATTAATGTTAGAAAGTTTAAAGATTCTTTTTTCCACTTCAATTTTGGTTGGTTCATACACTAATTTATTTTCAGGCCAATTTTCTGTTGGTTCTTTGAGCCACTCGGGACCCTCCCACCAACGGGAGTCCAAAAACTGACGAATAGAGCAGCCTCGCGATAGAATGTCGGTGGGATTGGAAGCTCCAGGGATATGCCTCCATTCGGCATTAGGTGCCAATTGGTTAATTTCTTTAACTCGATTGGAGACAAAGACAGTCCAGTCTCCATGTTCCTTGTTATCGGGTAAACTTGAAGTATCTGTTTTAAAAGGCAAACCTGATTGGTATCTCCACGAAGGTAGTATTTCCAAACCCTCAGGAAAATCTTTTAACAACTCAGAATGTACAATACTTATATTTCTGTTTTCAGAAGGATCTAATATACCAAGATTTTCTAGATTCCAAAATTCACTAACGGATAAGTTATTAGCATGCAAAGATAAAGCACATGAAACAGAGTCATTATTTGCATCATAATTATCATATAATTTCTGCTTTCCAACAACAGTATACCCCAGCCGGGTTTCAATAGCAACTAGACTTGATTCTAACTTCACAGAATGACCAGTTAACAACATTCCTGCCACATCGGATCCAATCAAAAGATTTACATCATAATTGGGGATTTCGAAATCACTCAATATAATCCCCTTTTCGTTCAGTTCATGAATAGTCATTATATCAGTCAGTTTAGGAACAAAACCACAAATTTTGTTTTCAGATAAAACCTCAATTTCACAAGATAAATCATTCTTCAAACTAGTAATTTTCACATCGTATACTTCATGAGAACAGGGTTTCGATTTTTGACCACCAAAAAGTCCATGTATTAAAGATAATGACCTTTTGGATTTTAACTTTAATTGTTAAACTATTCCTGAACTGAGGTAAGAACGTTGGGATCCTGTGTCCAATACTGTTTTTACTAAACAATGTTTCTTTTGATTCATAGCTTTAACAACAAGAGTCATTAAATAAACATTTTCTACTCTAAAATTATTTGACAATACATTTGTAGATACAGTTTCGTTTTTATTGGCAAAACTGTTCCCTTTATCTGAATAACACATACAAGTACAGTGATTTTTATTACAATGGAAACACTTCACCTTAGCCCTGCAATTTTTAGAGGCATGTCCTGTTCTCAAACAAGAGTAACAGGGCCCTTTCTGACTAAGAATGTTTCTCTTTTTATCTAAATACATTTTTCTAGCAGAAAAACAATCTTGGCTGGGGTGTTTCTTATTGCAAAAAAGACAATCAAAATTACTCTTACCTTGATTTTCTGTTTCGGATGTACTTACAAGGGTGACAGCCGTAGTAATATTCCCTTCACGGGATTCTTTGTGTTTGTCGATTCGGGGAGCTCCAAACTCGGTATGGGCAAGCACAACCATTTCTTGTCCTTGAACTTCTTGTCTCAGAAAAGACATCAAATTTTCTAACGAACGTACTCCTCCGTCAAGTGTACTTCGGTTTCTTTCCCAAGCTATTAGGACACTCTATGGCAAGCACAATTCCACAAGGGGAGTTAAAAAGTTCCCGTACTTTTCTTGAGTTATTCCTAGGCTGTTCAACGCGCGCAATTTTGATTCCAGTTCATCGTAAAGAACAGCTAAATCCGTTTTAGTTCGGTTTGAGGAGGCATTTAACATTACCATAGTTAACAATTCTCTGACGTAAACCTGAACAAGCAGATCACTCCGCCCGAAGCGATCCTGAAACTGTTCTATGAATTTGGGATATTTATCCGCTGTTGGCAGGAAACATTCTACTAATCTTGCTACTTTCGATTCTGGCACTATTGTCCTTAGCAAATACTGGAACTTGTCTTCCGGTGGAATTTTCTAATAATCATCAATTTTGGAGAACTAACTCCCAACATCGAGCCATTCTGGAGCCTTACCGGAAAATCACTTTAGTTCTAACTTCGGGAGCTTGAATTGTTTCTTATTTGAGGTATCTTGAGAGACTTCCGTTGTCATAGTTACTTTACGGCATTTTCAAAAAGTTCAATATATCTATCACGATATTCTGCTGTAATGAAATCTTCTTCATATAACCGTTCCGAATCTTTTGAAGTTAAATTCCGTTCTTTTCTTCTTGTTGAGAAACTTCTAATCTTTGAAATTTGTCTTCCAACTGCACGGATAAAACCGAAATAACATTCTTATCTACTTCTGGTTTCAGCAATTCTTCTTGAATTTTATTCTCGCAGACTGTAAAGGATGCTCGTAGCCCTTTTCGTTTCTGTTTCAACAAATCCATTCTTCAGTAAAACTTTAATTTCAATCTTCAGCCCCACCTTGGGAGCCACTTATATTACGTTTCGTTTTTAATTTAAATAATTCCTAATTCGATTTCTCGATCTGGTAAAAAATAGAATTCCTTCAAGGTAACATAGGAAAATTATGGGCCGAAATGTCTACGCGACATTTAAATTAACGACCGAAATTATCAATAATGACTCCGGAATATCTTGAAAAAAAGGAGCATTTATTCCATCGAAATCGTAAACATTACTCGGCGAGTGCCGGATGCATTCTGAAAAATAGTTTTAAAGTTACACATTAACGCGAGCAGTCACATGATCCGAAGCAGGAGCAAACTTCGATGTGGTGACGTCACTCGCTTCTCCTCTGGTTATTGGTTGTTACAACTTAATTTCTGTTGCTTACCGAATTGTTACTGTCACAAATCGTAATACTTTTTAAAGTTTTAGTCCTTTATTTAAAGCACAACATTGAATTTTACTGCACAAGTACAAATAACTATTTACAAGAAATATTTAGAATGGCAGACATAGCCAGAAAACGTAACATGTTTTTAAATCCGTAATCGAAACTAGAGATGGCCGTTATTAAAAGGAACTGTTATTTAAGAACCGTTATCAACAAATAATTGTTTAATAAATAACGCGTTCTTCAAAAATTATGTTATTCAGATAACGTTTTTCTTTTCCTTAACTGCTGAAATCGTTCCTGTAATGGTAACTTCTCAAAGTCGTTACGGTATTGTAGAACGTTTCCACATTATGTTATTTTGTAGCGTTAAAGCTGTTCTCGTTGTTTTGTAACGTTAAAGCTGCTCTCGTTGTTTTGTAACGTTAAAGCTGTTCTCGTTGTTTTGTAACGTTAAAGCTGTTCTCGTTGTTTTGTAACATTAAAGCTGTGCTCGTTGTTTTGTAACGTTAAAGTCGTTATCGTTGTTTTGTAACTTCCGTAATATTAAAAATGTTCTCGTTGTTTTGTAACTTTAAGGCCGTTATCGCTATTTTAGAATTTCCGGAACTTTAAAGCCAAAATCGTTGTTTCGCAACCAAATTTTAAGTTGTTATTACGTTGTTTTGGTTTCTAACATTGACATTGAATTTTCTTGGGAACACATTCCAAGCTTTTGCTTGGCCCGCTGCGTTGCTTAGCAACTAAGAATGTATACTTTTCGGTTCCACACTTTGATGAAGGAAAGTTAACTGAAAAGCGGATGCATGAATAAATATATTTCATTTTAAAAGAGATTAAAACATTTGTAAAAATGGGGATTTTTAAAAATACATTGTATGTTAATATTTTACGGGCATTTTATTTATTTTCAGCCTTTATTTATAATTATTTTTTGTGAATTTTAGCAAATTTTTCATTAAACTGAAACATTTTTTTAGAAACTTGAAACTATGCTCGCATATCAAAGCAAACGTGAAATATTTTAAATTCAATTTCAAATTTCGGGAGTTAATTTTTATAAATTAAAAAAGATTAAAAGAAGAAACTAACGTACCATTCGAAAAAATTTGGATCAATCTAATAATATATATTTATAATTAAATTTGAAATTTACTTTAAGAATTAATATATTGTAAAAATAATTTTTTGACACTTATAATTTTTTTTATTTATTGAAAAAGCATCATCATAATTTATTAAAATTAATTTATATAAATAAAATTTTAATTATTTTAATTGATAATATACTTGATTACATTAAAATAATATTCTTAATGTAATAATTTTACAGTCCTAAAAATGTATTTGATGTACTGGAATAAAAGAATTGCATCATATTTCTTGTAGAAAGCCAGTTATAAAATTTGTTTTGAAATAAAAAGTATTATTGTTGTTAAGTTATTAAGAATCATGATAATAAATGTTGCAATGTATATAATTATATTAAATTAATTCATGTATATTTGTAAATGTAGTTGTATTTATTTAATATTTGAAAATAAAATCACAGTAAAATTAATATCCTACATATTACAGCTGCAAATTCTAAATTTTCCTCATTTATCTTTCAGGTTAAGTTGTAATTATGAGGAAAAAAATTGTTCATACAAAGATCTTTTCTGTAGTTTCATTCCTATCTAATTTCAATATAAATCTTTAAATATAATTAGTTCTACTCATGCCATAGAGTTATCTCTTTAGGCCATTGTGAACTGGACAGTTTACAGTAAACATTTGAGCAATATACATTTCACTAGCACATTTCAAATTATCTTTCTAGTACATTTTTAACAGTATTTATACATTTTTCCAGTACATTTTTAACAGTAGATATATAATTATAGTTATATTATTTCTTTATGTGGATACTATTTTCTGTATTTTTAATGTTATTCCTCTATATATAACCTATGATATTTTATCGTTTTTTTAAACATACATGTCTTTCAAGATGAGTGCCTGAGAGTTTTCCAAGTTTACTCCCTTGCATAGACATTTGCAGTCTATTCATTTAAAACATTACTTTAAACATTTACATATTAAAGTAACTTTTCTTCAATTAAATTTCAAACGAATAAGAATTACATTAATTTGAAAGACTATAATAAGTAAATAACTATGGAATTTTATATAACATATATTCCTCAGCAATCATAAAAAGAAATGACAAGTAATTACTGTTTTTATAGTATGTAAAGTAAAAATGTTAATTCTGTTTATTAATTTAACTTATTTGAGCTCTTATGATATCAAAAGATACTTGACTTGCAGATCAAACAATACAAATTAAAAAATTTATTAGTTGATAAAATTTTTCATTAATAACAATAACTTTTGTATATGCAAATAATTTTAAAAACTGTAAATTTATGTATTGTGTCAATAGTAAAAAACTGCATCTGAATTATTTACTGTAGTAATGCGTTTATCTATTTTACAGCAGCAATTTTCATACATTTTTATTTAAAAATACTGTTTAATTGTTAGTACTTTAAATTCACACACACACACATTTTATTAATACCACATAGCTCTCTTATTTTTACTTCTCCGTGAGGAATTTCAGCTAGTAAAAATATTTAAGATAAATACACAATTGAAGCATATAGAACAGTGAAATCATGTATATGAAGTAAAATTCTATAACTTATCATAAAGGCAAACTCCTATATTCGAATATTTTCTCGTAAGTACTAAATATTCTGGTTTACGTATACAATTTTTTATTTTTAAAGAAAATATTATTTTCTATTTATGTTCATAAATATGTAATTTTATAGTATATGACATCTGTATAGATCCGATTTTCCTTTTAATAAAGAGATTTATATGAAAATTAAATTCAATTAAAATGTTTAATATTGAAAAAGAAATTTATATGAAGTAGTAAAATATAATTAATTATTAAATATAAGTTAGTTTTATGTATATCGCTGGTTAAATTATCATTAAAATGATTTCACTATTTGAAAACTGTGGGTTCGATACTGATGTTACCATAAACAATGATGGATGGTGCTCTTTGGATATTGATTAATCGCATGGTTATATTTATAAGTTGATAAGATAGTAAAATTAAGAAATTTAGGTCAAAATTCAACTTTTTAATTATATTGTGTCTCTAATTAGAGAAATACTTCTTCCAAGAAAATATATTTTAAGATTTATTCGAGCATAAGTGATATACTCAACAGTAATCTTTAGTGTAAAAGAAACATCAGTTAAAATTTATAAGAATTTATAATAGAAATTACATTGAGGAATAAATTAAATTCATCTTGTGAGAAACTGAATTATACTTGGTTTAAAAAAATTCAAATTTAGACATATTTTATACATTAAAGTAATAAAATATTTTAATAAGGAGTTAAGATCATTGGGAAACAAATTATGTAAACACACATTACTTAAGAATTTCTAACTGAAAAAAAATCAATTGACAGTAAAAAAATTATAAATCATATTTAATCCATGGCAATTACTTTAAAAAATAAGTAAATGAAAATCAGTCTAGACTTAAATGTTGAATTTCCGTATAATAAACTAGGAAATTATTAAAAAATTGATTAAAGAATATAACAAAAATCATTATAATTTCTTTCAGTAAGTGATTTTCGATGCTCAGTCACTAAAATTCACCTTACACCTCATTTCCTCAAAAAACCAGTTTTGTCACCCCACGAAAGCTTCCTTTCGCTCCATAGAATTTCCAAGAAGGCCAAAGGGAACGGATTTCTTAGAATAACTTTCCAAAAAGCCGTTATTTGATAACGCTTTCTAGAACATGTTATTTTCTTGGAGCGTAACGTTGATAACTAGTTATTCAAAAATAACTGCTTTTGCCATCTCTAATCGAAACTGATAAAGTTAACAGAATGAAGAAGTTGCCAAACCTAAAATTGTAATTAATAGAAATACAAACACATGAAACACTAACAGGAAGTTTTGATAATACAAAGACAGTGGCAACAGTTACATAATACTACGGAGGCTAGGGATGGGAAGAAATACCTGTAACAAGTATTTTGTAACCAGTATTTGAATGTAACAACCTGTAATCAGTACTCTTTCTTCCAAATACTCAGTACTTCCAGTAACAAAGTCAGCGCGAGTTCGAGTATCCTCAGACAGTTGCAGGTACAATGTACTTGACCAGTTTCTAAGACTGAGCGAGTACGTGAGCACGTACTTGTTACAAAGTAATCAGCGAGTACGTGAGTACGTGGTTGTTACAAAGTAACAAGCAAGTACGTGAGTACGTGGTTGTTACAAAGTAACAAGCAAGTACATGAGTACTTGCTTGTTACTTTGTACTTGCTTGTTACTTTGTACTTGCTTGTTACTTTGTACTTGCTTGTTACTTTGTACTTGCTTATTACTTTGTACTTGCTTGTTACTTTGTACTTGCTTATTACTTTGTACTTGCTTGTTACAAAGTAATAAGTATACATTGCGTTTCTGTCATTGGCTCTTCTGTAACAAGTACAGAAGAGCCAATGACAGAGCGAGTACAAGTACCAATATCATCGATATATCGATGCAAACAGATGAATTATGAGATTATGGTAGCTTCTTATGGTAGGGAGGCTGGGTGGGAGAAGGGAAATGACAGTTGGTTTAACTGGGTAAATAGAAGAGGGATACTTGGGAATTGAAAGATTTCTTTGGGTTGGAGAGGGAGATATGAATTTATATTGCGAAATAAAATACGCATGTACTTTTATTTCGTTTCAGTGATTGTAGTTCTATTTCAAATATATGAAGTTTTTTTAAATATAAGAAAAGCATGATATTCTTGTTATGTATTTAGCAATTTTTATTAACTTTTATTTTTGTTATTATTTCTTTTAAAAATTTTATTTTATGAACATATATAACATATTTATTTGAACCTTAAATAAGGTCAGATTTCTTAAATTAAAAAAATATTTAATATATTATTTAAAAAAAATATTTATATATAAATCTGCTTACATACTTCCATTGTTATTTTTACTATGCATATTTTTTATTATAATTCCATATAAATATGTTTATTTTTTTTCAACCATGTTTTAGTTTCACTATATTTTACTGTAAATATACAGAATTTAAACTTTTATAAAATATGTTCTTTTGTATTTTTTACCATACGATTTATTTTTATTCAAATAATGAGAATGTTGATTTAAAACTAAAGAAGGTAGTTTATTCATTTTAGTTTAAAAATTCGAAATGAAAAAAACTTTAATTAAGTTAATTTTTACCTTATCTTTATTTATACCATCATGTGTTACTGTCATGTTTATTTCTTAAATTATGGATTGATGTAAATAAAATGTATGTATTTTTGTTCCTCCATTTTTTATTAAACGTTGTTTCTCAATATTTTACCTTAATACATTATAACATTTAGATTATTGGTAAAACTATTTTATATTTTTTGATAGTTATTGAAATTTTATTCAACTATATCTAATATAAAATAATTATGTTTACTTAAACATTATTAATACATTAATTATGTTAATATATTAATAATGAAAACTATAGTTTTAATTGCAAAGTTACTTTATTTAACCATAAATTGATTAAGTTTCAGGAAACTGAAACAAGATATGTGAGTTATTGCAATTTTTATTTTAGAAAAAACTGGTTTATCTACTACATAAAAATATAAACAAGTAAACGTCTTTTATAATAAAAATTATTATCTATTGTACATAAAAAAATTTTACTATGTTTGTCTCGTTAATGTTTAATTATAGAAAAATAAAGGAAATTAAATTTTTGTTGATTTTTCTGATTAATTGCTGTAATTTTGTAAGTAAAACCTCTTTGTTTAATGTAAAATAAAACCTCTTTGTAATTGATTCAACTTCCCACTTTACAATTCTTTGCAAAATATTTACAAGTTAATTATAAAAATTCATTTACATAATTGGAAAGTCTTACTAAATTCTAATAAAAAATTAAGCTGATTAGGTTGAAAAATTGAAATTATATTATCTCATCTAATTTTATATTTTAATTAACATTGGAAGTCTTTGAAAATTACGATTGAATAATTGGAAAATTTCCTTATAACACATATAAATTCTGAAAATAAATGCAAATAATAAAATATCATGATTTTTATATTGAATGAATTACGTTTAAGAAGATTTAGAAATTTACAAATTTTTTTACAAAAAGAAAAAAATCAGTTTGTAGATAAACAGTTTATATTTCTTTGCCTCATACTAGAAATTAAAGCATTACAGGAAAAACAAAAACTTGCCATTACTGAAATGTTGCATAAATAATAAGAATTATTTTTATAGATCTTTTCATTAATATTTAAGTGAATGCTTATTTATAAATGATAATAATTTAAATTAACATTAATTATATTAATTAATTTTATGGTTTTATATAAAAAATTATTCATCTACTTATTTAGTTTTAATTAATTATTAATTTATTTATTATTAATTTAGTTTTTATTCAATTTATTAATAAAATTTTAAAAAATTTGTCATTATATTTTAATCCGATAGATGGCAGTGCAAAAGAAATTGTAACAAGTACGAAATGTAATCGGTAAAATACTTGTTACTTTAAAAGTAACTGTACTCAGTACGTACTAAGTACAGGAAAAGTAACAAAGCCCCATCCCTAACGGAGGCAGTATTCCAACTCCAAGGAAGTGTCGGGTGTTGATATGGTCATTACCTGCTGCGGATTTAGTCAGAAAAAGCAAAGGAGTTTTATACTGCATATACACACACAGTAGTGATTGTTGAATGAAGTAAACAAACAACGTGCATTCATTTCGCACGTGCTTGTGAGGTGAACTTAAATTGCTTTTTATTACTTTAACAATTTTGGTCTCATTTCAGTTTATCAGAGTAAGTTATAATTTATAAACCTATAGCTTTGTAACTACTACATTAGTTAATTTATTTTCATAAACAATTTCAATTAAAATCAAGGTAAGAAATAATTTTCTCACTTCGAAAGAGAAATTTCTTTCCTGACGTGTTGTTTTTCTCGATACTTTTAGTGTTCCACTTTTTTAATTTTATGTTCTCACTTTTAAAACCTATTGAATATATCTTGCTTGTAATACCGTGGTTCTTGAGTGTTGCTTAAAATATCCGAGCAAAACCTTAATTAAAAGTGATTGTTCTCTATAAACAAAGTAGTGTTGTAAGTATTAAAGTCATTTCGAAAAGTGAAATACCTTAACAAATATATAAAACCAGTGGAATTTTCGATAAAGTGTTAATATAAGCATGGAGAGAAATGCTTTGAAATTTCAATATTAACTTCTGCTTATTATTTAGATTATGTTTTTTAGTTAGTATGAAAAATTTGCAAACACTTATTCACTTATATATGAAATATTTTATAAAATTATATCTGAATTTGATGTGTTGTTATTCTTGATTTACAAATTATTGTGCATAATTTAAAAGGAAAATGTCCATGTATGATGTTTTATCAAAATATTTGAACCTAATTTGGACTCACCACATCGCTAAAAAGGAAATGCAGAACCAAATCAGCAGATTACAGTTCCAAACAGCATACCTTAATAATACCACAAATTTTGAATTGTGTGCTCTTGTTTGCAATTCTTTGACAACCAACACCAAGAAACATTTTTAAAATGAATCCATAGATGTAAGAAAAAATTCACAAAATAATTTGAAGTAAAATTTAAATCTGCATAAAATAAATAAATTTTTGGTAATTTAAATAAAAAGTAATAATGTTCTTATTTTTTTAAATTTTTGGCATGTAAATATAATTAGAATTATAAGTTATAAAGAAGAATTTCCGTTTAAACATGCAATCACAAGTTAGCAATTTTTAAGTGATTGCTTACAGTAAAAATGAATTCAATGTTTAATCCATACATTACAGTTTTGTAGTGTATTTATTTACCATTATAATATAGTGTTTGCAAATTATATTTTGAAGCTAAATAATGTATTAATTTTTTTAACTTTGTGTTATGTATTTATTATTTTTTACGTCCCAGATTCAAATTTGAAAGTAGATGCAGAAATTGGCTTTGTTTTTTTTTAATTAAAGAATTACTTTTAATCACAAAATTATCAATCCGTTTATGTATATATAAAATTTATTTTACATTTGTTATTTCAAACATGTAAGCATAACTAAGAAAATGGTTAAGTAATCACATGATATTCATCATTTACATTAATTAATTAAAGGAATAAATTAAGTGTGTTACCACAATAAAAATGAACCTACTGGCTAGAAAAATAACCTATATAAGAAACATTATGGAAGTAAATATCACTAGGCCAGATTATTTTGAGGATTTCGAAAACCTGTTAGTTCATTTCTTACGGGTGACTTATATAATCTGGAGTTGTTTTATAGGATTACTTCTATCTTCTCCAGTCAGAAACCTCATAGGGTCATAAGATTACTTCAACTTAGTGATTTTGGTATGCAGTAGAATATCAGACTTGAATAATGAACAGTTTTCCTTGCAACATGAGATTCACGCTTTAACCTCAGCATTTTTTGTAACTGCCTCTGTCATCACTAACCAACATCTGTCTTCACTCTCGTCCCTAAGCTCTCCGTCTCTGGAACTAATTTTCCACAAGTCCTGCACTAGGGCGGTCTACTTTGTGGAAGGGGGAAATGGGGAATAATATGGAATGTAATCTTAAAGGAGAATAAAAATATAAAAAGGAGCTTCCAACCAAGGGAAAAAAGGTATAGTTTAGTTAATTAAAAAAATTATCCAGCCACTGAATACAACAGTTTGTCTTTTAAAAGAATATAAGAACTGCTGTGTTTGTTTTAAAAGTATTAGTTTCAGCAAAGGAAGGGATTTCATAAATGTAATGAGTAAACATTTGTACTGGTCAAATTAATAATTCTGAATATGAAATTAAGATGTAAAATTGAGAATTATTTATGTTAATGTCTGAACACAGATGTGTGTAGAAAATAAGAAAATGAATTTTTAAAATTGTATTCAAAAATGATGTTATTCACATTATTGATATAGTTATATTGCTTGATTAATTAAAAGGAAATATATAGAAACAATCATATATATTTGAATGATTTGGCAAGTATAAGGTGTATAGTTTTTTCTCGCTTCACTTATTTTTTCATAAACTGAAAACAATCTAACATTTTGCCTAAAAGCATAGCTATACTACATTAATGAAAGGAATATTCAAAATTGTGATTCTCTAAATCACGTGGAATCATGTAATTTCAGTTGGTAAGAAAATACCTGTCATTTTCTGCCATATTCAGTAATGGATTAAAATAGTATTTTACCATCAAAATATGTTATTGCTCTTCCATCCTACATTTAACATTTCAGCTAAATATAGAGAATACTTTATATATGTATGTAATAAAGATATATTCAGCCCTAAATAAAAAATACTGTTTAAAACATATCCATACTTTTATTTGCTGATTAAACTACCTTATAATGCTGATGTTCTAAATGTCATTCATGATAATTTTATTAACATTATTGATACATTTCATATCTGAATTGGTCTAGTGATGTCTGAAAAGAATAAGAAACTTTTCTAATATGATTCATTTCCCTTGTTTATGAAGGATAGCATAAATTTAGTACTAAATTTTTTTGTATAAATAATGTGGAGAAAAAAATTTTTTTTCCTTATTGTTTTGGTTTATAATTTTAATTAGTGTCTGTAAATTAAGTATTTTAAAAAATTAGCCTCCATTTTCCTTAATCATTGGACCTTGTGCCATTAATTTGAAAACAAGAATGTTCTCAAATTAAATCAATTATAATAACTCTTCTATTAAGTGTTTCTGACCTCAGAGAATTGAATCTGATTCATTATATTCATTAAATAGTCTATTCTTTTGTTTAATTAAAGCATAATCAGTTAAACTTTGCGTAGAAAATATAATTTTACTCATAAATATGGAAAATTTTATATTTTTAGAAAAAATTCATGTAATTTGTATTTGAAAACCGAATGAACCCTGTAAATTATAAATTCAGCTTATACTTACAAAAATTTACGATTACATAGGACAGATACAGATAAAGTAGAGCTGAAGTGAATTTGTGAAATTTATGATAGTAATTGTTCAATTTCATTAGGATTGATCTAGGGAAAAATATAAAATTTGCAAGAATCTCTTATTTAGTTTTTGATGTTAATGACAGCTGTCTGATAAAATAAGAACATGATCTTATTTTATCATCTGGGTTATCTGCGGCAGTGTAGTCTTACTATATCGAGCGCCTATCCTTTTCAACATCCATCTATCATGATACTTTAACTATGATTTTAGCCCATTGTTTAGCTTCACAGAAGACACCTAACCCAGGTTTCTGTAGGCTGTCATAACCCTTGACACAGGGGTCCTTGAAATACCCACAAAGTTGGCTGTTCTGAACATGGATGTTCCATTGAGATGCGCCAGTTATCATTCCTTTTTTCAAATCAGAAAAGTTAGACTTTACGAGAAATGGATTTTTTTTAGGCAAGTTTTGTACTGTCAAATATCTGATTGATATATGGCAATAATAGGAATATTAAGTGGCCAACTGTTGTGATACAAGGCAGCTGTTTATTGGATGGTTGATGCATGTCTAATTTTTAAATCTGTATTCCTATTTTGTCCTACATCTGTATAATTATATATATTCATATATATTCTAGTTCAGATTATAGATATATAATTCAAAAATATAACAGTTGATTGAATAAACAAATAAATCTAGAAGTGTGTTTGTAATGATTAAGTAGTTTAATAAAAGTTGGAAAGTAAACAGAAAAAAATGGTTGTTAACTCTGCATAAAAAACAATCAACAAAAAAGCAATAGTGGAATACTAGTCAAGTTTTTTAAAAGGCATTTTTGTTTATAAGAAATGAACTCTCATTTAAAGAAATAGGAATGGTAACAACCACATATAAGCTGTATAGTATTCTATTGCTAGTGAAAAATCATATTTAGCACCACTTTTTCTTTTAGTCAATGGGATTTTACATATAATATGTACTATAAAATTGGTAATTTTTTTATTGAAGATTAATTAGTAAAAGGATAAATTGAACTTTAGTAACTTAATAGTATCAAATAGTTTATATATATATGTATATATATTGCATAGGAATTCTTATTTTAACTTTTATTAACAGAAGCAAAAACTAAAATTTGTGTATACCTTTTGAATCTCAAAGGAACTACAAGTTCTACAGATGAATAAATATTGGTTTATCTAACATTAACGATTATTTATTCACACATAAATGACATTTACAATAATTTAAAATGCACGTCAATGCATGCTGAGAAATTAACTGTTAAAATTCAATTAAATACACACTTAAAATTAGTACCACTGAGCAGCATTCAGACAACAAGCTAAATTTATAATAAACTTTTTACAATACAGCATTGTCATTCAAACACAGGATATAAAACATTAGATTAATTTGATTTATTTAGCACATATGTGGTGAGCCATCAATAAGGTGCAGTAGTTTAGTTTAAACTTTGATTCTAATTATTTTCAGTCTGTAATATTAACATTGTTTTTATACTCTTTTAAATACATTAATAAAAGAATCATGTAAACAAATTTAAAAACTTGAAAAGTTCTGTTTTTTCCATATTATTTAACTAATTAATGCACACACACGTAAATAGTTTTGAGTATTTAGGATAAAGTTGTTTGTATTCCATTTGAGAATTTATTTAATGCTTTTGAAATCATCTTTAATTTTAAGTCTTAATTTTAATCAAAAAATTAATATTAGATTTTGGAAACATCTTATCAATTAAAATATAATTTAAAAATATAGTTTATCTTTGATTAGAGATACATGTAGCTAAAAATTGTATATATTGTATATAGAATAATATATTCTCGATATAGGAATATCTTCATCTTTTCAAAAAATTTCTCTTACCTTTGGTTAACCTGTTTGTAGGATTAAATCCCATCTAGAGCTTGGATGTCTGTAGTAATTTTTAATCCTTTTTAAAATTATAAGTCCCAATGATCATATTTTGGCACTAGTAAAATGATCATTGAGTAACAAACAAAGCAAATCAAACCTGGAAAAATTAATATGATATCTGAAAATCTTGAATTTGTTTCTTGAGAATCTACAAATCGTGTAATAATATATTTATGTGTGCAGTTTTGCCTTTTTTGTTTTTTAAATTAAGATTTAGTTTAATATTTGATATATAATAGCAGAAAATGTATGGAAGAGTTTTTCAATTTACTTTTAATTTTATTTAAGGTAATAATATATTGAAAACAGTTATTTACTTTTACTACTGGATTTATATTCAGTATTATAAATATTAACACCTACACAAATTCCTTATACCTATATACTTAAATAGATATTTTTTCAGGTACATATTTTCGAATAATGTCTGTATTAAAACGAGCAAAAAAGGATGTTAGAACCAAAAATCCATCAAAAGTAAGTTTATTATTGTGATTGATAAGCTTTTTAGTTTTAAAATTTATTTCCACTGAATTATAATAACAAATGACATTTTAAGAGTTTTATTATTTTAAATATAAAATACTTCATACTCAATTAAATTGTACTAAGTTTTAAAATTTTTGCCAAATTTAAAAAAAAATTTTTGTTAAGACTCTCAATTGTTAAATTATTATAAGTGTTGAATACATTATTATTACTCTAGAAACCCTCAAAATATTAAAGCAAATCTCTTGATATCTTTAACATAATTCAAAGTAATTGCTTTTATGTATTAATTTATATTTTTAATCTAAACAGTGTAGTGCATTATTACTTAAAAAATCTAGAAATTTACTTTAGCATTAATATCTTCATGATTGATTCTCCATATATTACTCAATTTTACTTTGCAAATAATATGAATTTAGTTTTATTTTATAATTTTTCTTCTTATATATAATGTTTAATAAAAATAAGTTGTAATAATAAAGAAATATTTTCTCTTTTGATTATTTTTCATTCTAAAATGAAATTTAAAATAATTAAATGAATTAAAAATAACATTTGAAGACAGTTTTAATTATGTTTTAAGTATTATTTTTGATTTGTATTTAAGGAATGTTTTTAGCTTTATTTATTTTAAATTGGCATACATAATGTTCTTCAAAATATTCATGTATTTTCTCCTAATCACATTTAATTTTTTTGTCATTATATTTTATTACAACTTTTAAATTAATTTTTCAAATTAAGAAAAATAAAACAAATCTCTTTAGGATATGCCTGGAAAATGATGGCAATCTTGGGAAGTATGCCAACATCTTCCATGCATAAGTTTTCATTGTCTGCTTACAGATAAATCTAAGAAAATCTTATCACAGCAAAGAGACTCTTTTCAGTCACAGTCAAGCCAACTTTAAAAGGTCTAAATTTCAAACTAAATCAAGAATTTTCCTGAAGAACAGATACCTCATTAGATAACTAACAGTTAGGAATGAGGTAATATTATCTGGCTGCTATTGCATAAAGAATTTGAAGGTGATGAAAGTGCAAGAGAGAGTGAAGTTATAAACACAGATCTCTTTTAATACAATAGATGCAAAACCTTCTTGTGGTATCAGAAGACCTCAAGTGGATTCCTCCTTAAATCGGGAAAACTGGACATGAAAAATAGTTTTGCAAAATTCCTCTGAACAAAATCATACTCTTATATGAACATCAGATCATCTGTGAACATTGCCTCTGTAATCCTTAGATGCCTAAGACTAAACATACAAACAATTGTGGGCTACATCACTAGGCATTATCATTTCAGAAAGCACTTCTGTGTAATGTGACATTTTCAATAGGACTCCATTGGCCATTGTTTTTATTATTAGAAGATAATGAGTTTGAATCCTGGCCTAACCGAATATCAGTCATGTTCATTAAAATGAGCTGGAGCATGTTAAATAGATTGTGGTCATAAAGTCCTCCAAGTGAAATGGTATCTCTGGTAGTGGCAGGTCAAGCATTAGGGCGTTTTCTGTTTGATTCCTGCTTCTAAATTATGAAAATCCTCACCTGGCTCTTCCATTAACTGTTAGAGCCCAACTCAGGGCTAGATGCAGAGAAGTATGCTGATGCAACAACTAGATTCCATATACAAGAAATGTAACAAAACTGAGGAAATAGTACTCTTTTATCAGTGCAATGTCCTTGCCTTCATTTGACTATTTCTTGGTATCTGTAACACTATAATTTCATTACTCAACTTATTTATGGAGTTGTCAGATTTTATAAGCAAAATACGAAACATTAGTAATAATGAAGCAACACATTAAAATAGGAAATATTGGGTGTGAAGCATATGACATAAGTTGCTATTTAAAATCAGAAATGCATAACATCTGACTAATTCATTAAAAAAAACGGAAATAAGAAAAATAAGCAATAATATACAAATAATTCTAAACTATGGTAGTAATTTGTTGATAGGTGATTTGTTTTGAGTTTGTTAAATATTTTGTTACATAAATTATGTATTAGTTAAGTGCTTAATTGTGCTTTTTAATTTTTTTATTCTTTAATTAAAAGTATAGATTTTTATTTTTTTTATATAAGTGTAAAAATTTTGTAATTTTCTAATATTCTGCTAGAAAGTATCTAGTGAAGAGACCAGTGTTGTGCTGATTGTTATTTTTGTGTTTTGTTAAAGCATAAAGTGTTAACTAGTATTGAATTTTGCTTTTGAATGTTTTGCCAGATGTTAACTTGGTAGATGATCTTCTCTTAAATATAGAATTTTATGTTTTTAATGATCTAGTATACCCAGAGATTTTTAGACTATCTAGAGTGCATTTAGAAAGATATACACATTCAACAATGTTAGCACCTTTGAAAATTTTCCAAATTAAATATTTTCTTTGTCAAACCTAAAAGAAAATCCTAGCAGTAAATCTTAAAAGGATCTGTTAATTAATTATATATTTGCTTAGAAAATATTTTTAAGTTTCTAAGTTACTTCATTTGGTCATCTCCATTAGTATCTTCTTAATGTATAGCTGTAACATTTTTGTGAACCTTAAAATGTTCCATACTCAATCTTTGAAAATGTTTTACATCTGATCTTAGAATATCTTTTTGATTTAAGAAAATATATCTCAAATATTTTCTATCTGAATTAAGGGGAGAATGTTTGGTTCTTTTTTCCCTTCAATTCAGCAGTTCATGTGTTCAATTGCTATTTCAAAAATGAATATTTGATGTGGTTTGAAATCCACTTTAAATTGTAGGTTTTAGAATTATCTTTGACTGTATAATTAACTTTTGTCTCCAAAAAAATGATGCCTGAGTGACAAATGAATTGAAATATTTTCTACCAAGAATTGTTAACACTCAAAATATTTAGGTTATAGATAAAAATTTAATATCAAATTATGAATAAACAAATCTCTTGAAGAATTCCTTCCTTTATATACTCATATATTTGATAATTCATATTTACTAACTTCTATCTTCCAGTCCCTGCAACTTAAAAAAAATTGTTTTCAATATTTTGTTCATTTATTTTCTTATGCTTCCTTTCCTTAAATCATTTTTATTTGTTTGGAAGATTTCAGTTTCATAGTAGATCTCAATAGAATTATCTGAATCATTATTTGAAGAATTTATTATTTAATCAAACACAGCTCATATCAATTAACTGATGCATCTTATCAGTAATATTTTTGATCTTGCATCTTAGATTTAAAATGTCGAAAAGCTTAAGTTCTAATTTGATATAGTGCATAAGCACTAGTTATGGCAGACAATTTTGACCTTATGGTGTCTACAATTTTCATTAAAAATTTGTAAATAGTAATGTAGTATTAAATTTGCTTTAAGCTAATCTATGTTTAAAGAACAAATTAGTTTATCTTGAGTTTCACTCTTGCATAAATTTTTAGTTGCTTGTGAATAAGGATGTTACTATAAATGAAACCGCTTACAAATTTCTGAAATCAGTGTCTTAAAAATGAATTTCTTTCATTCCTGGATTTCATCAGTTCTTGCTTGTCTTAATAAAAAAAATATGCAACCATCATAGTTTGGTAAATACAATTGTAAAAATCTGGTTATCCCCATTAGTAGCTTCTGATTATATGAATATGAAATAGGGCAAATTCCTGAATTGAATACAATTTGTAAGTTTTCCTCTTGCATGAGAATATTGTATTTACAAGGCTAATGTCATGGATATTAATTATGATAGCCCTCTCCTTTAATTTAATTTAAATAACAAAAAATATCAGTGGAAAAAATTGAAATTAATAGTACAATAAGAATTAACTTCAAAAAGTACAATCTAGTGAGAGCATTGACTACTCACCTTCATCTGCAAATAAATTCATTTTCCCCAGGAATTCTGTTGCTAATCTCATAAAATGTACCAGAGAAGAATCTAGATAGGGTTTCTTTTATTAATTTTTAATAAATTTTGTAGAAAGAAAAAAAAAGTATTTTGAAGTATACAAATGCTTCCAAATGATTAAGTTAATTTTAATTAAATTTCTTTCTAATTTTTGTATTTTTCTTTTGACAGCAGTTTAAAAAACTATGATCCCTTTTTTTCTCTGGTTTGTAGAAAAGAATCAGCATGAATGAATATCGGACAGCTCAAGCTGTAGCTGAGAATAAACAGTGGGTGATAGGTTAATGAACAGTTCAGATTGCGAATAAATCGTACAGTGAACTCTTTCATTTCTTTCAAGAATTTTGTACTTGGACAACAAATACATATTCGGAAAATGAACTAAAATGAATTATAACAAACACTTCTTAGCTCTTAGAGCATGATGTGCAGGGTTGTCAAACTCAATGGATCAAAAATTATTTTTTATCTCTTTGGAATTATATTGCTTGCCTATTTAACTTCAAACTTGTATCCTGGAAATTTTTTTCCAATATAATATTTATAGTCAAAATAGACAATCAGTTTCGCTTTTGATTTCATTAAAAACTGAAACCTATTTCATTTTAAGCACTTCCCTCCCTTGTTCATTTGTTGAAGAAATGTTAAAACAATGGTGTTAGAATGGCACCCAAATCAATCTACTATCAGTATGGTTAGGGATCTTTACAACAACAGTGCTATTAATCCCTTCTGGAAAGTCTTAAAAAAGAGAGATAAGTAATTGACATTGGACGTTTTCTTTAATGTCCCATAAACAAAAAATGAATAGGACTTATTAATAGGCAAGACTATACATATGTATTATTTTTTAATAAACTTACTAATAAATTGCATATTCATTTTATAATTTAATTTTTAGTGGCTCCAGAACAGATTAATCAATTTCACATAAAAATCTGTGGTAAATCAATGATTGGTTAACAAACAATTCAGATAGCAAACATAGTCTTGTAACGGATTATGTTCGTTAACCAATCACGCTGTGTAGTTCCTCAATTGTGACACCATACGAATTCATGTGAATCTTTCTTACTTTCTACATGTGAATCTTACTTTTCAGTTTCTTTATATCTTTTTTATTCTAAATTTTTCAACTAATCTTGAATTTGAATACTGAAAAATTTATAGTTTCATTTACTCCTTCTTTCTCTGTTAAATAAAAATATTTGAGGCGCTTTCCAGCACTTATTGTTTTACATGATTATATATTAAAAAGTCTCCCTACCTAACTTTGATTTCCATAAAAGTTGTTTTAGTTGTCTATGCAATTCTTCTTCTTAGAGTTGGGTTTGTATGTCATTGGGCACCTCTGCTTTTATCAGCATTTTATACTATTAACTCCAAACCCAATGTTTCCTAGTTCCAGTTGCTCGGGTCACCCACTTCATTAATAAAGTCCGATAACCCTTTAATGGAATCTAGGTGCAACTCTCTAGTATGGATGGTGCCTAAAGAAGTTAATCTAGGCAGGGCAAGAGCCTCACATTCCTAAATGATATGCTTGGCCATTTCCTCTTGCATTGTCTATGCAATTACAAATTTGAAAATTTCAGTTTTCCTACAAGTGATTTTCCATATAATGCTCTTTAATGAATAAGATATTGTATCACAGGACATGTTGCACTCTTTTCTTTCCATTCAGCTATTTTGTCAAGCCTGTCTTCTCTGTATGTTACAATGGCTGAATATTTTCTAAAATCTCCAACTTTGTCAGTTTTTTTTAACAGCTTTACAAATATTTTAAAACAGTGCTCAATTGGAAATCAATATTTTTAAAGCATTTGCTTTATCATTGCTGTCAGCAAACAGAAACTTGTCGAGAGACTTTATTAAGATATTAAATTTGCACAGTTTATTTTGAATTTTAATGGTTTTCTAATCTTGATTTTTATTTCATATTTTTCTCCTTTAATATAGGTTACTTCAAATTTTTATATTACAAAAATCATTAAAACTGTATGAAGCAACTGTATCATTTCAACATCTTTATAATCTTCATGATTCTTTCTTATTAATTTTAATTTTTGTCTTATGCCACATGCTGTATTTTCTCTCTATAATTATTTATCACATTGTTTCTAATATTGAGATAACAATAGTAAACTAAGCATTTTGAAACAATTTTATTTTACATTCTCTTCTGTTAATTAATTTTCACATTCGATTAATAAGAATTGGGTGTGACTTAAGTTGAAATATAAGCAGAATTCACTTTATTATTGATAAAACATTCTCAATTGTGCTGCATTAATATGGTATGCTCAAATATTAATGTAAAATAGTGTTATGTAATGGGGTATTTAAAATAAAATCTAATATGTCTATATATTTTTTTATAATTTTTTCTTGTATGGTATGTTTTTTACAATCCAATTTCATTAAGTAGGGAATTAATCCTGAAATTCATTACTTATATATTTTATTTATTGAAATAGTGATTGTATATTGTTTGGTAAGTGTTTCAGAAATATGACTGCTTTGTGAAACATTCTTTTCCCCAAATTTTTTGTAAAAAAAGTAGTTATAATCAAAATTGTAGTAAAAATATATAATTTATTTCAGAAACTAAGTTTCTATATTTTATTTAAAGCTAAAAAATTCAGTGTTTATTTTCTTTGTATTCATTGTAGCATGATTCTATTTTTTTAACATATACATTGGAGTTATAATATTTCATTAATTCACATGATCATTAAAGTTAGATTTTCTATGAACTGTGTGTACACACAATCTAAAATTATCACACACAAATGTGATTATCAAATCAATGTATTGAATGTATATTCATAACAATTCATTGGTTTAATCATTAGAAGTGATTAATTTACATCAAATTATTGCTATTGTAATATGTAAGAGCTTTTTAAATACTTTTCAATTTTTGCACATAGAAAATCATGCATAAGAAAAAACAAACTAACTCTTAAATCATCATTAAATTTATTTTAAAATTTGAACATTTCTTTTACTTATGAATCTTGTAAACAGTAAAGATTCAAAAAATGAATTGAATAAAGAATAGAACTGCATACTTGTTTTTATGCAGCAATAAAAAATTTTTTTGATGCTTCTTAAACATTTAAAATTGAAGCTTAAGAAATAATATATTGTTGTCTATTTTTATCAAAATGATGTAAAAGTTGCTTAAGTAAAAATATATTACTCTTTTGTAGTTGCAAAAGACAAGTATTGTTTTTAGAAGATCTTGCATTAAAATTTTTTTGACTTAAACAGAATATATTTTTATTGATCATTTAAAACTAAATATTATTCAAGAGTATTATTTGGTTATGAATAACTATGTATGGTTTATTTCATTAAAATTTTGTATGAAATATTACATAAATGAATGATTTAAAATAACATGGAGAACAAAATAGAAAAATCTTAACTCTGTCATATTTACTTCTCTATAAAGAAAAATTTGTTTATTTTCTATTGTGTGTTAATCTTTTATTGTAGAAAAGAAAAAGAATTAAATCCTGCAAAAAGAATGATGAGGACTTGCATATAGCAGAATTTCTAGATATTCAGGTTTGTACTTTACTAGTTATAAATGCTGTTTGTCTTTTATGCTTTTTCAAAATTCTGGATAATTTAACATTTCCCATGTAATGTACTAAATATTGTCAGTTTCATTGATTGAGATATCCCACTACATTTAAGCCATCACATTCACATATTTGTAAAGCTAGTGAAATGAACCTATTTGAAGCTGATTAGTATTGCAATACACTTGTTCCTTTTTGAGATTACTATATGTGCACAGTACACATAAAATTGTGCTAATATAATTTAGAATTAGATATATACTAGAAGATAACAATTTTCATAATTAACAAGTGCTAGTAGTTATCAGTGATTTAACAAAAGTTTTTGCTTATAATTTTATTCTTAACCATTTATTTTTCACATTTAATTCAAGGTCAGCATTTATTTTTTCTTGTCATAATACATTATTCGGTTTATACTAAAATGAAGAATCATGGATCTTAAAAAGTATATACATTTACAGTACTGCAGACATTTGATATTTTTTGAATTACTTTTTTAAAATTTATTCACACTGATATTATATGTGCTTAAAAGATATGGAATTCAATAACTTCTCTGCTCACTGTTATGATTTTTTTATTATAGAATTTTAGTTAGAAACATTACAGAAACTGGTAATTGCATAATTTTATATTTTTTGTAATAGATTTCCTAAAGTTATACAAGTTTTGTATTTTTGATATATTTGAAAAATTTACTGTGCAATATAATATATCAATACTTTTTTATTTTATTTATTTCAGACAATTAGAGAGGGCATGATACTTTTAGGATGCATTACTGAAATAAGATCTGATTGTTTATTAATATCTTTACCTGGTTGCTTAATTGGTATTGTTCCAGTGACTAACATTTCAAGAAAGTTCACAGAAATGTTAAAAAACAGTGTAGAAAAAGATAAATCAGAAGTAGTGAGTTTTTATTTATTTTTAAATTTTTGAATAAAAGTTGATTTTTATATTCAATATTCAGCTTTTTTAGGTATTATGTTTAGTTTCAAATTAATAAACTTATTTTTATGACATTAATTTGATACTTTTTATTAAATCAACTAATATCATATAATTTAGTTTTCCTTAACTTGTGAGCATTTTGCCAAATGAATGGATGAGTACAATAGAGAGAGATTCACCACTGAGATTAATGATTTTTCTACTAATATAGTTAATTATATTGCTATGTACAAATACTGGCTTATTACCATTCTTAGTAATAATTTTTACTTTAAACAGTAGACAGACACCAACAGACAGTTAGCACTAATAAGGATAAGCACATATCATTTACAAATATTAAAAATGTATTCAAAAGTGTAATATTCTTTCTTATATACTTATGGTTTTGATTTATTATTTTAAGAATGGTAAATAATTGGACTTTTTCAACAAGATCTGATTAAATATAAATCATTAATTTTAGATATAGGATATATCTAGTCTAAAATGAATTCCTGTATGTGAATCTGCCTTCCTTTCTTACCAATTGATGATTCTATTTTTTTTCTACGTTAACTGTTTACAGTTTGGTTAAATATAAATAATTCATTTTAGATGTAGGCTATTTCCAGTGTATAATGGATTTTTGCATATATAACTTTCTTTTATACTGATCAATGGTTAAAGCTTCTGATTTTGAAAATAGAAAAGTGTATTTGGTCATAGATTTTTAAGATCATTGTGGTTTATAAAAGTAGGTTTACTTTCAAAGATATAATAATTATAAAATTACTCTAATCCTTACAATACATAAATATACCAAATGTAGCATTTCCTTATTTGAAAGTGCTTGGAGTTTTTTGGTGCTAACACTTTTCTATGTGTGAATGATTCAGTTTCTGAGCAAAAGTTGCTAAGATTATTTTCATTTTGGTAGGTATACTCATTTTTCTAACACTGAAAATTTGATTGATCACTTATTGAATAATTGTGTTAGTAATTTTTATTTCTCATTTTTTTACATTTTCAAAAATTAATAATTTTTTTTAAATTTAAAATAAACTTTTGACATTATGCCAGGTAACCAAAAGTATATTGATTGACATTATACTAAATAAACAAATATTGACAACCTCAACAACTAGCTAAGTAAATCAATAACCAACTCATGCTTGCTTATAGAAATTATTATTTTTTTTTAAATTTATATATTTACCCATAAGTAGCTTTTAGTGGTTGGATTTTTTTTATCCTGTTCTAATTTATCAGTTAGTAACATGTAAGTTCTATTAATTTTAAAAGTAGGATTACTTCAGAAATAAAGTTATCAAATTTTTTACTCAAATCAAATCAAAATATTTACTGAACTTATTACCTGGAAAATTGATATGAATATGTAAGATGTTTTGAAATAAAAGAATTTATTAAATGAGAGTATTTAATAAGTGCATTTATTTCTTTGTCAGTATCATAATAAAATGTTATTTACATTAAAAGCTATTAAACTAAGATAATATTATTTCAAGTAAATGATTTGCGTACGCTGATCTAACAGACATTTTATTTATTGTTAAATTATTTTTATTAAAAAACAGTAACTTTATAGAATGCACACATAATATTGAAGAATTATGTGGGCTATATATTGATAAACTGCTTAACATTTCTCATACAAGATTTGAAAAGTTTTGAGTGGTATAATAATCAAAAATTGAAACACGCATGCACAGAAGCTTATTCTTTTATATAATATAGTTAGAGGAAATCATTAGCTTTTTCATAAAGTTCGATAATTTTTAATATTATAAATTAATTTCATGTGTGTGAATTAAAGAGAAGAAAATGGAAATTTGCTATTCAGAAACTATTATGTAAAAATTTTACTTGAATGACAAATATTGTGGGTGTTTAACATATGTGTTAAAAATATCCCCTACACCAAATTTAAATTATCTAGATCGATTTTCTTAATTTCTATTTATGTGAAAAATGCATTTTAGTTATTCAATTGAAATTAATATGACTATTTTTATTTGAAATTTTGAATACTAAAAAAAATAATAATAATAATTAAGACTTTTAATCATAGAGTCTTTTTAAAGAACTTTTTGATCATGGTACATATTGTTAATTTTTTGCTCATATGAGTAAAATGTAAATATGGTTTAACAATTTTATAAACTGTTTACCTTTGTAATATATAAACTTTGTAAAATAACTTTTAAAAGAACATTTTTCATAGTTTACTTGTTCTATAGAAGGCACTGTTGTTAATTCAAATTTTGGAAATGAATTTTTTATCTTAAAATTAGTGTAGAATTCCGTGATATTTTGCAACAAAATGTTATGTAGATTAAGTTCATTAAATGTAAAAATTCTTCTTAGTTTAAGACTTGGTGTATAGTTTGTTTTTGAGAAAAGAATACAAAGTTAATTTGGTACTTAAGATATTTAATGTTTATAAATGTCACGTGCCTGGATATACATGCCAGGATTTTAATAGAAAATTAGAAACATGATGTAAGATATATAATAGTTAAATACTATAGTTTTAATTTTGCTTAAATCTAGAAAAAATGTGAAATAAATTATTTTTAGTGAACCAAAATTTATTTCAGAAGTCTAAACAGAAGTGAAATCCTCCTTAGCTTTGAAATATATATTTCCTTCAGTTTGAGTAATATGGTATAACAGTTTTACCGCAAACAGTTGCAAAAATGTATGTGGCTGTAAATATTGTATAAATGTGTTTTTTTCTTGTCTTTTATTTACTATTATAAATGGTTTGGAATTATTGCTTGCTTTTGAATTATTTTGTGTTTATTTCTTACTAAATATGAAAAGATTGTTTTTGCTCTTTCTGTTATTTATTAAGTTAACTGTTCGGTTGAAAAGAATAATGAAAGATACTTAGTAGTTTTCCTCTAAAACTTGTTGTACAATCTCAGTTTTATTAATTTAGAGATGATCTTTTATTTATTTTTAGGCTCAACTTCAATCATTATTTGAAATTGGTGCAAGTTTTCCTTGTAAAGTTTTACAAGTTATTCAAGAAAGCTCAAGAAAGCCTACAATTATTTTGTCAATCGACCCTCATGTTGTTAATACCAACTTAAAGTTAAAATTGTTATTTTCTAAAATGGTATGTATATAAAATATCCAATTAAAAATTCATTTTACGTGTTCTTGTTGATGAATTTCATAAGAGAATAATTTATTTGGATGTTAATTATAGTTCTGTTAATTTATAAAACAAACTTTTCTAAGTGTATATTGGTATAGTAGCACACTTTGAGAAATCGTTCGCTAATGATTGATTTAGTATTCTTTTGAAAATTAACGTGACACAGACAAGTATAACGAACTTAACAGTTCTTTTAACTCTTCGTAATAATTAGGGTTTTATATTGACACCTTGACGAAAAATAGGAATTAAATGGGAATTAAGGATGTTATGATATTGAGTGTTTACTGTCATAAGTTCTTAGACCAGAAAATATAAATTTATTAAATAACTATTTGTTAAATAGTAATGGAAATTCTTTCAATTAACATTTCATCCATTTTTCTAAATTTAATTCAATAATGCATAAGTTCATATAAATTTGTCTATTTTTTTAAATTTATTTATATTTTTATATTTAAATTTGACTTATCTAACAAGAGTTTTTTAAGTGCATCATGTGTTATATTACACTTGCATTTATAAAGCTTATTTATGAAGACTCATAAATTTATCAGGTGATAAAATCCAAATATACAATATAAAATACAAAAATGAAATGGGATTGGTAACATAAAATTGTAATGAATTTTTATCAAACTTACTCTATTTATTTATTGTATCAAACTTGTTTTTATACATTTCTATTCTGAGATTATTTAAAGGTAAAATAAAAAATTGACATTAAAAAATCTTCAGAACCCTGATACATTTTAAGAAATATTTTTTTTTAAACATTTTTATACGATGTTCAAAAGTAGCAGTTTTCATTAATTTTTTAATAATCTAAGCAGTTTGAATGTTCAAACCAAATAGAGAAATTTTTTGTTAGCAATAAAAATTTTATTGGCAATTAATTTGTTAGCAATTAATTATTACAAAATTGATTTCAGTAGTTAAGTAAAATAAAACTTATAATTGTTTTAACTATTTTTAGAAAATAAATACTGTGTATTTCCTAGTACAAACGAAAATGTATTTTTTCTTCAAACATTTACTAAAAATTTGAAAATTATAAATTAAAATAACTATTTTGTGAAAAAATTTTGTTTTGTTCAAACATGTTGTGTTGTGGGATAAAATATTGCCCTACTGCTTGCTAGATGAAATTTACTTATCTTCCAATTAAGTTGTGATGTAAAATGCCAAACACCAATTTCAATTGCTTTTATTCTGGTAACCCTTATTAGAAAATTTAAGTTAAGAAATTTAACAGAAAAAATCACTTTCTGACTTGTATTTGTGTTTTTATTTTTTGTTTCATTTTATTTTTTATTTGAAAGATAAACAAGGAGAGATATTCTTACAGGGTAAATTTAAGCTACACATTTGTAATGAAAATTCTAATTACAACATTCAAAAACCAAAAGCCATCACTTAATTTAGTGATAAAACTTCTATCTTGAAGATTTATGCTTGAATAGTTTATAATTATATGTAACTTATGCAGTTATTTAAATTAGTGTACGGAATTTAGAAATATTTAGTGATTTATCACTTGCCTGATAAAAAATGCTTATGCTTTACCAAGATCAATGGTTTTGTATATGACCTGACTCTTGTACTTCAATTTTAGTAAATATCGAAAAAATTCTTCGCTTATATGTGTTAAGATACACTTTGACTAGAGGAGATTTATTGACAAATAATTTGATCGCTAATAAATATGATTATATGACGGTAAATTTCCATTTTAATGAATTTTGAAAACTTAGAAAATTAATAAGTACACAATTTTTCATTAGATTTGAAAATTACATTATTTTCTGTATTAAAACAAAGAACTGTATTAACTGTATTAAAACAAAGAATTTTGTTTATTCAGTTGCAGTTTTGCTGCTAGTAAAAATACTATGCATTTTTTACAATCAAGTTAAAAATTTTCCTAGATTTTATACTTGAAAGAGAAGTTATGAATCACACACAGACATTTTTCTATTATTCACATATTTATGTTTTTTAAATAATTTGCTTCAGCTTTTTCCTATTCTATTTCCTTTTGAATTTTATGTTAAAATAAGCAATTCTCATTAAAATAATTTTGTTTTCTCATTCTTACTTTTTTTACTGAATTTTAAATTTTACTGCAGTTAAAGAATATTGTGTTTAGTTGATATCAAGTAACATTTTTCTTGCTATATTTTTACACATCAATCAAGAATTATGAAGTGAATAATTATATTATTTACTATAGCGAACCAAATAGTAGTTCATTAAAAAGAAGATGTTAAATTTTCTAGATATATTGATATGCTCATACTTCATTACCTTTTTATTTTTGCAATGTTTTTATAAATATTAAATACAAAGTTTTTACAAAGTATTTTCAATTTTTCTTTTTTTATAAAAAATAGAAAATGCGTGCTTTTGTTTAAAAACCTTTTTCAACTGAAGTAGCATTGTGACATTAAAACAAATTGTAGGAAAGTGCATTATGTTTCTGCTATTCAAAGTTTTTTTTTTATCCTACGCCCGACCTTGGTTTTTCAACCATAAGTCTATGTCAGGCAGCCCAATACAATCTTGAGGTGAATGAAAAGTCATCTTCCGCAGAATTTCTAACTGCGATGTCCGAAAGTCCAGGGCAAGTGTAAAGGTGGTCACCAGTTATGTCCTCTAGTCCACAAAAAGGGCAGATCGGAGTGTACTTCAAACCCAAACGGTGAAGGTGTTTTTGCAGATAATCATGCCCAGTTTTAAGGTGAAAATTAGCCACTCCCACAGCTCTGTGGATGTTGTACGGAATAGGCTTTGTTAGCAAGGAAGCCCATACTTTCCCTTTTGTGCACATCTTGTTAACATTTCTACGATAGGAGGCTATATTTGACTTAATAAGCCTTTTAACAGTAAGGTATTTCAAAGCTGGAGAAGGCTGTTGTAGATCTGAGCCAACCTTTCCCAATTTGTCAGCTGCGTTATTTCCCTCGATACCACAGTGGCTGGGTATCCATTGCAGCACAATTTGACGTCCCTCTTCTAGTAGAGAACTAATTGCCATTTGACAGAGATAAACAGCCCCAATACTGCCCAATACAAGCTGGCAGCCAAATGGTTAGCGCTCTTGCCTTCTGTTCAACAGTTCGTGGGTTCGAATCCTTCCTCGGCCATGGATGTTTGCAGTGGTTCGGAATCCACTTTAAAAGGTCCCGGTATAATTAGCCCTTGTGTGCAAAAAATGACCGTTGAGTGACAAACTAACCAACCAACCAAATATGCTGGAGCAATTGAAGAGAGAGACTTGATGGCCTGAGAGTCTATGAAAAATACTATGTTGTTCTCATTACCCTTTCTAATTTCTTCAAGTGCTAATTGCACAGCAGCCACTTCACTATTGTAGCTGTTATAGTATTCAACAGCCTGGCAAAGTCTGAAACTCTTAGAGTATACTCCTGCACCACCATTTCTAATGGCATCCATAGCTGAACCATCTGTATATACATGGAACCAAACAGATGATGGATAATGCTCATCAATAGTAGCTAGGGTAGCCATCCTTAGCTCAGAGTCTGTGGAGACCTTCTTACTAACAGGTTGTATCAGGTCTAGACAGCAATCAATTCTATAAATACGGTTTTCAAAGATAAGGGGTCTAAACAAAGGCACTCTATCTGCATCCGGGATCTTATACCTATCTGACAATTCCCTTGTCAAAGTCAAAAAGGTTCTCTGTTTTCAATCTTGGGAAAATACGAATATAATTTTTCCAGAAACCATCATTCCTTTGAAGCTTTTCAGAGAGTTTCAAGGCAGAGCTTTGTCTTCGATCTGCCAAAGGTTCCAACTCAGTCTGAATTTCCATTGCCTCAATAGGTGTAGATGAAGCCCTACCAGAAATAAGTTTAAGAACATTATTCTGAACAGTCTCCAATTTTTTCTGGATAATATCCGATGCAGTGATCAGGAGCTCATTTCCATATTCAATTGCTGGTCTGATGTAGGACTTATAGGTGGTGCAGAGTAAGTCTTGTGAAGCTCTCTATTTCGCTCCTGCAAGTCTTTAAAATTTTAATTCTGGATTTTCCGATGTCTATAACTTCAACAGCTTGGCTTTTCAAAGTTAACCTTGTATCCAAAGTGATTCCCAGATATTTGGCTTTAGCTGTTTTACACAGACGATGAAGACCAGAATATAAACTAATATCATAGATTGATTTTGTACTTAAAGTAAATTTCTGGTAAAAGGTTTTATCAATGTTTACTGTCATTTGATTCTCATTAGACCAATGAAACATTTCTTTTAAATCCCCGTTAAGGGAAAGCTGGATGTGCTGCATATCTCTGCTGGTTGACCAAATGACCAGATCATCTGAAAAAAGAAGGGCCCTAACATCCCCATCAACGTCCATAACCCTCTGGATTACATAATTTATCATGATGTTGAACGAGATAAGGCCCAACACAGAGCCCTGAGGAAGTCCTTGTCAAGTTTGTCTGTAGGAGGAGACAGATCCACCAAACCTGGTTTTGATAAATCTCTGGGTCAAAAATGACTTGATCCAACTGTACAGTTTCCACAGATTCCCATGTCTATAATTTTCTTAAGCAGTTTTCTTCTCCACACTCATCAAAAGCAGTTTTGAAGTCTATAAAGACTGCCGCAGAACTGTATTTCTTATGAAAACCATCCTTAATCAGCTGTGTAAGTTTAGCCACCTGTTCAACAGTATTTCTGTTTTTACAAAAGCCTGCTTGTCTATATGACTGGCAAGAATAATTTTCCAAGTAGAATTTGAACCTTATTGAAATCCAGCGTTCTGTCAATTTACAGGTAGCGCTTGTGAGAGAGATATATCGATAGCTAGAGATATCCCCAGGGTCTTGACTATTCTTCAGGACTGGAATAACTGCAATTCTAAGTGAGGTCTGATTCAAACTTGGTTATTTTTTTTATCAGCATTTCTAGCCTGGATGAAGAAAGTCTTTTATCAACTAATATAGAAGTTTAGAGAAATATCAATGAAAATATAAGCAATTTGGTGCATAAAGTCAGAAAATTTTGAATAATTTGTGATAGAACTTTTTTAATGTAAAAAATTGGGTGTTAATTATAAAGAGTAGGTATCTTATTTGAAAATTGTTTATTATGGTCTAGAGTATTGCTAATTTAATTGAAAAATGTGAATAACAGATGCTTTTAGAAAACTTTAATAATTGATTTTGGAATTGTTGATAATAATTTGCAACTGTAAAATTAATTTTAAAAATAACTATTTTTATTGTCTTTAAAAAAATTTTTATGAAATGGTTAATTTAAAACTCTAAAATTCTACTGTTTGTTCATTTATCAATGAAAATTATAAAAAAAAACTTAGTTTAAAAATTACAAATTTTCATTTTAATATTCTTAATAGTTCTGGAAATTCAGTTGAATTCTTAATTTGTGAGGGAACTAAACCATTTATTTGAGGTAGATATTTTTCTATATTAATAGTTAGGTATAGATATTTTATTTATCACTTCATAATTTTAATTTTCAGGTCTGTCAAATTTTTCTAAATGTACTTCATGCTTTGTCAAACGGGGAATATGGAATAATAAAAAGATTTATTCTTAAACTTTATAGTAAAAGATGCTTGAATTTTTAAAATTTCTTTGATAAATGATATAGATCATTCTTAATGTTTGATAAATAATTTTTCTTTAACACTTATGATAGATGGTTTTTTAATTTTTGATAATAAGCTTTTTTCAAATATTTTGTTAAATCAACAACATTAAAAGCAAAATGTAAGAAAATTGTTGAAACTAATGTCATACCTTGTTGACATTAATATTAAAAATTATTAAGGAAATTCAATGGTATGTAGAGCTTGATAGTAAAATCTGTAATGTTTAATGGTGACTTAGGAATATAGCTGTGTCTATAATCTGTAAATATCTGTGTAGGAAAAAATTTTCTACTATGTATATCTAAAAATAGTCATTGGAATAGAATTATTTATTCTACAATTCTGTTCTGAAAAAGCTCTTATTTCCTTATCTAAGAAATTTAGATTGATATTTAAAAGTTGATCTGGTTTGGTATCTAGAGTAACATGTATTTATGATGAGATTGTATAATGATATTGTTGGAGTTGTTTCTTTCGAATGCATCCTATTTTTTTGAAGCTGCTGTTTGTTAAAACAGAAGATATTCTAAGCAATATAATACCCTAAAATTCTTTTCATAAAAAATTATGATTTTTTATTATGTATTTTTATTTGTAAGAAATATTTTAGAGGCTTAAGAATCATTATATATATTTCTTGATGATTTTAGTGCTTGAAATGTAGTGACATTTATGTTTTCAGGTTTTGTATGCTGCAGTTGTAAGTGTAGAAGATCATGGCTATGTGATGGATGTTGGTATAAATGGACTTCAAGGATTTCTTTCATTTACTGATGTTGTGTGTAATAAATTGCTTAGTGTAGGCCAAGTTGTACCTACATATATAAAGAATTTACCATCTCAAAAAAATATAGGACATGCTATTTCTTTAGCTGGTCTTGATTTTGAAGATACTTTTCCAGAAGTGAGTTTAACGTTTTCTTAGAAGCTGCAACATAATTTCTAAATTGTTAAAAAAATTTTAATACTATAACATATATTTTAGTAATGGTAGATGTTTAATTTCAAAATTTGGTATCTTGAAAGTTCCTTCACAATTATTTAAGGATAAGGTAACCAACATATTAGGTCAGTTTATTAAAATTTGTTTTACTTTAAAAATGGAGATGTGTTAGAAGGATGGAATATTGAGATGTTTAGAGTATTATTAATTCTGATTTATCAAAGGTTTTTAATTGAATTTCAACTTCTTTCTGTGTTTTTTTAATTTACTTGTAATTATTATTTTGGAATCAACCAAAAATTCTTTAAGAGAAATGCATTAATTTCAGTAAAGTAAATATAAAAGAATTTTCAAATAACAAAATACAATTTAACATTATTCTGGAATCTGGTGCTTAGTTCTTAGTGAAAAAACACAGTCATACAACAAATATGCATGAAAAGGATGTCTGATAAAAATATTTTATTACTTTGCACATTTTAACTAAAGATACAAAATCCATGTAACTGAAATTTGAATTTGGTATTGTTTTTCCATTTATTTCTTAACATTAAGAATATCTATATAGAAATTATATTTCAGTTATTTTATGTTCACTTTTACTTTAAAACTTGAATTCATAAATTTGCCTAATGTTCTCCTGTGAAATATTGCTAGAAATAAAATTATTTTGCACATATTGTACTCACATTGAGATGTTTGCAACTGCATCCAAATTTAACTCGTTTTCTATTGATACAAATGTCAATATAATAAGCCAAAAATGAGAACTTCAATTGCTCACAGACATCAAAACAGTTTGGTCAGTGTAGTATGTTAAGTGTATCAAGTTAAAATAAATCCTGGTTTATTTCTTACTACCACCAATGACAACTTATTTAAAGGTATGCATTACAGAATATTTTCAAGATGTCCTTATAAATTGTAATTTGAGTTTATTATATGTTGGTCTATGTATACAAACGCTTGATTTGCAAAGAAAAATACTCATTTTGTATTCTTCATCATAGAAACAAAATTAATTTGCTCTCATTTAACAAGTCAGCAATCATTCATACATTGCTATTAAGAAAAAATTCTGTCTTGATTTTGAAGAAAATATTTGATTTATTTATGGGTTGAAATATAGTTACTAAATGAAATCATTTATAAAATAAGTTTTAAAAATTCATGCATTTTAAGAAGTGTATTTCTCATTCCTAGTAACAACTGCATAATAAATTTTGTAAAATTATTGTGAAAAACAGCTTATAATTCCCAATTCAATCCTGCATTTTATTTTTAACAATTTAGTCCCAATTTTAACTGTTTTCTAACCTTTGAATTTTTTCATATAAATGAAATTATGTTCTTAATTTTAAGTAAATTAAATTTGTTTGGACTTGTATTTCCAAATGCATCAAGAACTATCTTCTATATGGAAATCTTCCTTGGAATTTAGCTTGATCAATTTAAATGATTTTTTTGTGGTGTGTTTGAGCAAAAATCCTTATTTTTTTGTTAAATAAATTTCAACACAATGCATGTATATTCTTAAGATTAATAAATTGTTAACCCTAAGAAAATACATGCTTTCAGGAAATAATTTTCTATAAGAATTCACAAAATAAAAATGTATGTGAATTTTAATTATTTATAATTAGTTTTATTTACATAAGCTTGAATAACAACAAATTTCATTTATAGAAAAGTATTGTTAGACAAAATTATTCTCTTTCATTCTTTTCACAGTATAATTTAAGATCTTTTTGAAACCTAAAAATTGACTATTAAGACATGTACAAGTATTGGAAATATCTGATGAAAGCATAATTTTTGAATAATCTAATTTATAAACACCAAAAATGTCCTTTTTTAAACCACCATACTAAATTAGAAAGTGTTTGATGTAAAGATTGTCTAAGATATGGAAATTTATGATGTTCAAAAAATGGTCAAACAAGAAAATTCAGTTCAGATTAATAGATGTGGTTGGTGGTGGGACTAATCCCCCTCTGGTCTAGTTCCACTAGACCAGATCCATGAGATCATTGATAGCCAAAAAGTCCTAAAGCAGATGTGGACTTTTCACAGCCTCTTCACGAGAAAACCCCAAGCACTTCAAGATGTATTACGGGCAAAACCGAGTTATCCTCAGCTAAGGTCTGCAGGCATAGGAGCCAAGTCAGACTTCTACCTTAGTTTCTAACATAGGACAAGGTGCTCCAAATCTCTGTATCATCAGAAGCTGTCAAATTTTCCCCTTTACCATGAGATTTATTGATAGTGACTAGATTAAAAATGTGAAATTGATGTTTTGATTGAGATTTTTAAAGTCAACAAAAATCTTTCCTATTTTTATTCAAATAGCAAAGCTAATTAATTTCGATTTACATGTACTAATAATTACATATAATGCTTATATAACAAAAGATAAAGGAAGAATTCCAAATAATTACATAATTTTTATGATTATAGTTTGATTAGCATTAAAAGTTTTTTTGTAGTTAGTACTCATATTAACATTCATTCCTAATGCTCTTAACCTAAATTTTCAATTTTGAAAACCTGCAGATCTTACTAATGCAGCTGCAATTACATTTAATGTTAAAAACATTTTGACATAAATGGCTTGCATATCTTGAACTTTAGCATCTTCCATGATGTTTGTACTAATTTCAAGATGCTGTGAATCCTGAAGATTCTTTTTATTTCTAATGAATTGCAAGGCTCGAAGAAACAAATATTGAAGGATGTAATTGGAAAAATTATGGGATATATTTGGAATTCTATATTCACTGTATTCTATTATATACAAAGATAGAATATCATAGTGTACTTTGTTTCTATTTTTTTAGTTCTAAAGCATCTAAAAAATGTTGGAATGTTTTATATTTATTTCATATCAAATAAAAAATTCTTACTTCTCTCAAGAAAAGCATTACCAATTTATTATTTTATTACTTCTTTAACATTACATATGTTTACTTAAATTTTTATTGAAATATATTTGTCAATGTTTAAATGTGTCCTTTTTAGTTATTTTAGGCTTATTTTCTTTTAAATTATATGCAAAATTATTTAACTCTTCGATTCAGTAAACACTTCATTTTTTAATATACAGATTTTGCTTAATGAATATTTTAGAACAGAGCGAAAATAATATTTAGAAGTAAACGATTTATGCAAACTGAGGTATAATATTATAATAATTGAATTCAGTAATCTAGAAATTTTTATTTTGTAAAAATGTTAAATTTTGTGTTTTTAAAATTTATAACTCTACACTCATATCTATTTTTCTTAAACTAATGAGAAACAAATATCAAAATAAATAATAAGCAAATCAAAAGAAATTTATCGTTTTATATGATTGAATTGTATTAAACATAAAAATATATTGAAACAGTGATTTCATTTATATGGAGAGTTCAGTAAAATAAGTATGTAATCTCATTATTTTTATTTTGAAATTTGCAAAATTAAAAATTAATGCTTTTGTTTCAAACCATTTGAAAATATTACATTCTTTTAAATGTTTATAATTTCAGACATTCTTCGGCACAACAGCAATTTTCTGATGTACTTGTATAATGTTTTTGGTGATGTTTTTCTGTTGTTAAAATATGTTACAGATTATTTTAATTTCGCACACAACCTTTTTTTTATCTGTTTCATAATTATTTTGTCAGGTGCAGATTGACTACTTATATAATATTTTTTAAATGTTTAAGATAAGCAAGCAGGGATTTATTTTCTAACAGTGCTAAGACCTTAAAGTCAGGTTTTGGCTGTGGTTATACTAAAACTAATTTGGTTAAAATCTATTGTAATATTCATTGGAAATTCATTTTGTAAATAAAGTGAAATGAATTTGTATGTTTTCAAGTCATTGTAGACAACTACTATCTGTTTTGTGTAATAGCTTTAAAGATCTGGTTCAATTCATTTTTGTGCAATGTATATTAATATTTTTATAAAATAATAAATTTATTTCTTTTATATAAAACTGATATTTGAGAATACATATTTGAAAAGAAAAATATAAAAATTTTGATATTTCTGTTATTTACTTGCTGTTTAAATGAAAGAAAATTTTTAAAAGTTAATTCCCTTGGAGTAGAATTATGCAAAATAAAATTTAAATGTCTGTGAAATATTACATTATATATTTAATATCTTTACATGTTAAAACTTGGAATGTAATTTCTATGCTGCATCCTACACAAACAGATGAGACATGTTCCTTTTATTGATTACTGCAACTGTTTCTGTTATACTAATAAAAATATATATTCTTGGAATTTATGATTTTTAAATTAAATTTGTATTGCATGAAATTTGCATGTATTTCATGTGACCACTGTTGAACATTTTCCTGTTGTTCATTATTAAGGAATTTATTTATATTTTAAATATAAGAAAAATGTATTTATATTTTAAATATAAGAAACTTATTTAATTAAATGATTTTGTAAAGTTGTTAGTTTGAAAGGACATTTGAAGACATAATAAATTAATATCATAAAAGTATGATATCTTAATGTGATTTTCAAATACCAGCTTTTTTATTTTCATTTTATGTCACTTTATTTTGAATCACCTACATCAGTAACTATTGTAAGTTATGAATATTTAAAAGTCCTTTAATGTGTTTACTAATCTGCTGATAAAATTTTCCATATCATATTACTAACAACTACAGGGTGGCGCGCGGCAGACGGATGGATTTGAAAAGGCCATTGCTCGCTTCCTAATCGTTAGCGCTGCTCGAAGGAGGCGTGGTTCGAAAGAACGAGATCGGAAATTTGCCTTCATATTAAGGTCAGTTCACAAGATGGAATGGTCAGTAGCGCAGCGTGTGTTTTCCGTGGAAGCATATTTTTCAAACGGCCGTTCAATTGTCCGCGTGCAGCGCGCTTTCCGTTCGGAATTTCGCATCGCCCCTCGCGGTCGAGTTCCCAATCAGAACAGAATTCTTGCGTGGGTGAAAGCCTTTAGGGACACAGAAATGTGTCTTCGATAAGGACCCCTCCTTATAATAATTACGATAAGGACCTCCCTACGAGAACTGTCTCAACCCCGGAAAACATCGAGAGAGTTTGAGCTGCGGTTGAGCAGTCTCCTAGACGTTCCCTTGGTAAACAGGCTGGCGCCCTTGGAATTTCAAGACGTTCCCTTCAAAGAAACGTCAATGGACACCACTATAAGATAGTTGTTGCTCAAGAGTTAAACCACTTTATTATGAAGAATGTCAACGCAGTAGTGAAAACAGGCTTGCTGCGTTGCCTCCAGACTCTGTTGTTTTCTTCTCTGACGAGGCACATTTTCACCTAAGCGTTTGTGTAAATAAACAGGGACAAACCCTAGGGAGCTCCACCAGAGGCTCTTACACTCTGACAGAGTCACAGTTTGGTGTGCTTTGTCAAGGGTGGGGATCATCAGGCCCTACATTTTTGAAGAAAATGATCGAGCGACAACTGACTTCTGTACATTACCTCAATATGATCGACATTTTTCTTGCCTGAACTGGAGCAGATGAACCTGGATGACATCTGGTTTCAGGAGGAAGGGGCCACAGCCCATACGGCAAGAGTTTGTATGGATGTTTTGCGTGACCGATTCCCTGGGCGCCTCATCTCCAAGCGAGGCGATTTGCACTGGCCAGCACGGTCTCCAGATTTGGCCTGCTTGTGATTTTTTGTTGTGGGGCTACCTAAATCTCTCGTCTACAACGACCGTCCTAGGACCCTGGAAGCAATTAAAAACAACATTCAGGCCAGCATCCAACAGATTCCTGTGGAAATGCTGGAAAGAGTCCATGAAAATTTCAGGAAAAGGCTTAGGCAATGGTAGAGTGTGAGGGCCGCCATTTGGGCGATATTTTATTGAAAACTGTCGAAACTCTAATTTCCCTTGCCAGTGTATATGAACAAAATTAAAAATATTGTTTTTCTTTAATATTTTGTTTTTTATTGACTTTTGATATCCATCCGTCTGCTGTGCGCCACCCTGTATTTCTTTGGATCTTTCCTTTTTGTTTAATACAAAATCATTAATGAAAAAGTTAAACAAGTTCTATACAGAAATTATTCACCGGTACCAGCATTAAGTTTTTGATGTGATACATGTAAAATATTTATAATTTGTATGTTTTGATGATTTTAAATTAAACTTTTCCAAAATTTCTGAATCAATATATTATAAAATATTGCTATAAAAAGTGAATTATATTATCCTGATAGGCAATGAATAATACTAAAATATAAATACTAAACCTGTCTTAAATGGCTAGAAAAAAAATGAGATAATTCTGTGAAGAATGAAAAATACAATGATTGTAATCACTACCTATAAGAAATACTTGAAAATAAGAAGAAATACTTAAAAAAATGGGCAAGAATTAATTTTCTACTTCATAAATCTAAGGAAAGTCATTGTGGTAAATTCACTTTGTAAAGTGAATTTCAATATATTTTACAACTTGAATTTCCAAGTAAATAATTAATGTATATATAAAATAAATATATATTTAACATAGATGTCTTAATTTTGGATTTTTTTTTTTTTTAGATTTCCTGTGAAAATATTAAACTTTCATCCATATTGCCTGGTGTACGAATTAGTGGACATGTTTCTGAGGTATGTATATTAATTATTATATCAGCATGTAAAATAATTATGATACTTTTATGTATATTTTTATTAAAAATATTTATAAATTATATATTTATTTAAAAATATGTTTTTAAACATTTATTTGAATTTCATTCTTGCGGACAACTGGTATATTATTACTTAAATTCTGAAGAATTATGTAATTAATAAACTCATTCCTCAAAAAGAAATCAGTGGAATGTAGGAAAATTTTACTCTTTATTCTTACAGCACTGACTTTCCTAATTATATACATCTATATTCAGCACACATTAGTTATCATTTACAACTTTTTGTGGTGAAAGATTGTAGTGCATCAACAATGCATGATTTATATCAAGGAAATAGTAATTTTTTTTTTTTTTTTTTTTTTATAATTGAAAAAATCTTTTTTCCATAAATTTTATTTCCATTTACATAATTGTTAAATTTATTTCAGATACAATTTAAACTTAAAAAATTTTTGGTAATCCTTTTAAATCCTTATAATGTTTTATTTAATATGTAACTTTATATAGCTCTAATTTATGAATGAACTAACATTTAGAAATGAATAACAATTCTTATTTTGTGAAACTTAAGCATTGATATGGATTTATTTGATTTTGTTAATAAAATTATGCTTTTGACTGAGCTTTCATACAAAATTTTCATGAATTATCTTAAATTTTCTTGTCATTTCATTAACTTGGATTATAAAATGAGAAAGATGCAATTTTATACATAATAAAATATTCATTCACCAGTCAATTTGTACCAAACTCACTAGTCCAGTCATGTATTCATACACTTGTATTGAAAGGATGCAAGTGCTCTTCATAAAACTAGGTATTAAAGTGTTTATTTTGTTGAATAAGTATGCTGAATAGGCAAGTAAGGATTCTGAACTACTTTCTTAGTTTGCTTCTGAACTTATCTAGAAAATAAAATAAAAAGGTAGCTTTATCTTTGGTTGTATGTCACCAAATATGTAATGTAGTAGAATTATTTCAAATTTTTTGAAACAGCATTATTCTAACTTTTTCAGTAATGGTACAAGATTTTAATATTAACATGTTTATTTCCATATATATAGCCTACTGATTGATTTTTTAAGTGATTATATAAGATAGGAGTATAACATTCCAATCCTGAAAAGTCTGATTTATTGTTTATCTGATAAAACCGCATTAAAAATTTCAGTTTTTTTATCCATTAAGAATTTATCCCAAAAAATTTTGTATATTTTATATATATTTAAAAGTTTTTACTCTTGCAATCATTTAAATGATATCAAAAATAAATGTAATAGTTTGTAATTTGAAGATTTTTTTTCAATACATTAAACATTTCTAGTTAATGTAAGGTCTGACATTGCAAGATTTCATTTATGAAACTTGATTGTAAAACTTTGTATTCATATTTTTCTTAGAAAATAATAAAATTATGCATTATATGCATTTTGTAAAAAAATAAAACATGATTTTTATTAATTTTTTTAAAGGGCAGATTTCATAAGTATTACTATCTTTATGTACACTCACTTCCAAGAGTTAAGCACGAAAATGTTAAATGCCAAAAAATCTACAAATACTGCTTTGATTGACACAAAATTTGGCAGGAAAGCAGCATATATATTATGCATAAAACAAAATCAATAATTATATAGAGAAATGAAAAAAAAATTAAATTTTTGTAAGTTATCAGATAAAAACATAATGGAGATTTAGACAGAATTATGTATAAAGTGAAAATAAACAGCATAAATTGAAAAAAAGACATTAATAGGGTATGTGATCCTCCCTCATCTGTATACAAAGCTTACACATTGGGACCATGCTTTCAATTAGGTGGTCAAACAGGGCAGATTTAAGAAATTGCCATTCTTCTTGTAGAACAGCTTCCAGCTCAATAACAGTGGTTGGAGGTGGGAACGTGAAGATACAGCACTGCCGAGAGCATCCAAAAGATTTTCAATGGGATTAAGGTCGGGCGAATATGCTAGCCTAGCCATACGCACAATCCCTTCACTCTCCAGGTAGTCATCGATGATGTCAGCTCTATGGGGACGTGCATTATCAACCATTAAAACAAAAGTAGGGCCAACTGCTGCAGCATGCAATCTCACAAGGGGTTCTAGGATTTCATTTCATTACCGGACAGCCGCGACAGAACCCGGTTTAAAGAAGTGCAAGTCGGTGTGGAATCCTAATGAAATCTCTGCCCATACCATAAGGCTTCCTCCTCAGAATGCGTGATGTTCAGTAATGTTTTGGGGCTGATCTTGACTCATCAGTAAACATGACATTGCCTCAGTAAGACACTGTACAATTGACACGTTCCCGTCACCACTTTAATCGTGCCCCTCTTGATTGGACGGATATACAAACACAAATTCGAGATACCCGGATGCATAGTCCACTCATATGTAATCTTTGGCATACAGTAGCTGCAGATATCACTTTACCAATGGACGCTTAACCATAGATGTTACAAGTGTGCAGGTCGTTCTGCGATTCTGCTGGGCTAAAATTGCAGTATATTGATCTTCAGCGGGATTTGTAACCATTGGGCAACCGGCTGTTGTCCTTCGGACAACTGTCTGTATGGTTTGGAATTGTTTCCATAAGCGTAAAATTACAGAGTGATGAACTCTGAAGAAAGGAGCAACATCTGAGATCGATTGTCCTGCTTCAATGAGCCCCACAGAATACCAGCACTCAGAATCTGCCATTCGTCTTCTCGAAGTCATAGAAACATGTAAATCTTGAAAACAAATTGTACAAAAGTTTTAAGCACCTTCTATCAACACTTACAATCAACTTCTGTAACTCATCTCTGTAATCATAAAGTTGGTATCTTATAAGACTGCCCTTTTTGCATATTTCTAGACATGAAAGTGTGATTGGCTGTTACCTATCATATTTGCATACTTCCATCTACCTTTGCAGTGATTTGAATCTTCTTCAATTCTGATTGGCTTCCGGAAATTAGCATTTCCCTCTCTGTGCTTAACTTTTGGAAGAGAGTGTATTATATAAGTTTACAAATAAAAATTTTATGTGAGTCTGTTAATTGTAATTCTTTAAGTAGGATTATTACTATAAGTTTATATTTTAATTTATTGTTTTTTCAAGTGTTTTATTTTTCCTGATAATATTCATTTATTTATTTTTGGGAGGACATTAACTATCTATTTATTTTTTGTGAGGACTTAACTATATTATCGATTAATATAAAAACATATATATACCAATGCTTCAGCTACTATTTATTTCACATTTCATTTATGTAATTCATTATTAGAAATCAATTATTTTTAAAATGTTGAATCTCTTAAACATTTGTAGTATCAAAAGTTGTCAATCATTCACATTTTGTGTCAAAAGCATTGTCTAACTTCAAAATATTTGTTCCCTAATAGAAAAAAGAAAAAATTTAACTGATTTTCTGAAACAGTAAATTGTGATGTAATTGTAAATAAGAAATAATTTTATTTCTTGAGTAATAAATTGTTTATTTTTAGCTATCAAGTCGATATTGTTCTAATATGCCTAGTTGGTTTGTTTAATTTATTATAATTTTGTAGACTATTTGTGATAACCACACCACTTCTTTTTATAGAGAATGATATTTACTGTATTATTTTATATAATTTCAAATTTCTTATTAACTCAAGCGAATATATTTTTCATCTTAACTTATTTTTAAGTTACATTTTGTTCAAAAATAAATAAATAACTATTTCCTAATATAAAGCAAAAGAAATATTTTTCTCTATGAATAATTCATTAGTATTAGTAGAAAAATTTGTTATTTTCCATTATCTCACTAGATTGAAATTGATTAAAATACTTTGCTACAGTGACTTAACTGTATCATTATAGATTGGATGCAAATGTGATTTTCCTAGGCAAATTTTTATTTGAATGTTATGTAATTCTTTAAAATCTAAATGTATTATAAAAAACTTTTTCTAAAATCATATTTGAACTGAAATAATTAGCATTAAAAATTAACATCAATTAAATTTTTTAATTGATCAATATATCATTTTAATTATAGTTTCTTATATTTAGAACAGTGTTTAATTTTTCAGAATAATTTATTGGATCGACCTTAAGTGTGTGCTGATCAGTACATACTCATGCAATTTTCTCAATATATTTTTCAGTTTATGTCAGACTTATATATATAATATATATAAGTCTAATACAAGCTAAAATAAGTTTGAATTAGACTTATAAACTTAAATATTATGTAATAAATATAATTTCCTTTTTTAACAAATTTGAATTGTTTAAACATTTCAATTTCTTTAAAGAATGAAATTTCTTTAAAGAAATTTCATGATTATTAATAATAAAAAGAAATAAATTCATTAAATATAATTTTGTAATGATGAGTAAATTTTGTTTTTATGTTAATTTATTAAATTTAAACGTTTTATTCGCATTGTCTTTACTGTGTAAATTATAACATCTGTGAGTAGAATAATCTTGGACTGAAGAATTTCAGGTATTTTGTTACTTTTAGAGAAATTTTCAGCAGTTTGATAGAACGTTTTTTCAAATATATTATTTATATAAAAAAACTATGTGGGAAGTAAGAAAAAAAATTATTTTCTGTTTGAATGAATGTGAGGAAGTTAATTGATTTACAGCTGAGAACACATTTTACAAAGCTCACAAATTTCTCACTGGAAAATTTCCATGATTTTCTTGCAATTGAAATTTAAACTTGTATTATTTATACATAAATTTGGTTAATTAAAACGATTTTGCTAAGTATTAATTCCATTCTATTTTCATATTTTTGTTTCATATTTTATTAAATTAATTCCAGGTCCGGAAGCCATTCCTGTACATAAAGTGTTTCAATTATGATGCATGTGCTAATGTATTATCCTCATATCCTGTTTGCAAAAAGATTACCGAAGGCTCAATGGTTTGCTAAAATATTTTTATTTAGAAGTTGGCAAAATAAATACTAAATTATTTCTTGTAAATTTATCACTGAGTTAGATATTCTATCTTATTGAAAGAGGACTTATTTTGTATTTTACAATTTTTATCAATGGTTAAAGCTCTTGCTTTTCTTAAAAATTATGAAAACTATCAAAGGACAAACTATATAATTTCTTATATTTTAATTTATTAAATTTCTAGTCTAATTTCATGTCAATTAAATTTTAAAAGTATATATAAATTTTTCCAGATTATTTTACAACATTAAAGTCTTAAAAGAATATTTTCGTACTTCATTTCTAAAAAATGCAGAAATTTCTTCTCAATGTTGATAACAATATTTAAAAATATTATAAAATTAAGAATAATAGAAATTAATGTGATGCAAACAAACTAAAAATTTTCATGTAATATCCCTTTTCTATTTCAGATTTGCTCTATTACATCTATTTCATAATTTAATTCTCTCACATTTATTATAAAGTCACCTGGCAGTTTAAGATTTAGTATCTTTTAATATGTAATTTATATATTTTTTTCCAAAAAATATTTGATTCAAAAAATATAACTTTGTAACTTAAGAAAATCTTACCATACATTCTATTTTAAGTGACTATTGATATAATTGTAAATGCGCTCAGCATTATAAAAATGAAGCTACTTCTTGTTGCATACATTGACAATTTTAATTAGTTTTTCCAAACTTATCTTTAAAAATATACTGTTTTTACTAAAACCGAATTAAAAAATTTTGAAAAATATGTAAATTGCAAATTCTAAATCTTTAATTTTTCAAATTTTAAATCTTACAGTTCTTTATTTAAAATTGAATATAAAATTTAACTAAAAATATATACTGCAGTATTTTACTAACCATAACAAAACATGTTTTACTAGTTGTTAATTGAACTAAAATTTCAAAACCAAATTTAATATAAAAGTTAAAAAATTAATCTTAAAAACTGTCATATTGTTATAATTGCTTAGTATTAGTTACTTCCTTTTGGTTCCCCCGATTATTTATTGAAATTATTCCAACCTGATAGTCGACCTTAATTAAATTATTTTGTTCCATAGCTATAGTAAGGATGGCCATGGGTTAGTGTATATGGATGTATTCAATCCAAGAATCCTGCTTTTTTGAAAAACATTTTCTGGAAATTTCCAAAATTATCTTTTTATATGCTTAAGCTTTTTAATTTTAGATATAATCGTAAAACAATTCAGTTTAAGTACTTTGCTAAGATAAATGCTTTCTGCTTATTTGAAAGTTGCAGATGAGATTCACTTTTGTTGCTAGTCTGAATAAATCCATTTAGATGTTATATTTTTAACTATTTTTTTTTATTTCTTAGCTTTATCAGAATAAGATAAGTATGAAAATAACATACTTTTTCATTGTTGTGTAAATTTTGAGCCATGATTAAATATATGAAAAATGTTATTCTGTACTGTAATTTTTAACAGTAATTCATTTCTAACTTTAATGAAGAAATAGTATGGTGAATGGTGAGAAAAATATACTTTAGTGATCCAAGAAAAATATTGATGTATACTTCTGAAGAGTCACTTAAAAACTGAAAGTCTAATTTTTCTTTTTGTACTAAAATATTGAATGCAGTAACAATGAAAAAAATCTTCACTGAAACATAGCAAAATATTTTGTATTTAAAGTAAATGAGTTTAGAAAGATGCTTATCAAAAGAACTGCATAGTTGAGTGCTGTATAAATTGTGTCTTAGATTAAGGAAAATTATTTTTATTTTGTTTATCTGTGCAATAATAAATACAGCAGTAAAGCATTTTAAGGGAGACTTAGAATATTTAAAAATATAATTCAAGTTAAAAAGTTTTTGAGGTTGCAGCTACTGCGTTAATACTAGTTTCATCCCATATTTTCAAATTTTGCTTTAATGTATAAGCTAGTCAGTTTAAGAATAATACTTTTTAAACTGACTAATTTATGACATAGATGTGTGTTCTGTAAAATATGCAATTCAATTTTTATGATAGTTATAAAATATTAATGAAGTAAAAAAAATCTCACAATTCCATAAGTAAATTGGCTCTGATAATTTAATAAGTGAATTTCATGAAATTTATTTATATTTTATTCTTAAATTAACTAAAAGATTATTTTAGTTTATGACTACTAATTAGCTGAACATTTTTTATTATATGTTAATTTAATCTTTTTGTGCAAAGTATTTTTATCAACTTTTACATGTGTTAATTCTGAATATTTAGATATCATACTGAAACATGTTATTTAAATAAAACAACACTTATATTTGAATTGAATTTTTATACATGTACAATTTTTTATTTATTTTACTATCACCAATTGCCCATCAAATAGTTATTGTTTTGTTATTGTTGTTAAAACTATTTATGATAATTCAATAAAAAAAAAAATTTTTTTATATATTTTTCTACTGTATCAATGCACAAAAATTTTTGTAGTATATTGCTATAAAAAGTTAAATTTTATTAATGTGTAATTCAGATTGCAATACAGCTGTAAAATCTATTTCATTGAAAAAAGACATTTGTAAGTAATTAAATATTTTTAAAATTGTTATTTTATTAAATCATAGAACTAATTGTAGGCTAAATTTATCAGCATAAATGTAATTGCTTTTTTTTTTTTATAGATTACTGGTACTGTGTTATATATTCATCCAATAACACGGTGTATATATTTGCATCTGAGTTCATTACCAACACCAAAAACATTTGATAATTTCTTCACCTTAAAAAAGTATGATAGAATTAAAAACTTAAAATTCCAGGGTTTTTACCACAGTAAACTTTTTTTCAAGTACAAGAACTTAATTGGCTATACAAAAGTAAGTTATAGTATTTATTTTTCACAGAAATAAGTTATAATATTTTTTTATTGGACTTAAGATTTTTACTTGATTTATTTATATTTTTGTGCTCAATTATTATTTGATTAGATTTAAGATAAGGTGGTTCCAAAAGAATCTAGCACTGCAACCATAGGTCTATTATACTATACCCCTCAGAAAGCCCTATTTGAAGAGACCAGTGGCTGAAGCAAAATTTAGCAAACATTTTACAAGAATTTCCTGCAACATCCAAGGTTCAATCATGTGCTGACCCAGGTGTTCAAATCTATGTGCAGAAAAGTTTCACATTCACATAATAAGTGTCACATGAGACACATAGAAGTTTCTTCCATATAATGACAACCTCTACAAGTGGGATCATCTGAAACTCCCATTATGGTGAGATGTCTTTTAAGGTGGCAGTGTCCTGTAAGTAGTCCCACTGCTTTCCTTAGACTGCTTCTATTGAGCTTTAATAATTCTTTTTGCCTTTCACTTGGGCATGTGCTATTTAATAGTCTTGCTTGCCTTTCATCATTGACATTGTACCAGTTCATAAACTGTTGTTTTCTGAAGAAATCAAAGACGTTCTTTCTGATCAATTCTTTTGAAATACCTGGCACTGGTTCAGGACCAAAAAAGTCAGTTGTTATTCCAGTCCTTGCCAATTCATCAGCTAGTTCATTGCCAGGAACACCAGAGTGCCCAGACACCCACATTAAAGTAATGGGTTTATTATTAGCCAATCTACACAGTGTGAGGTGACATTCCCAGGACTTCTGTAAAACTAGTAATGCAGTTTCACTGTCAGAAAAGATAATTATTCTTTTACAAGAATGGTTTCTGTCTAAGCATATTCTACTGCACATAAGAATCTCCAGTGTTGTAATTCATTTTTGAGCCATCGGTATACCAGCTCGATTATTATATTTATGTTTAATAACTTCTTCAATAAACTCTACAGCTTGTTACAGGTCAAGACTGCCTCACCAAGCTTCCTCCACCTGACTTTATCCTGCACAACAGCTTTCCATTGGTTCAAGCCTAACAATTTAAGGTCTTTTTCCACACTGACTACCATCCAGTAGAGGCCTTTCAGCATTTTCTCTCTATACTTGAAACAAATTTTTTTTATGAGGAAGGAATTATCATATCCATAAATATGGCATATCCATCTAATACGGGAATTCTTTACTATATTTATGATGTGGGGATTGTTATTTTTAATAGAATTCATGGTTATACAAAATTCTCCGTTATTTTCTATTAGTAGATATTTAATAACTAGATTGTAAAATGTAATAACTTTGTTATTCACCTATAAATGGAACATGCCTCTTCATGTGATACATCTTGATCTTATGACATTTTTTATTGTGATTTCATTCTATTAGAAAGATTACTACCAAGAAAAAATCTAATAAGTGTAAAATAATCAGAGAGAGAATTATATTGCAAGCATAACTATCCAGGTTCTTTACAAAAGTATTTGATTTATTAAATTGATTAGATCTCAAACCAGGGTTTGTACAACTTCTGGGATTCAAAAAAAATTTTAAGGGTCCTCAAAACTCCTTTAATTTTGACTAGACTCCTTGAAAATCTTGAATTACTTTTAAATTTTTATTTACCTGGATGCTATTATTTTTTGTTAGAAAATGTTATAATTTTTTTTAGTTTTTTGTTTTAATATTTTCAATGCAATTGTCCAAAAACCTTATTGATAATAACTCTTTGTGTTACCGCTAAATGGCAGTATTAGATAATTGTATCTAAAATAAAGATCCAGTTCAGCCACAATGATTTCAGGATAGTTCAGTTTAATCAGGACTAGATGTATTATTTAGATTTATGTGCATGAGGTATAGTATTTACTAACTAGGTTGCCATGCTGTGCTATCAGGCAAGCAATTTTAATTGATTCTTTTTTTTCTTTATTTTGTATAATATTATCTAACTATTAACATTTAAATATAAAATATACTTTCCATATTTTCTTTGGTGAAAATTGCGTATAGTTTCAGTAAATCAGGATGAATATGCTTATCAATGAAATAAAGGCAGAAATAATTTAATATACCTGGGGGAAAATGTCTTTTCAATGGCTAGTGGACTCTGGAAAAGCCATAGAAATATACATGTATTTCCTATATTTGTATATATAAGTAACCAAGAAATGTAAAAATCTATTGAATGATTAAAAAAAAGGGAAAATTTAGAATATGGATATGAAATTGTATAATTTTAAAAGAATTTGAAATTAAAAGAAGAAAATTTTAAAATTGCTTTTATTAAATGATTACAAAGGAAAAAGTCATCCTGGAAATTTTATCTAATAGTTGTATTGAGTACATGTATTTAAATTTGAAAAGTGGTTGTTATATACATCTTGAAATACTCAATAAGTTAATGAATAGAAATCAAATGAAAATTTTTAGAAACACTAAAATATCTCCTTTTTTGTGCAATGTATAATCTAGTTATAATAATAATATAAAGAATATAAGTTTTTTAAATAATGTTTTTTTTTGTTATAGCTGTAAATTTTTTGAAGTAATCATTAAATATAATTTTAAGTAAAATAAAAAAAATATTAATTTCTGCATTTATTTATTTACATTATTGACAAATGTAATTGGAAAATGTTGCATATATATAATTATATGCATATTTGGTTAAGAAATAAAAGAGAATAGAAAAAATTATTTAACATGTTTGTTGATCCCTCCTGGAAATTTTTGATTTGAGTCCTGCAAAACTTCTTGGTATTCCTGTAATTTGTTTCTTAAAAGTCTGTATGATCCCTGTCAAACTTCAGTGCTTGAGCTTTCAAACTTTATTTGCAGTATTAGTTCAAATCATAAGATACGTCAAAGAAAGTGACATTATTATAATAATCCTATGCCTTCCATCAATTTAATCACGCATGACTTCTGAAAATGAGTACATATAATGGTATATTTATGAACTTATTTCTTGTTCAAATCAGTATTGTAGTTATATAAAATATTAGGATAAATTGTCAGTTTAGTGCTTAGAATCTTACAAATTGGAAATTTATATTTTATAATAATAATTATTTTCAGATTTATTGAACTGAAAAATTATTAAACTAATTTCTTGTCGATTTATATTTATCTTTCTGTTTGATGGTGTGAAAAATATTTTAATATGTATCATAAAATTTAAAAATCAATTTATTAATTTCAGATGCATGTATAAAAATATGAAAATTTTTTATTTTAATATTCTGTTTTTTTATAACGCATATATTTATATCTTTTTATTTATTTTTTTATGAATTATTTGTTACATGTATTTCATGTGATTCACACCAATTTCAGACTTGAAAGCGTAATTCCCATTTCTCTTTAGAATAACTTTCAATATATTTCAAGCTTTATTAACATTTAAAAAAAATTAATGTAATTAGAATAAGGAAATAAAAATGTCGCCTGTTTTTTATTTCCTGTATTTTATGCAGATTTATTATTTCTCAATATTTTATTTTGCTGCCATAAAATTATAAATATAATAGTTTTTATGCATATTTATGTTTCATATAATGTGAAGTACCTGATTATTTATATTTATTAATTGCTTCTAAACATAAAGCATTGTATTTATCTCACAGTTCATATAAATTTTTGGAAATATTCCTGTAATTGACTTTATACATAAATATCCAATATTTGCTGACTATTTTAGGTCTGAGAAAATATTAATTTGGATATAGTGTAATATTAAAAATAGCTTTCATTTGTATTCTAATCTCAATTTAAGTCTTCTTAACTGTGTGAAATAAGTTTCTTTGAATAACAGATTGCTTTCATTAACAATTGTGCTTAATTTTCTTGACAAATGGTATTTCTTAACTTAAATATTGGAGAGTATAAATTAATTTGTTTTTGGGATAAATAGCTATGTAATTTTGCTTAAAATACTAAGTTATTTTTACAACTGGTTATCTTTATTTTTTAGTGTTTTAAGCTTTAATTGTTTTTAACTATTATGATTGCAGATTTGATGCTTTAATTATACATTTCTGATATTGTTGACTTTTTATTTTTAGTCAATAGATGTTATTGGGAAAAGTACTCTTACTCAAGATGCTTTACTAAAGAATCCTGTAGTGCCAAGGTAACATTTTTCTGCATTATTTTTTTTTCAATCTAATTCGTTATGAAGACTCACTTTATTTATTTATTTATTTTTCATAATTTGCAGAGCAAGAGTTGTTTTTTTCCACTATATGGATAATCTTATTCAACTAACCTTTAAAGAGTAAGTGCTTAAATGGTTTAGTCAGTTGTATTGTTAGTTAATTACTTTTTTATGTTATTATTTTATACTTTTTTAGAGATTTATTAAATATGAAAATCATAAAGCCAGATGAAGTGAAAATTGGTGATATCTATGAAGTAAGGGTTTTTTTCATATTATAAATTTTTTCATATTTTTTAAATATAAAAATATTTATACTTAATTAAGATTCTTTATTTTCCTAGGTGGTTGTTAAAAAACATGTTGAAAATGGAATGTTTGTTTCAATCTGTCCTGGATTATCTGGATTCATTCGTCATCATTTCTTATCTGATTCCCTTATAACAATGCCAGAAAAATTGTATCCAGTTGGAGCAAAATTAAATAGTAGAGTAAGCATTTTTCTGAATAATATATCAGTGAATTATTCAAACTTCATGACAGTTTCTATCTGTTTTAAACATTAAATCATACTTTTTATGTGTTAATAATTTTTTATATATAATTACACTTAAAGTGATACAAGACTGGTTTTGTATTGTGACAAATAATCAGTTTCAGTTTTAGTTAGTAAAGATAAAAACTTCTTTAATGAAATTATTTGTGTGTTGCTTTTAAAAATCCCTTTGTTTTATGTGCCTTTGCTTGTTGCTAAATTTGTTACTAATATTTGTATCAAATAGAAATAAATTAAATATGGCCTACACACCAGAAATATGACAGGAAATTAAAAAAAAACCACAACCCTTTAGTGTTTCCCTTTAGTTTTTCTTGTCATACTCCTGGATATTAAAGCTGTTCATTAATAACTATAATTGTTACAAATGACCCTTTTTTAATATAAATTTATTAGTTCTGTTCATTGGTATTTATTGTAAATTTTTACAAAAGTCATTTGGCAACAAGATAGATAAATTTTCCTGTTTGAATTTAAGAAATCAGGCATAAAAGCAAAATGATTATAAAAATTTTTATTTTGATTTTTTGAATTTAATGGTAATAAATGTAAATTGGTATTCAAAGAAAAATCCCAAATGCAAATTGTGGTGTTGGTATCAGAAATAGGGTTTAATAACCGAGACAAAAACCATAGTGATTGAATATTTCTATTTGTGTTTTAAGAAAGAGAATATGATAATGTAATTAAGGTTGAAACTTGCCAAAAAGCTTGAAAGGTACTTTCCAACAACTCCTAGAATTAAATTTTTTCCCCAAAGTCTTGGAACTCGTAGATTTTAAGTTTGACACCTTGAAAATTGTGAATAGCTCCTGGAAATATATAACTTCTCGTTTGACACTAATCTTTTGGTAGAAAACTGTATCAATTTAGTTAATATTTTATTTTTTGTCAATTTCAATTAAACTGGACAAAAAATGCTATAAAATATTAATTTTTATTATTTTTACTAAGTCTATTAACAAGACTTTAACATAATGTATAAAGTTTTTGGTTAGGACAGAGAAAATGTTTGGTTGCTAACTAGTATGATTTTAGCCACCCAATATATGTTTTTTATCATATGGTATTTAAAATTGTGTGACTTTGCATTAAAATTATACAAATTCATGTTGTTGTCAAATTGGTCTAAGAATATAAAAGCTACTATTGTGTGCTTGATTAGCTATCCTAAGATATGTCCTGAATATAAAATTTGAGGTACCAAGAAATTTTGAAGATTGTATTGTAAACAAAGTGAAGAACATTATCAGAAAAATAACCTTAAAAAAGTTAATTTAAATTTTTATGAAATGTAATGTTTTGAAAAATTCCATTGCTTTGTAAAATTGTCTGTATGATTTCCAAATTGTATTGAAAACTATTGAAAATAGAATAGAGCCATTTACTTCCAAATAAACAAAATTTTTATTTACATAGTTAATTTGCGTTTACTACTCAGAATCAAGCATTTATTGTTAGCAAGAGTTTTATGTACAAATATTTGATGGTAGAAGAGTCAATCATTCTTGGTTAAACATGTTTTTTATATCATCCTAAACAGGTATCAGCATACCAAAGATCTACTAATTTATGTTTCTGGTCTCAGTTAATACTATCAGTTACATTTAAATGAATGAATGGATTTCTATTAATGTGTCAAAGACATTAATAGAAAGATTCAAATTCAATTTGTAAAAATTATTTTAATTTAAAGTCTAAAAGAATTATTTTGAGATGATATTAATGAACTTGAAAAATCTACAATAAAAGTACCATAGAAACTGAAAGAACTGACATCAATTGTATAGGTAAACTAGTTTATTCATGAAACATCAGAAAAGTAAAAATTAGTATTAATAATGTATTAAAATATAAGTATTGAATAATTAAAAAGTCAAGTCTTCAAAATGAATATGTAAGAAGGAAGTGCTTTTAAAGAGTTGAAAAGAGAATAGTTGAAGAAATATGCTTTTTTTGATAATGAATTTTTGTTACAGGTTTTGTCTAAACATCCATCTTCATGTTTTAACTTAACTTCAAAGGAAAGTTTAATATCCCTTCCTAGTTGTGAACTGTTGCAGTCTTATGATGATGCAGTTCAAGGCAAATGTTACAAAGGTGTCATTGTAAAGAAAACTGACAAATATTACTTAATTTTATTTTTTGGTGATGTTAAGGTATTGATATTATCTATTTCACTAGCATTATTTATCTCAGTGATATTTTATTTTTAACATTTTTGTTCACAATCCTCTTAGTTTATAACTTTTAGCAAATATTTAAATTAAATTTTTCATATTCATTCCAAAATTTTCAAATATCAAAATTTAATTATTCAAAATTTTGATATCAAAGTAAATAATTTTTATTTATTTATTTATTGTATTTCTATGTTCGTCACTTATAACATTTCCTCGTTGAAATATAAAATGTATTATTGGTAGCAAAAGTTTAGAAAGTAATCAAAATATCTAACTTTAGCATGAATCTATTTATTGTTAATACATAATTACCTTAACTAAACGTTATAACTGTTATGTGTATACACCATATTAATGAAATTGCACTGTAAGGGAAAAACTAAACCACAGCAGCACTGATTAATTTCTGGTTTTATTATCATTGCCAATCTTAATAACCCGTTTTCAATTCACCACCGTGTGGTAAGAAAATCTTACAGTTTATATATATCTTAGATCATTTAAGTAAATTTATAGCATTAAAAATTTTGATCAAATCAGATTGTGAATCTTGGTACAGTGAGATTTTCAGGTAGCTCAGAGATGTGTTTCTATATATATAGTTTCCTCAATATGAAATTCATTTTAGTGAATTAAGTAATCCTCTTTTCTGTGTGTGTATAATAAGTTTTTATTCGCCTAAGTTTTATTTAAAAGCAAAGAACACTATGCTTTCAAAATAATCGAAGTATTATTATTCTTTGTTCAATTTTCAAATCTTGGTTTTTAATTTTCAGGCTAATAATGATTTTGTTTCATTTGGATACAAAACATTATCATTAAAAAATATATAATTCAAACATTTATTTTCCACAGCAATTTTGTTTAAAAAATTAATTTTACATATAAAAAAATTAATTTAAAATTGAACTTAATTTTATTACATTATCATTTAACCAGACAGTATTTTGTTTATGCTTCTATAAAATAATTTCCATGTAAACTTTATTTAACTTTTATTTATTTTACTTCATTGAATAGTTTCTATTCTGTCCCTGTTGTTAATTTGACTATTCGTGAAATTACTTATTTTAATATAATTTTATATATTAGTTGTGAATCCTTGTCTCTGTATTGAAATGTTTAATCAGTCTCTTAGTATAACTACTTAATCATTTCTTTTTTTCCATGTTATTCTGTTTCTTTATTTGTTTTTCATGTTGCATTTAAATCTCTATTTATTTATACTTTTTTATATGATATATTTGATTTCAGGGAATTGCTATGTGTCGAGACATACCAAAGCAATCTGTTCTTTTTGAAGGTCAAACAGTTTCATGTACAGTTATTAGCTGTAGTCCAGCAAAAAAAAATTTACAGCTTTCTTTAAAGGTAAGATGAACATGTTTTACTTTAAAATGAGTACTTGTGAATCTCATGTATATGGAACACTAGAAAACATTAAATTTTGTTAAGGTTTATCAATTAAATATTTCCAAATGATACTAATTTTAAAATATTGATGACTAAATACTTCTTATAATATTCAAAAAATTAGTATGGTTATTGTTGTTTGATGTAACATATGACCTCTGGTTTAATAGGCAATAATATTTCTTTCAACTTGACTGCCAAGATTTCAGATCTTATATAGGAATTAGTGAAATACTTAGTGTAACTTGATCTAAAGAGTTAAATAAGTTTAAAGAATTAAGATGCATTATTAGCAATTATTTGTTTAAATGTTTTCTTGAATAAGAAGTAAAAAAAAAAAATGAATGAAAGGTGGTAAAAATAAGGGAATAAATATCTAATTTTCAAAATAACTATTTAGTTTTAATACACGCACATATATGTAAATATTAAACTATATAATTATTATATATATATATAATTTTATAATTTAACACATTTACAAATGTATATGAATGCAAAAGTTTTAAATTTACTATTGTTTAAAGTAACTAAATTTATTTAACTTCTTTAAAACTGTAAGTCTTACTCAAAAGCTGCCACATGATTTTTATGTTACAGTAATGTCTGATTATCTTATTGAATAACATAATAGATAATAGTGAAATTTTATATTTCTCTTAATTTAATTATATTTCAGCTGTAGCATTTTTTTTTTTTTTTTTTTTTTGAAAAGCAATTATAGAACACATAAAACTAAATTTTTTGTTATGTTTCTTTTAACTTAAATAATATTATTTCTGAAATATTTAGTTGGAAAAACATGGCTGTAAGAATTATCAGGACAAGAATTCTGAAAATGATATGTCTATTACTGTAAAAAGTAAAAATAATGATTCATCTGCATCAAAAGAAATTTCTGTGAAAGATCTCATTGCTCATTCTTTAACAGTACAGATGAAACCTTTAGAAACAAAATTTGAATTTGTAGAAGGAAAATCTTATAAAGCATTGTAAGTATAAGCATTTTTGTATGATGAAAAAGTATCTAAATAAGCCAGTTATGTTTTTCTAAATTTAACATCTGTGTAGTCTTGAACTAGTTTTCAATTATCATTTTTTTAAATATTTGAGTTTATAAGAAAAGAAAATGACATATTATTTAATGATATTTTACAATACATATTGCTCCAATTTGATTAATTGAAATTATATTTGATTTTAAACTGCATTATTTCAAAATATAAATGAATAAAAATGATGATTCATTTATAAAATCTGAAAACAAATTTGTGAACTCATATCTTAGCTCTTGAAAACTGACGTTCAGCTGGTTTTGGATAGTTTTCAAACTAGTATGAAAATTTCTGAGGTATATGAATATTCTTTATCAATTCTACATCATATATGGAATTGAGATGAAATTGTCTTTTGTAAGGTGTTATGCTGATGCAGTTGGCTCTGCTGTCTATGTAATTGAAGATTATGCATACATCTGTAAAGTTGTCATCAGTGATTAGTTGAAGAGTAACTGTTTGCTCACATAGTGTTGCCATATACTCTCAACCTATATTGTACTGAGAATCTGTAAGATACCTTAATTATACTATATAGAATATTTTCGAGTTATTTGCATTATAACGAAATAAAAAAATCTTACAAGTTTATTTGAGTTGTGTTTTCTTTTATTAATATCATTATTTTTCCTATGAGAATTAGAAGATCGCAAATGTAAAACACATTTTCATCAACTCGATGAAATTTTATGTATAATTTAAATATTATAAACTTTTTCCTTGGAGAGACTAATATATACTTAAGTCAACAATATCACTGTATTAACTTAGTTAAATTGTTCCGTAGATCGAAAAATCAATTTTACCTGTTTCTTTATAATACACTCATGTCAATTTTGGCAGTTACTGCCAAAAGAAACAGATGGAGCACAGCATCAGACTTGTTTCATCAGCTCTCTTCAGCTACTGGTATGATAGTTTCAAGGCAGTCCGTGTACAGACGCTTAGGGCACAATGGTCTAGATGCTCATAGGCCTGTCAGATGTGTTCCATTTACCGCAACTCACTGTCGCCTGCGGTTATCCTAGAGTAGAGAGCATGCATTGTGGACACCACAACAGTGGTCTTGTGTGATGTTATCCAATGAGTTCAGGTTTAGCTTTCAGTCTGATTCTTGCCGGACTTTCATATGGAGAGGGCCAGGTACTCATAACCACCAAGAGAACATCATTGAAAGACCCCGTTACGGTGATGCCTGATTGTTCGTTTGGAGAGGAATTATTCTGGGTTCCCCAGAACTAACTTGCATGCTCAGAATGTAACCATGACAAGCTACATCTATCGGGATGTTATTCTGGAACAACATGTATGTTTGTTTCGGTGTGCTGTGGGTGCAGAATTTCTGTTTATGGATGACAACGCCCGTTTTCACTGTGCAAACATTGTAGGCGAATGCCTTCAATCGGAGGATATCACCCATATAGACTGGCCAGCATACTCACCGGACTTGACTTGAATCCAATAGAGCATGTGTGGGACATGCTTGGCTGACGAATTGTAACCTGTCAATCCCCTCCCACATGTCTACCGGAACTTCAGAGTGCATTGCTTGATGAGTGGTGTTATACTCCCCAAGATAAGATTGATAATTTGATATTCAGCATGTCTAGGTGTAGCGTGGCCTGTATTGCATCGTCTTGGAGAGAATACTATGTATTAACCTTCATAACAACCATGTGATATTAGTTTTTGTAAATAGGTTCTCTTTTTAAATTTGCTCTAGGGAGTAAAAATCGCAATTTTTAAACAATGATGTCAAACATATAGCCTATTTCCTGCTCTTTGCCTTTTGTTTAATAAAAAGACTTTACAATTAGGTCACGTTTGTCTAGCTTCTGTCTCTTTCTTTGCGGAACTGGCATTATCCTTAATTTATGGACACGAGTGTACATGTATAAAGAACTTTTTTAGCTTGTGATTTTACAAATTATTAATGTCTAAGTCTGTTGCTCACCAACTACAGTTAAAACATTATTTTTGTAGTTATGTACCTTGTCAGGCCACGCACTTGCTATATTTTATTACTAAATCAAAAATTTCAAATGATCTCTCCTTTTAAAATATCATTTTTTTCCTAAATTTGTTGTCTCATTCCTTAATTTTTTTTAAAAAAATTATATTTTCATTCTTTGCAAATTAACTCAGGACTTGAATTAAAACTTCTCTATAAATTTGATGGTTTCAGGCCTATTAGTTAAAACTTAAGTAAATAAACTCATTGCTGAGTATGCCAAAATATTCCTCTAAAATATTTTCATTTTAACTTTGAGGCCATTTATGCAACTTTCGATTTTCAGGGGTTGGATTACTCTTAATTTTTAGAGTATTAATGAAGTCTATTAATCATGTTTATTGTTATAGAGTTTGTTTCTGAAATCATAAGTACTTTCTTTTCATTGATAACATAAATTTATTCAGAAATTTCTTTTAATTTAGTATTACTTTAAATTTCCAAATATTTATTTTAAAAGAATATTCTTGACATTCTTAATAAATGAGATCCCCAAAATCTTTTTGTCATCATATATACTATTTTGTGAAAGAAAATAAAGTAGTTTGAAATATTCAATAAAGTTTCATAGTTTTAAAATTTCAATTTTAAATTGATCACTAGTTTCCAAATACTTTGGCGAGCTTATTTTGTAAAACATTATAACTGTTAGTGCTTATTGAATGATAAAATTCTTATAAAATAACAATTTTATATTCATCTGAAATTAATTTAACATTACTATCTGATCAAATATATATTACTGATAAGTAAGGCTAATTTTGCTTATATTTTTAAGTTCAGTCAGTAAATTTTAAGAAAATATTCTTTCATGTTTTTGAAAAAAATCAATGATTAAGAATGTTTTTGTTTTTGAGAATATTTTTTTGTTGATTAAAATGGGTTTCACTCAATTCACTTTCCTTGAAACTCCTTGAAAATCGTGAAAAACGAAATTATGAAATTTTTACTTATATTTACACATTTTTTTTTTAAATATTATAATATTTTGAGTTTTTGTTTTAATATTTTCAGTGAAATTGCACAGAAGCCTAATTTAATATTTGCTCTTTATAAACCACTAGATGGCGGGGCAAACGATTTCGAGTGTTTTCTTAATAACAATTAATTAAAATATAGATCCAGTTCAGTCACAAAAACTTCATATTAATCCAGCTTACTGAAGTAATCAACAAGGTCACCATGGTTTGCATTCAAACGGGCGATTTTAGTTTATTCTTTCTTAATTTATTTTTTGTTTTCTTTATATTGTATTAATTAATTGAATACTAATATATAAATATAAAATTTTTGAGTTAAAGTAAATTTTTCATATCTCCTTTGGTGAAAATTGCGAATAATTTCAATTAATCAGGATGAATATGTTTATTAATGAAATTAAGGTTGATATAAATTATTTAATATACCTGGGGTAGGTCTTTTCAATGGCTAATGGACCATGGAAAATCATACAAATATACATTTATTTCCTATATTTATACATATAAATAATCAAGAAGTTTCAATATCTATTGAGTGATTAAAGAAATAGAAAAATCTGGAATATGGGTGTGAAATTGTATAGTTTTAAAAGAATTTGAGAGTAACGAGAAGAAAATTTTAAAATTGGTTTTTTAAAATGATAACAAGGGAAAAAGTCATCTTGGACAAATTATCTGATAGTTGTATTGAGTATATATATATATATATATATATATATATATATATATATATATATTCTTTTTGAAAAAGGTTGTTATGCACGTCTTGAAATACTCATTAAATTTATAGATAGGAATCTATTGAAGATATTTAAAAACTCTAAAATAATCCATTTTTATACATTGTATAATCTAGTAATATAAAGAGTATTGTTTATTTAAATAAAGATTTTTTTGATATTACTGTAAATTCATTGAAGGTTTTTAACGTTATCATTAAATATAATTGTAACAGTTTCCGTAACTCCTGGAAACTCCTTCAATTCGAAAAATATTTTTAAGACCCTTGAAACTCCTGGAATTTTGCCTTGATTCCTTCAAAATCGTGAATTACTCCTGGAATTTTTTCTTACCTTGATGCATTTATTTTCTTCTAGAATCCTTATAATTTTTTGAATTTTTGTGTTTTAATATTTTAAAATATTCAATAAAATTGTCAGAAAATTTAATTTAGTATTTGTTTTTAATATTATCTCAAGATGGCAGCATGATCGATATTACATTTTTGTATTCTTAATTCTTTACTTGTATTAACAGTTTCAAGACCTAGTTCAGCTACAATAATTTCATGATAATTTGGTTTAATAGTATTTAGAGTTATGTAAAGTGAAGTGAAGTAATCACCAAACAAAATCAATATTTTGTGCAATTAAGATGGGCCATTTTATTTGTTTTTTCTATTTGATGCTGTTTTCCATATATTGTATAAAATTCATTGAATATTAATATTTAAATATAAAATATTTGTGTTAAAACATACTTTCCATGTCTCCCTTGATGTAAATTGCATATAATATAATTGAATATGGATAAATTTGCTTATTAATGAAATAAAGACTGAATTGTTTAATACGAGGGTTATTCTGAAATTTTTGAGATATGCGCAGAGGAGAATTTACAAAATAAAAATAACGGTTTAATTTTAAAGTACAAAGTATTTTAACACAGAAGACGATTTTTTACTGACTTACTTCAACTTGTTTAGCTTGGAATAAATTTTAAACAGAAGAGAAAATGGAGTTGACGCGAAAACATTTTTGCGCTATGATTTTCTACGATTTCAAAGCAGGATTAAATCAAGAAGAATGCGTTTAACGGTTGCATTAGCATTTGATGATGAATCTCCAGCTTGTGCTACTGTATTCAAATGGTTTAGAGAATTTAGAAGAGGTCGCAATTTTCTTCAGGATGAAGAACACACAGGAAGGCTGCCGTCGGCAGTAATCCTGGATAATGTGTCTGCCATACGAAAAATGTTTATGGGTGATAATCGCTGTACATATCAAATGATACAGAAGGAACTTAACATTGGATCTGCAGCCATACACAAAATCATTCATGAAGAATTACATATGAAAAAAGTAGTTTGCCTTTGGGTTCCCCATAATGTAACTGAGCATCAAAAAGAGTAGCGTGTCAGAATCAGTAAAGAAACTCTTAATATGCTGAATGATGGTGGCCACCGCATCATTTCGAAAGTTGTAACAGGTGATCAAACATGCATACTGTTTTTTGACGTTCCAACACGTCAAGAAAGCAAAGTATGGGTCTTTGAAGATGATCCCACGCCGACAATGGTGAAAAAACAACGCGCACTGCAAAAAGTGATGTATGCCGTTTTCTTCAGAAGTACGGGATTGGTCAAAGCCATCAAGCTGGAAGGACAGAAGACAGTAACAGCAAACTGGTATACCACTAAATGTCTTCCAGAAATTCTACAAGAACTGAATGTTAGGGGACTAATGCTTCACCATGACAATGCATCTTCACATACAGTCGGATTAACAGTTGAGTTTCTTTAACAAAAACAAATTAAAGTTATCCAACATCCACCGTATTTACCTGATCTAGCTATGTTCGACTTTTGGTTATTCTTTAATCTAAAAAAAAAAAAACTTACGTGGATGTCGTTTTCATTCAGAAGAAGAGATTGATGTGGCTATAAATGCATTTTTTTTCATCTATTCGAAGAAATGAATGGTTTGAGGCATTTAATCTGTAGAAAATTCGTCTACAAAAGTGCATTGATGCTGGAGGAAACTACTTTGAACACACCTAAAATTTTGTAAGTATAACTTTAAAAACCTAGTTGTATCTCCAAAATTTCAGAGTGACCCTCGTATAAGACAAAGAGTACTTACTCATGCAATCAGTAACAATTACACCAAAATATTTAAAGGAGTATGGATCTAAGTACACTTGATCATAGTAAATACGTATTAAGGACTGGTGAATAGGTCACTCAATATTAAAAATAATGTAGATACTCGAGTTTTCATGCATTACTGTTTAAAGGGTATATTGTGATTAAGTCTATTATGGTAAAATCCTCATTTCCAGAGTTAACTACCGTGGACAACAGTGTGTCGACAACGACTGAGTGGATTACCTAGCTCGTTGTCACGGAGCTTGCATTTTAACTGCAAATAGATTGACTGCAATATAATAGATCACTTGCTAATTAAACACTGATGCCATGTAAGATTTTGAGATAATGATTCAGTTAAAACATGGTGTTACTCATCTGATTTTTTAGGTCATTCATTTGGAGATATTGTTTGAAAAAATGAATGAGAAGTGCTTAGAATTAGGAACAAGTTGATTACTCCAGTTATCAATGGATGGTCCAAATATGAACTAGTCTGCTTTGACTAAAATGGCTGATTTTTTAAAAAGTAAACATCAATTAAATATTGTAATTGTCAGAAGCTGCAGCCTACACATTCTACACAATGGTTACAGCCATGGATGTTCCTCATTTCCAAAAGTGGAGGTAACAAGTGCCGTTTACAGACTATTTAAGGACTCACTCGCTCATGGGGATGACTTTGATAGCCTTGTCTCAGGCATAAAATTTTTTTCAAAGTTTTGCAAACATCGATGGTTAGAAAATATAAGTGCTTTCAACTGGTTGCTTAAACCTTGTCCTTGTCTTAAAACATGAACGTCATTTGTTCAAAACAAACAATTTCCAGCAAGTAGAACCTTTTCTGACACTTTATCAAACTGATAAACCAATGTTGCCATTTATTGCTGGGGATTTTCATGCATTTTTGAAAAGTTTGATGCAAAAGTTTTTAAAAGAATCTTTGCTATCTTAATCTATTGGAAATGCCTGAAAACTCTAAAATTACTCATTATTTTATGCAATATATAATCCAATATTATATAGAATGTTCATTATTTAAATAAATTTTCTCTTATAGCTGTAAATTCAGTGAAGACTTTAGAAATAATTATTAATGATTCTAACTCAAATAGAAAATAGTCTCATTAATGTTAGCAATTATTTATTTTTATTATTTACAGAAATGATTATAAAATTTTGCATGCACATAATTATATACATATTTAGCTAAGAACAATTTTTAAGACAACAGAAAAATTTATTTAAAGTGAATGTTGATTCCTCCTGGAAATGTTTGATTTGACTCTTGGAAAACTCCTTAAATCTCCTGGAATTTGATTCTTGGAACCCTGTATGTAACTTTAAAGAAAAAATATTCTCATTAGATTTTACAATAATTTATTTCTTTTATTTACAAAGATAATTCAAAAATATGGAATTATTTAATAAAAAAATTATTTAACATGAATGTTGATCCCTCCTGGATATTTTTGATTTGATTCTTGGAAAGCTCCTGGAGTTCTATTTTTGAAAATCTGTATGAACCCTGTTAACAGTAACAGATTATTTTTAATTAGTGAATAGTCTGTATGGAAACACATTGATACTAAATTGCTTTAATGACTGGTTTATTTCAAATCTAAAGTATTCTAGTTTTAATAAGTGACCTATATATGAATTAGAACTTAAGTGTGTATTATGTATTAAAGTATATATATATATATGTGTGTGTGTGTGTGTGTGTGTGTGTGTGTGTGTGTGTGTGTGTGTGTGTGTGTGTGTGTGTGTGTGTGTGTGTGTGTGTGTGTGTGTGTGTGTGTGTGTGTGTGTGTGTGTGTGTGTGTGTGTGTGTGTGTGTGTGTGTGTGTGTGTGTGTGTGTGTGTGTGTGTGTGTGTGTGTGTGTGTGTGTGTGTGTGTGTGTGTGTGTGTGTGTGTGTGTGTGTGTGTGTGTGTGTGTGAGAGTGAGTGAGTGAGTGAGTGAGTGAGTGAGTGAGTGAGTGAGAGAGAGAGAGAGAGAGAGTAAAAATATTGTTAGAAATATGTTAGTGGAGGGTTGAGAACTCAGCTATGATATTTTGATTTTAATTTTAAAATTCTTTTTTCTAATTGTTTCCAAAAAATTTAGGGTAATAATTTTTTTAATTAGTGTCACATTTTTTTGAAATCTATGTAGCCATTTAAAATCTAATTTAAATGATCAAATTTTTGTCCACAAAATCCTTTTATCATTCTAATAAAATATAACTATACATATATTTTTATAGAAAATTATAATCTTAAGTTCATCAGAAAATAAAGTTTTAATTTTTATACTATATCAAAAGTGATATTATGTACATGAATTAAATTACAAAAATTCTTATGGTAATGTGAAATATCAAATTTAACATTTATGACAAGTTATATATCCATAGATTATCTTTTATCCTAAATGGGAGACTTTTTTTCTTTGTATAGTATTATGAAAATTACTGCTCACCAGTTAAATGTTCTTATTAATGGAAAAGAGAAAGGCCGTGTTCATATTACTCAACTTGGATGCTCTGAAGAGGTACTTGAAATTTTAATATTTTATTATTTGATAAATTTAAAAATAAGCCCAATAATAAAATAATTATTTTTGTGGGCCTATTGATATTATTGATTCTGAAACTTTTGAATTTTCTGTCTTTGGTGGATATTTTATTTCTGTTTTTTGAAGGTATCTATCATTCGTGTTAATAGCTTTTATTCATTTTTTATTACAACTTCTAAATAACTCTCTAGCTTTTAGCATTTCTAACGTCAAGCTATAAGGAATTTTTTGCTGCTTCGTAATTATTCGGCAAAGTATTGAATGTAGAATGATATGCCTGTTTCACTGTGCGCTACTTTTGTGCAGTTCTACTGTTTATGTGTGCAGTTTATGCTGGTTTTACTAGTGAGATCAATTTGGATAACTGAATTGCTTTTTATGTATTTGCAATCTTAAATATAGGAGTATTTCTGTGCAATAATAAGTCATTAATCAACAATAATTGAAATTTTGTTATCAGAATTTTTTTATATAAATTGAGCATTATTTTCATACATCTAAAGGTACTGTTTAAACACAAATATTAATACACGTAATAATTGATTGCTAAATATTTTAATAAATTTTGAAACTTAAAAGTTGTGAGTATAATTATTCGTCTCTATTTTAAAGTTTGTTTTGATAAAGTTATTTTTTAAAATTTGTTTTTTATAAAATATGATTTCTTTTGCAAAATTTTTTGTGCAATAATCTTTTATAGGGTTTTACCACGTCTTTTGAAATATTTCTATTACTTTATGGCCCATTAACCAATTACTTTTAAAATTGATGAAGAGAAGTGTCTAAAATGCTAATTATCTTAAAACTGTTTATCAAGTCCACAAAAAGGATTTTTTGTGTGCCACAAAAGTAGCAAAGATTTTCCATATCTCAAAACTGTACAAAAAAAATTGTCTTTTGTACGCAGCCAATATTGTGAAATTCTGATATCAAATTTATCAAGCCATGATCAATTACCACTTTGATTTATTTTCAAAATTATATGAATTCATTAATTATAATGCTTTTGAGAGTTTGAGAGTAAAAATGTTGTGCTTCTCAAAAGTTTTTACTGATTTGTTTTGCAAAGTAAAAACATGTTTCTCAACTCGCATCAGCAATTTGCTTTATCAGTCTTCCTTGTTCTGTTGATTTTGGTAGCTAATTAACACTTTTTATTTAGTTCCACTTTAAAATGTTCTTAAGCATGAATGTATTTTTTTGCAGCCCATTAGTATGTTTTTGAAAGTGTGCAATGCACAGCAATACCATTTCATTATTGAATAAAGCAAATTTAAATAACCAAAAATGAAAGCATTCAGCATATTTTCTAATATAAAGGGCTTCATGAAAGAATTTTTTTTGTTATTAATAAAAATATTTCAACACATAAATATTTGTATTTTTATCGTCGTTCTTCTATAGTGTGTGCTTACTTTTCCCCCCTTTATATTTGGTATATTTTTACTTTAGAACTAAATGATGACAGAATTTTTCTCAAAAGCAAATTATCAATTTTATTTTAAAATTTTCAGCTTGATAGTATATTAAAGTATTAAATTCTTTATGGTGATGTGTAATATATAATAATGATTACCTAATATATAATAATGGGTCCCAAATGTATATATATATAGTTATTTATTTATGATATACTTTTTTCTTCATATTTTAAAAGAACACTTTAATTATGATTATATACTAGCTATCACCTCAATTTTTATATTTTAGATTTTTCTCCTTGTTTTTAGGAAAATGTATGGAGTAAAATTATCTTTATAGTACTGAATTGTCTACTATTGCTCTTTAATGAATATCTTTTTAAACTTTTCATGTTCTACATCTTCTACTTCTATTTTGTTAAATTATTTCAATGTTGAACTTTTTTACCAAATTTTTGCAAGTTTTAGCTATAATTGAATTTAAGTGAAATTTTGGAATTTGTTATTAAATAGCAATTAGCAGTTCAATACTTGATTTCTTTAATTACAATAAAAATTTTTATCATTTTTCTGAAATTTAAGAGTTTTAAGAATTATAATATTATTGTATATATTTATCAATAATATTTATAGTTTATAAAATAAAATTTATTTATTGATTTTAGAAATTTAAAATTTAGGACTTCCAAAATTTACTATATGGTAAGAACTACATTTAACTAAATTCAAATGTGTTTGTAAGTAAATGTTTTTAAAATTCATCTATTAATAACAATTACATGATGAGTTTATGTTAATTTTCTAGTTATATTTGACTCATTGATATTGCAACTGTTTCTTATGGATTATTCAGTACTGTAGTTACATTTGATAATTTTTTTCTATGAAAATATTCTTTCCTCAAAATATTTTAATCATAAACTAAACTATACTCTGTGGCACGACAGCCCATGTGAGCCAAGCCTACAATGCCTATCTCAGTTTTCCTGTCTGAGCAGCCTTGGGGTGCGAACCATATGTCCTGATTAGATGGTCAGTCTGTCACCAAACCCCCAGTTTTTAGCTCCCATGCATGCTTGGTACTCGGTTTATCAACCTACTGAAGAGATGAAAGGCTGAGTCAATCTTGACCAGTCCTATGATCGAACCTCGGACTTGTGCCTTGGGAGCGTGAAATGCTACCACTTAGTCAACAGGTTTTATTTTAATCATAGGTATAGGAAAAACACTGCTGAAAAATTTTTGTTATGTTTAAGAACAATATATTATATGAAAACGTGTTAAAAATTTAAAGTATTACTTTTTTACATTTAAAATTATTGTATATTTTATTGTTTGTTCTGATATTAAATTCTGAAGTTTTTCTTGACTGTAGTAAAATTATTTAGTGTATTATTTTTATACTTTTCAAATTAATTAAAACTCGTTTAAATGTGAATTGCGAACCTCGAATTGCGGCAAGCACAGGTCCACAGTGATTGTTAGGCCTATTGGTAATGAACCATTTGACAACTACAACACCTGACACAAAGCATAATCTTGCATATGTCCATTGGTGATCTTCTGTTGTGCTGGATAATATCCTAGGGAGACAACCAATGTTTGGAACAATTTGGAGTGTCATATGGAACCCACTTTTCATCACTGGTCCACTCTCAATTGAATATGGAAGCGTTATGGCAGTGAGAAAGTACCAATAAATGGGTTGACATTTGTTGTGCTTATGGATTTCCTACAGCATGTGAGGAACGCATGTGCTCAGCCTGTTCGTGGTGTGTGCTCAGTGCACCTGCTTTTATAATGACTGATATTCCTACTCTTGAGCGACCTGTGTCTCAACTTTGCCATGCCCTAATTTGCATACTTGTTTTTACTACTTTCAATGGCAACACGAAAACTGCAAGAGCTTTCTTGTTTAACTTGGCAATATGTATATTCATTTGTTTATTTTGTAAAGAATATTTTCAAACATAAATAATGTGATTGGATAATTTTAAAAAGTCAATGCGATTTTAACAAGTATATTTATAAAATTACTTAAAAAGTATGTCTTGTATATATGCAAGACAATTCAATGGCTATAATCATCAGAATGATATAATCAATATCAGAAATGTTTTTATAAAATCGCTCTTGGAAGGAATAGTGTAAATCATCATTTTCATCATTTTTTTTTAATTTATTAAAAAATAATTTAAGTTTCAAAGTTATGATTCTTTATTTGCTTATGCTCAGTAAATTTCTATTTCAATTTTAAAAAATTCTTTTAGAAAATAAGTTTGCATGTGTGTTGTTCTAAACCAAAGTAGAATTGTTTATCAGGAATTCTGTAGTCTCATAATATATATATATATATATATATATATATATATATTACAATGCTGTGTAATTATACTGTTTCCAGTGGCGCAGCATGTCCAATTTTGGACCTTGCGCCATAAAACCCAACCAACCAACTATACTGTTTCCAGATAAATCAAATTATTCATAAAATTCGGTTTTACTTTGAAAACTACTGTTACTCACTTAAGTTGTAATTCCAATATTAAGTTAATTAAGTTGTAATTGGGTCTACTATAAAGTTCTGCCCTATTTTTGAATAAACCAAAAGACTAAATTGTTCATTCCTTGAGTTAACTTTATTGAATAATATTATTGCCATCGTTATTTATGACTTCTTGCCAGTGTGATGGCAGTTCGTATATTGTATATTTTTAAAAAAGGCCTTACTCTAAGGCCAAAAATTGAACTAGTGCTTGTCTGATATCTTTTTCATTCACTAAATTTCTTGAACTGCAAAACACTTTATGAGAACAGAAACAAGTGATATTTGGAGACTGTTAAATCTGGAGAATATGATGTAGGAAATATAATTATCAACCTAGTTCTGCGATTTTTTAATGAGCTGTTTTCTCGGCCTGTTTCTTAGACTGCTCTTTCTTATAGCATCGCCTGCCTCTTTTCTTGGACTCCTACCTTTAAATTATCCTGTTGTTAACAATACTTTTCCAAATTGAGCTTTTCATTCAGTTTTTAATGTTTATAATATATTGGTCTTCGAATGTCTCACCATATACACAACATTATCTTATTCAGAGTCAAATTTGTTTTAGGTAGAAAGGGCTAATTTTTCCATGCAATATACACTTTTCTTATGTTTTCATGGGTAATCAGCTTTTTATCAACAGTTACCATATCATTCTAGAAGGGTTCAATTTTGTTACAAGCAAGCAGAGAGGCATATGATGACTCTATCATCAAGATTTTTCTGACTTAATACATGTGGCACCCATTTTTAATATTTCCACATGAATATGGCTTCCATGTAAGTACTAGTGTGGACCGGAATAGTTTGCTGAGCTGAATTAAGCTTTCTGTGATCTCTTTGGTAAAAGATTTTGCTCTTACATGGTGTTCACAACATCGTTATCATCAATGAAAGGACAGAACTTTACAGTAGACTTAATTTAGAAAGAATGTCTTCTCTGAAATAATTTAAAGTTAAATACACTTTCTGAAATGTTGCAATGTGAAAAATTTTTGGTAAACTGTTACTGAAAATTTCTTACATTGTTTTCCTGCAATTGCTTTGAAAATTTTATTTTGTTAGCTGTTCAAATTATCATTAAATTTGTTTGGACTTAATAATGGTAAACAAGTTGAAAATCTTCTAGTAAGCATATTATTTTTAGCAATATAAATATTAATGTGATTTGCTTTGTATTAAATTTTACATAACCAAGAAATACAGGTTATTAATAAAGATTATTATTTTCTGTCATTGAAGAATTTTTCTCCTTCGCTTAAAAGTTAAATATTTTTAACAGAGGATATTTGTATATGTGATTATATTTTACTGTGCATTTTGTTAATTATTATTATTTTTAAACTAGGGCATTTTACCATTAAAACAATTTGCTGTTGGTCAACGCATAAAAGTTTACATATTGAAAGAATATGAAAGAAAGAGTAGGAATTATCTTGAAATCAGTCATCAAAATGTAACCTCATTTTTTGAATGTTCATTAACATATCCGCCTGTTATTCCTGTGGATAAAGATGTTTGTCTTAAAGATCCTGTAATGGGATACATTAAGGAGGTAACATCAGCAAAACAATAGTTCATCATCTTGGCTTTTTTTATTTATTTACAATATTAATTATTTTTTCTTATAGCTTTATGATGTTTCTGCATTAGTTTGGATCACTCCCTATCACACTGGCACAATAGAGTACATAAATGTTGTAGAAAAACCTAAGGTAAATCATTTTTCTTGTTAGAAATTTATTTCAAATTTCATCAGCTTATAAATAAAAATATTTGAATTTTAAATCATATTTTCATATATAAGCTGAAAAATTTTCAACTGCTTCATGCTTAAATTAAAGGGCAGGATTATATGTGTGAATTTTCTTACATCTTAAAAAAAAAAATTGTAAATTGTGTGTGAAAGTAAAATTACTAAACAAAGCTTTCTGTTTCTTTCATTTATTTTTATGAATTTATAAATAGAATTCATTTTATATTAAACGATTTCTGAAATACTATGAAAAATTAGATATTTTATTTCAGAAATGAATTACATTGCAGTTTTTTGTATCATTATCGAAAACTAAATGTTGGCAAAATGTTCTCTAAGATACTAGAAAAATTCCTAGAATTTTAAATTAATGACATAAATTATTACAGTATATAGTAAATATGAATATTATAATACAATAGTTGTTAAAAATTATAACAATTTCTATATCTTTTAGCATTTTGGAATGTAGCCTTTATATTCAAAATTACATTATTATTGCAGTTATTTCAGCTTCTAAACATGTCTCAAGGTTCAAAAATGTTTAAAATTCATTTTCATAGATTAGAATTTCTATATGGTTGTCTTTATTACTAATACTTTCCATAATAGAATTTACATGTACTTCCTAGGCAACTTCAGCTTCACTATCTGTGACCCGTGTATGCTATTTTGGGAAGCAAGCAAAAGTGCAGAAGATCACTTTTTGGGCATAATATATAAAGAATATTCATGTGACAAAACATAATAAATAAATATTATATCATTTTAATTATTCAGGCTGATAGAAAGATCATAAAAGATAATTCAGAACAATAATTTAGTTCAATGCAAAGGACTAAAAATTGAATTTTTGAAAATAAATTAAGTGGAAACTCCTTGAATAATTTATCACTTTTTTATGGATATGATGGGATTAGTGAAAATACTAGCTATAATCATTATTGAATAATCGCTTTATGTTACCAAAGATTAGTATAGGATTATTTAAAGTAAATATATCCTTTTTTTAGAATGCGTGAGTGCTTTTATATATTTAAGAGTGAAAACATTCAGTATCTTTGATGTTCAAATTTTTGAAGTTTCATTTTGCTTAAAATATTTCTTGATATAAAATGCTAAAGAAATTGAGGTTATTTTTCAAATATTTGCATTTACTACAGCACATATTTATTAATGTTGAATGATACAGTTGTTATATTCCCTACAAAATTTTTGCTCCAAATAGATGTCTTGTGCACATGTACATAAGAGTTCAAAAGAATTTAACAGTTTAAAGATTTTAAACTTATTATTGACTATAGCATGTTAATTGGATATAAGTAGGAGAGCTCATTGGTCTCTTGTTAAACTGTATTGTTCCAAGTTTTTGCATGTTCTTCACATATGAGATGTATATTAAAAATTGAAAATAAGTAATTACCTGTGACTTCAATATTAGTTATGACATATGGTCTGAGTATCTCGAGTGCATACTTTTGATCTATTGACATTTCATTTCAAATGATATGTAGATCAATATATCAACTTACATTTCTTCTGTAAGTTGATATACAGATTTACATGTCATTTGGGATGGAACCATCTACGTACTTCTATAATACATTTTCCCCTGAGAAATGCTTCATTATTTTATGAATCCTTCTTACACCATACTGAAATGCTTGTAATGTCAGAACTCTGTAAACAGTATTTGACTTTCATGATTTTGTTTTTAATATTGGTTCAGCAATCTAGTATTGCAGTGAAACTTGGACTTGTCTTCTTAAGAAATGTCTTCTTATTTGACCTAACTCCTAACTTATTGCTAAAATTTGCTTTTTTAAAAAGAACATTTGATTTTTCAATGGCTTATTTTACAAACACTTAGCTTAAGTTAATAAGTCATAGAAAAACTTCTTCCATCATTATAGCCAGTAGCCATAGTCTTCCCATCATTATAGCCAGTTTCAATTAATTTTGTCAGTGAAATTATCCTTTAGTCAATCCTATTGAACATTTAAAAGTTATTGAATATTGTTCCTTTTTTCAGCTATGTGTTCTTACTTGCCAATGCAAATTGTCATAATCATATTTCAGACTTTTATCATGAGTATGTTTTAAGTCTTAATTTGGAAATCATAGCCTAAACCTATTTAGAGCTCAAAATCACTGTAAAATAGCGATTCTGGACCCATTTTATCACCAAAATTATTTCACATTAATATAAACCATATAAAATTATAGCAGATAAATTATCGATTAGATTCGTTCATTTTGGCGCAAATCTAAGCCATGCCCTATTGAAAGTTTTATCACATACAATTGAAAATTTTAAACTCTCACTTCAGTTTCTAAAAAGATATTTTGCATATTCTTATTATGAATTTAATGCTTAAATTTGGTTATTTGTAAAATCACATCATAAAAGGCTGCAAAATCTATCAATGTGATTCGAGATTTAATTCTTTTCTTTTTATTCTTGATTTGTTCATTCATGGTTAGTAAATTTATGCGGTGAGTTTTCTCTTAGGTTTAAAAGATAAACTTAATATGCTGTCTTTTATTTTCTCCTACTCTCTACATGTTCTTTATTTTAACTCAAGAACTTTTATCTTTACTTTGAAATTTGTTTTCAATTTGAAGAAAATATTCCAAACTCATTGTTAGAAAATTCAACAAGCATGATTGCTTATAGTTTTGTTACTGTCTTTTGGAATTATTCTTCCTGCTTTTCATTCAAAGAAATAATAAAATGACATAGAGAAAAATTAGCACACATAAGTATCACATATCATGTATAGTAGGTATGTATTAATTTTTCGTCATGGGTTAAAACATTTAAAGCTATTATCGTTGGCAACATATGCTTAACTACTTGATTGAAAATTGTCCATGTATTTTTCCCATTTTATAACACTTTTTATCACATGTGGTAATTTTTTAATGTTATTAGAACTTTCTTTAAATTTATATACAAATTTTAGATAAATTTTTGAAGAAAAAATGTTTTCATCATATACATCCATATTCTTCAAAATTTCTTTTTACTATTAGGTATATCAATGAAAAGTTAATGAAATAGTTTTATTTGAAACATTCAATTTAAGTATACAATTATGTGGAACTAAATATTACTATTTATTTTATAAAATTTTATTATTCATAAAATAATTAGTTTTGAGCTTTATAGTTTATATGTATATTAGCATCTAATATATACATAATTCATTCTTCACAGGAAATTCGAAAATTAAAGAGAAAATTAAAAATTGGACAAGCACTGCTAATTTCTGCTTCACCAAATAATTTATCAACTCTGAATGAGAGTAATAAAATGCAGCTTTTTAGACCAGGTTAGTATACCCCCATTATATGTTATTACTAAAATATATATGTATGATAATGCAGCATTTAACTATCATCTTGCTCATGGTATATTCAATATATGTTTTATAATTTTATAGTACTAAAGCAAGCGCAATACATTCTGTTTACTTAGCTTTCTCAACTTAACTCTTTCTGGTTAATGCTTTTTTTATATATTTTATGTAGTTTTTTGCTCAACCGCTTTCATATTGTAAGAAAAATTAAAATTAAACCTTTTGAAATTTCTTTATCTACTATTTCTAAATATTTCTTAAAACTTATATGAATCTAAATTTCCATTTAAACTCATATTCTTTAAGGAGGAATTAAATTCACCACTAAAATTCATATATCAATCATTGTATCTTATTGTGCTTTGCAATCAAGTTAATATTGTTTCATAAGAGAAGGTAAAAGATAATTTTGTATGATTATGTTCAAGCTTGTTTGAAAAAAAGAGATGTAAGAATTGAGTTACTATTTCATTTTTACTTCAGTTAATAACATTAGTTTAAAATTGATGTTTTTTTAATTGAATAATATAAAATATTTTCAATAGTATAAATGTAGTTTTCTTACTTAACCTGAAATATTTTGAATTTTTGACCAAATCATTTTGTGCAACTGTCATCAATATTTTTACTATAATTTTACAAGCTATGCATTAGTTTTTTATTTTCATCATAAATTGGGATATCTCTGCTATGATCTAGTCTGCGTATATTCAGTATGTATATGTATTATTTATTTGTGTGAATAAGTTTGCTTTTTCTATTTGTCAATATATATATATATATAGAAAATACGTTTTTGCCAAACTGCAGTATTTAATCTTTACAACTTTCTAAGATATTTTTAAAAAAATTTTAGTGTTAAAATATAATATTATATTTGGATGCATTTCTTTCATCATGAAAATTTTTATTGTAATTACCTGTAAAAGTTTTAGTTTTATGTTATTGATTAATTGAGATTATTGAACCACTAATTACCAATTTTTATGTAAATAATATCCTTGCTAACAAATCAAAACTAGTTTATCTGCTCATGTTTACTCTTTAAATGTTATTCTAATTTATGTCTTCTGCAGAAATTTTTCCTGCTGTTTTGAAGTCACTCATACTGAATTTTTTTAACAATATTGATTAAATTTGTTGTTTTTAATATTTTATAGGAATTTCTGTTCCTGATGTTGGAAAAAATGTTCCTGGTTTGTTAACCGTTGCAAGCTCAGACAGAGAGTTGACTTTAAAATTACCTCTAGGCTATACTGGTTTTGTTTATCCTACTGATGTGCAGGATGTTTATTCTGATCTCAGTCCTTTACTAGAAAAATATGTGAAATTAAAATTTATTTTATGCCATGTATTAGAAGCTAATCATGAAAAGAAGACTTGCATACTTTCATTAAGGAAGACTAGGTTTGTAAAAAAAACTTTTTATTGCTTAAATAAATTTTTCTTGCTTTAAAACAGTACGTATATGTAAATTTGAATAATTTACATATACACTCTGTTTTATTTTTTTCTGACATTGTAATTGCTAAATGAGCCAGGAGAGCTAATGATTGCTAAATGAGAGGAGTCATTTCCTGGAGGGCATGTTCAGGCTGGATGATTGGGTTTGTTTCATTGTCAGCATTCATAGTCCTTAGTCAAGTGTGATCAGTATCTGTAAAAACAAATTTTTTTAAAAAAAAATACAGATTATTAGGAGTGAAAATTGCTGTTTTGTTTCCCCCAATGGGATAATAGATGCAAGAATTGACCGATTAAACTAGCACAAAATCGTAGGAGTCAGATTGATCAGTAATTCATATCAATTATGACTGAGAACCAAAAATTGAAGAGAGCATACAATGTTCGTACTTACATAACAGAGACAAAGTCCCGAATTCATAGGAACATAGGTGAATAGAGTCCCAAATTCAGTATTTCATAACTTTGTAGCTAATGGTAATTTTCATGCATTTCTCACTTATTCGTTTGATTTTTATTTGATATATTAGGGAAATTTTATTTTGTGATGTAAAATAGTGTTTTGGACAAAAATAAATAAATAGTGAATAAAGTTATTTATTTCAAATTGTGTTCCCCTCTGAAAGCTTAATATATATTTTTCACTAAAATCTGTTTTGTGAAAACTGGTGTGCTTGCTAATATATATATGAATAATAAAATTTATTTATTATAGCAGTTATATTCAGGGTCATATTCTTTTAAATAATAGAAACTAAATGCAACATCCTTTAGTACAGGAACAGAAATTAAAGCTTTTTTATTGAATATTTTTTTGAAAGTTAATGCGTTTGATTTACTTTCTAGATACCTATCTTAAATAAAATTTATTGGTTGCATTTTATTTATTTATAATTAAAGCTAAGTAATTCAATAAAGAATATTAGAAATGTCTTCCATTTTATGTTTTGTTTACTAAATAAGTCATTAAGTTGATGGCTTAATTGCTCTGCTTCTAGGCTGAGTTATCAAAATACTCTTTTTTTAAAAAAAACTTAATCATCTTGGAGATTATGTTTAAAGTTTAAAATTAATCATAGATGAACCAAAGATAGTAAATTGATCAAGAGAAAAAAAGAGTAAGGATTAGCTATCAATCAGTGCTATCTATAGAAAAATATTCTAAAACAAGTTTTAAAAGATAGAAAATTTAGTTTTTTCATAGCAAAAGTAAATATTTGCAAATTGAAACATTCACTTTAATAATTCCTTGATATGGATCCTCTTTTCTCTGAGAAATTTTTTGATAACTGTTTTTTTAATTAAATATTTAGTTAATTGTTAAAAATATGCAACTAATAACTAATTTGCAACTGAGTATTGCTAAAATGCGCTATTAAGTATAGTCTGACTACAGTTTTTTGTGTAACTGGCTATCATCATAGGTTTTCATTGAAGTCGGGTTCCATTGAAATTTACAACATATACAACTGCTTTTCATTAAAATTTACAAAAGAGAACAAATTAATTTTAAATGTTGTCTTTGTTTTGTATGCATTCCAACTATTTAAATGGATTTTCTTATAGATTATCTTTTTCAGTTTGTTTTCTATTGCTTTCTCATATATTAGAATAATGAGCTTCTCAGAATTGCTTGAAAAAATTCTTGATTGGCCATTTTACAGATTTTACTCTTAGAAACTGAAATGTGTTTAAGGACCAGACTATCTCAAGTCTAAGAAAAGTGTAGCCTTGCAAAATGTCCCATTAAAAAAATTTTGCTACTTAGCAGAAAAATTAGAATACTAACCACAGGCGACATTGAGTTGCGGTAAGTGGAACACATCTGAAAGGCCTACAAACATATAGACCATTGTGCCCTAAGCATCTGTACACTGTCTGCCTTGAAACTGTCGTACCAGTAGCTGATGAGACAAGTCTTATTCTGTGTTCCGTCTGTTTCTTTTGGCAGTAACTGCCAAACGCTGGTCCTCATTCGAAGTTTTAACTCAGAGGTAACATCTCTGCTGTAATGTCTACTCACACTACTATCATCATAGATCCATTGCCAGAGCCTGGAGATTGAAGAGCTTGGAATCGCCCAGAGTGTAGATACTTCCAGCTGAATACATCTACACTCCAGACGGCAGTTATTCTAGCAAGTAAAACATCATCCAACTATATAGTTATTACACTGAAAGGTTTTTTAAAGTGCTTGTGAACAATTTTACTTCTTTGAAACCATTCCTTATATACTCCTCTCTTACACTCTTGTCTTTGTAATGTACCATTGTTGATAAGTTTACTTGTGAAATTTTTATTTTAAAGTTCAATTTCTGTGTGATTCTGAATTATCCTTAATTTATGGGCATTAATGTAATTTATAATCGTTTGTGGAATTTAATATCAAATAATACTCTTGTTTTACTGTATTTTATAGGTTTTTTTCTTTTAACTTTATCTGTTATTGAAATTACTTTTTTATTTATTTTAGTTACTTTCACTGTGTGTGTGTTTTATAAATATTTTCTGTATTATTTATGTATCCAGCATACACATCTAGTAGTTAATATTTTAATTTTTGTTATTTGATAGAAATTAAATCAAAAGTAATATAATTTCTTAAAGTAATATCAGTAAAATTTTATATAAAAATCCTCTTTTAAAGTATCTTCAAATTTTTATTACTTAGTCTTCTCAGCAATGAAATGTGATAAAATTCCTTAGGAACTTTTAGTTATACAATAAGTACAATTTTTGCAAAATATACTATAAAAATGTACAACATATTTTCAGTAAATTTAGGAAGTTATTTTATTTAAAGTATCAATTTGTATGTTTCAAAATGTATACAATTAATTCAAATCTTAAATAATCATTAAAATTGCATCACCTTATGAAGAAAACATCTTTTAATGAATGTAATTTTTATTTTAAGCCCTTTTAGCTAATATTCCTAATTTTTGATTATTTGTTTATTTTATTTTATTATTAATATTTTTAATGAATATTTCTAATTCAAAATCACAAGAAAATGATTGATGCAGCTTGTCCTTATTTGGACCTTGCGCCATTAAAAGCAACAAACCAATCAACCAAATCAAGAAAATGGTGTATTTCATTTTTGCTTACTTGAGAATGAGATTCATTGTATTTATCCTTTAAATAAATCAGTGTTTCTCTTAAGAATTATGACAAATTAATAAAAAAAAAAACATTTTCTCAAGAGTTTGAATTTTTCATTTATTTATTAGAGCTTTTCAATTATTTTTATTTTATTTGTTTCAGTATCTGCCTTAAGTAATGAATTAATATAAGAATGTTTTAAAATATAATGGGGAAAAATGTTTTTTTTTTTTCCTTACATTATATTTGCAATATTTATATTTTATTAAGGAAAAACTTGAATAATTTGTCTTATATTTTTAGCTTTTTAATTTTTAAAGATTTCGTTAATATTGAAATTAATGCAATAGTTTCTTAATTATTATTATACAGCTGCCAATACATAATTTATAAATGCATTTATATTATTATTTATTGACATTAACAATCATTGTCTCCCTAATTTGTGCTTTATTATAGTTACAATTTTTATTCTGAGAATAAAAAGACCATTTTTAGCAGTTTTGAATGTTAATTAGTAATTTATTTCACCATGTTTGCTTATCTAGATTATATAACACAGCTAATTATGGTGCAAATGGAACTCCTGAATTATCAGCTGAAAACATTTTTCAAGGTCAGAAAGTTAAAGGTTATATCAACTCTGTATCTGAAAAGTGCATCATAGTAAACATAGGCAGACGTCTTCAGGGTAAAGTTAAGTTACATCAGTGTTCATCATATGAATGTACAATATGTCTTAAAAATTCTGATATGCTTAAAAACTGTCTTCCTGGAAATGTCATTGAAGTTATTGTAGAGAATGCTACCTCTACAAATAAATTCATTCCACTTTCTTTATCCTATGTTTCAAGCATGGTATGTATTAAGATATTTTATTTCATATAAGTCAAGTTAAATTATATATACTACAATACTACATTTATTTTATGTAGTTGCAAGAAATAACTGTTGATTTGTTTGACATTTATAAAAATGTTCCCAAACCACTTTCTTTTTGCCTTGAAAAAACTGCATTTCAATTTACAGTTAAAAGTGGATAAATTAGTTTTAGCATGAATGTGTAAATGATGATTGTGTATGTATATCTCTTATGTTTTAATAAAACTTTTTATTCATAGTTTAAATTAATTATTAAACTATGAATACAATTGATTACTTTTTAAAATATTGCTAATAAATATTTATAATGATGGTGCATAGTGGTGAATAAAAAAAATAATGCACAAGATAAAAAATGGTTACACTGCATACAATTAGCATTTCATGCTTAGTATCATTTTCATTTCCCATTTGATGTTTCTAGAAGCAAATATTTTAACAAAAATTAGCAGAAAAATCCCTTTTTTTTTTAAGTAAATTTATTCAGTTTTCTCTTTTTAAAACTGATTTCATCTAAAAATAATTTAAATAACTATCATGACATAATTATTTTTATTTACAATAAATTTATTAGGTTTTATTGCTTTGAGAAACTTTTTTCTTATAAAAATGTAATGTAAATGCCAATATTATTTATCCTAATGTTTATATTTTTTTAGTAATTACTTATGTAATGAACATTAATCAAAATAAAAGTAATATTCTTTTGGTTCACTTGTCCCTTATAATCCATTCTAGTTTACTGCTTTTACTTTTTAATTTCTTAATTATTTTATATATTTGCAAATTATATCATTTAAATATAAAAACTGTTACTGATTTATTTGATTTTATTAAATTATGAATCTGGTGATTAATTTTTATTTTTTATAAAATTTAATTTTTATGTAATATTAATAATTAAAACAAAAAGAAAAGCCACTTTTTTTAGGTGTACATTTAAATTTGAATCTGAAAAATTTACCTATTTGGTAATCAAAATGCAATTAATCATGTAATTAGAAAAGGACTATTGCTGATTGACACCAGTTACAGTTCTCTCATTTTAAGACCTTTCTTGAAATTTCATCTAATAAAGAGAACAAAAAAATTCTCTTGCAGGGTGTGCAATATTTTAACCTATGCCTTAAAGAGATTAACTTTAAACAATGAGTGAAAAAGCATTGTTGAGCTTTGAGAGAAAGGATCTAAAAATTGCTTTTGGTTCTGTTCTAAATTAATCCTGAAGAAATAAAATAACTTTCAAAGCTGTAAAATCTATATAAAAATGATGGCATCTATAAAATCTATAAAACTGATATATAAATATCAGTAGCAGAAATCTATATAAATACATAAAACTGAGTAGAATGAGATGAGCAGGGAATGTTCTGAGAATGAATGCTGAGAGGATGCATAAGGTAAATAATGTAGCTCTTTTCTATGGAAAATCTTGAGGAAGACCTGAGCAAAGATAGAGGGAAGTCTGGATGAGGATTTTGTAAAACTAAAAATAAGAAATGGAGGTCCATTATTGGGAATAATCTGGAATATGAAAGATTTCTTTTGAAAACCAGAGCCCACAACAGTCTGTCGTTCTAAAGTTGATTGGTGATAAGTAAATAGAAAAATTAGAATTTGTATATTTTTCGGTTTTCATTCAAAAGTGAATCCTGTGAAGTAATACCCACTTTAATTATATTAATAATCATGTTAATATGCACTTGTTTTATTTACAAAACATAAATTTTCAATGATTTAGAAATAACTTTTTGAAGATCTTTCCTGCATAACCTGGAAGTATATTAATTCAATTGACAACATCTGAAAAATATAAAAATTGTCAATTTTAGTAGGGAATGTGAATCAGCAATTTAACATAAAAAAATACTTATAATACATTTGTATATAATTTTACAATAATATTTTTCTAGTTAAAGTCCATACCCTTGTGACAGCATTTCAATTATTAAATCATCAAAGTTATATGTGTGTGTAATGAGTAAAAATAAAAAATATGATTCTAAATTTTTTAATCTTGAGTCATAATTTGGGACAAAACACTTCGAAAATGTGTCTTGAAATTTGGACTAAAAATGTCATTATTTTATTTTCACATTTCAATCTATTAAATATTGTATGGAAAAAAATTAAAACATACAATGCTTACCAAGCACATTTTATGGGCATATATTTGTATACTTAAATAAGAATGCGATATGAAAAAAATATTTATGGTTTGTTTTTGAGAGCAACACACAAATAATTTATTGGTTTGTTTTTTCTTTGGTGTGCCTCCACCCATTTTCATATACTTTGTAGCATGAAATTTTAATTAGTTCCATTTTATGTAATAACTTTTGACTGTTTTAAAAAATATCATTAGTTTTGGAATAAAACTAACTAATGACAACTGAAATCTTATATTTCTATTATCCATCTTAAGCTTTTAATTTTTTCTTTTCTTCATTTTAATTGTTTAATGAAGATATAAAAAATTGTCGCATATATAGGTGCGATTGTAACAGCAATTTGTCTTTAAGCTAAAATATGATTGCTCTTTGTATTTACTGCAATTTTAAAATAAGCTTCAAACAAAATATAAAAAAATGAAAGTGATATTTTTTTTGTAAAGACAAATTTTTGATTTCTTAACATACTTAAATTTATAAAAAAAATTAATGAATATTCAATGAAAGAAAGAGAATTTTTTTAGGAAAATTATATTCTTAAAGGAGTATTCACAAGAAAATCTGTTATTAAGTCGATTAAACTTGATTTCTTAGTAATTAAATATCTGAAACCCCTACAGCCATCTTTTATGTCATAATGCTTATCTTTTCACATGTACTGATAGCAATCTAAATCTTACTGCTGTCAGAGGAATTGTTCTTTTAAGACCAAAACATTTGATTCAGTTTAATTGACTATATTTTCTTCTGTATAATTTGAATATATTTGTAATCAAGTCTATAATTTTAAGAGAGTAATATATTTTGCCTGCACAATAAACTTTTTTATAGTTTTCATTATATGTAATTATAGTTAGCAGCAATGCATTTTTCAGTACATCATGCAAATTAGAATTTTATATCACATTCTGATAAATTCAATTTATTTTCACGTTTTAAATCTATGTTTCTGGAAAATAATAAATTTAAGTGAAGAACTCAAACAACAAATGAGTGGCAACTTAGTATATTGTATCACAAATGCTTTTCTCTATATTTGTCTTCTCTCTAAATAAATATGTTGAAACTGGTTACATTTTTTTTTAAATTTGGTTGAGTAGTATTAGAAAAAGCATTTTCTATTTAATATATTACAGGGTTGTTTGTCCTCCAGGGAAACCCAAGAGTGGATCTTCCTTTACAGAAGCCACTCTGATTGATATGGGTACATTTATTTATTTCTAAAACATATACGAGACGGGCGTTGACCATACGTTCGAGAGTCTTACATAAGCAACTCGTCAGAGCAAGATTTCCGGGGATTTTGAACTTCGATACCCGGAAATTCCGCGGATCGTCGTTCAAAAGGAAGTAGGAATAATAATGAATTATTTATTTTGATCTGGGTAATTTTGTTTGCTTTGAAAGCAGAAAACGCAATAATTACGTCATTCAATACTTCATAATTTTAATTTTTCATTTCTCCCGCCCCCCTTCTCGAAACTCAAAAATGTCGGTAGTAAGTCCGTAAAAGTTTCCGGGGATTTTGGGGGGTTCCACAAACACCCCTGTATAGTTTTCAGCTTTTTCAAAATTTGTTTCGAAAAATGAAATATTTTGTTTTATTGAATTAGTTTTGGAAATTCTTAACTAGAATGTTTGTAATGTACATATATATGTTCAATTTTAATTTTTTGCAGATAAATTCACAAGATAGCAGATTAGCTGTGATGGAAGATATTAATTGGGAAGATATTCAATAAAGGCAAGAAGGCATGGATGAAGATATAGTTCTATTAATTTTACATACTTGTTTGCATTAATTTAAAAGTTTGCTATTATATATTTTCGAAAAAGAAAATTCAATATGGTATTTTGTATAATATCAAAATTAAGCTATAATTTATATGATAATATTTAAAAATGTTTAACCTTAAAATCATACATAAATATCTTATGATTTTTGTTTAATGTATATGGTTAGCAATATTTTTGAAGAATTTGATACAGTTGACTGTCATCTTTATGAACACTCACGATTTTATGAACTATTGGCTGGTCCCTTGTGTGAAGTGTCTCATAGACATAGTGTTAATTTATTTCGTGTTTGCTAATAAATTTTTGAAAATTCTCATTTTTCAAACTTGCTGCTGTGCATTTTTTTATTTGTGTTTATCATCTGATGTTAGAATTATATTTTTTTATGCTACCGTAACAATTCGTATGTTAAGTTTTTTTATGTAACTATAACATTAAGCATTAATTAATGTAATGAGTAAAAGGTAGTTTCAATTCTAAAATCGAAATTAAAGGAAAATATTTTTATAAATCTTAGTGTAATTTATGTATAGATTGAGCTATCAATAGGCGTTAGTTTCAAGTATCATTCATAAAGAATTTATTAGACAATCCATATGGAATTTCTTTTATTTAGTCTACCTTCTGACTTTGCATGCATTTGATTGTAAAAATAACGTAAGATTCTCTTTGAGGAAGTAATCGTGTCTTGGAATCACCTTCTGAAATTGACGTTCTAGGTGCAATGCTCCTATAAATGTATGCTTGGAATGATGTGACAGAAAAAATAATATCTAAGTAATTTTAACCTGTATTCTTAATTAAATAAATCACTCTAGCTGAAGAATGACAAAAAACTTAATTTTTATTTTACATGTTTTTTTTTTTTTTTTCCATATAGTACATACTAAATAATTTTCTAATAGCACTTCATTTTTAAAAAGAGCAGTAGTAAAATAAATAGTTTTAAGGTCTAACAGTTATTTATCTATCTTACCAATTTTCAATTTTAAGAACTATTTTACCTGAACTTATGCGTTCATAAAAACGAGCGTCTATTGCATAATATTTGAAAAAAACAATTGTTATTCATTATTTTAAGCTGAAATGTGCTTATATATTTCAGCAAATGTAAATAGTTAGCATTTCCTAAAAAACAAATGCATTTAACTTATGTATCATCTGTATAAACTTTATTTAACAAATATTACACATCTTAATATAATTAGTTTATGGTACTATAATTTTTTACATACGTATTTGTATTTTCTCATTTTAGTATTAATTATTCTTATATTGGCAGTCTAATGTGACAAAAGCCAAGTCGGGTTCTTTTCTTGTCTACGTAAATAGATCATCCAGTTATGGATAGTAAAGGAGACCCTATCTGAGCTTCCTTAGATAAATTGGATTTGAACCCTTCCATAAATTACCCTATTTTTTGGAATGAAGATAAGTTATAAGGGCTGCCTTGACTGGCCAATGTTATAACTGTTACTAATAAACCTTTAACAAAATTTTGCCAACTTAATAGTTTGGTGCAGAATTTTCACCTTTAGTTTTAGATATTGTATGGTGCAGAAATGTCTGATATTGGACCTGGCCCTATAGTAAACCTCCCAAATAGTTTGGTACAAGACCATTTCTGCTGCCATATTGATTAAATTCTCATTTTCTCCAATAATAGCTTATAAATCTTTCTAATGTATCTGTTGGAAAATCAGAAATATCCGTCAAAATATTCAAACTATATGTATAGAATATATTAAATGAAAATATTGTTTAAAATGAATATTATTGGAAAGTGACATGAATTTCATTTTTTTAAACTACTCTATTGTGCATTCTAAATGTCAAAAGTAAACTTTTATTAAGATAGTATTTTTTATCTTAATTATAATAATTTTGCAAACTTCTTAAATGGACATGAAATTATTTTCCTAATATATTGCTTGATTCGTTAAATTTTCATTAACTAATGATCATATAATCAATTACTTCAAATTTACAAAATTATTATTAAAACAATGTATTTACATGAATATTAGAAATCTAAAAAAATGTGCTGAGTAGAGAATCCTGTGCATTTTTTATTTTATTTTATGTATTGTTTACTTAATATAATAAATAACATCTGAGCAGATGTGTGATGTATTAACTTAGTCTAATCTTTAAATGATTGCAAATATAATTCCTTCTTCTGAAACAGGATATCACTCTGAAGCTATGGAATTTATTAATCAAAAATAGTTCAAAACAATTTTATTTGCTAAAAAATAAACTAATTTGAAATGAAATTAATGCTAATATCAACAAAGTTTAAGAGTTACAATTTTTATATATTTCATTGCTCCTAATCAATAATGATATTATTTAAATGTACTTAATCATGTATTTTGTTTCTTAATTGCTATAAAACAATCACACTGAATTATTTTATGTTTTCTGTATATTTTACTGTATTTTTAAAGGACCTTAAAAACATACTATTGCCTTATTGTAGGAAGTTTTCATTTGTGATAAACTACAATATGTATGTTTTCTGCCATTGGGTTTATTTTACTTAATATTTTTCCTTTTTCGCTGATACTTTAATAACTAAAAAAGACAACAAAATTGAAAAAACATTGAAAATGTAATTAATTGAGGTCCATTATATTTGATTTCAAAAATTCTACCAGTGAAGGAGAAATTAACAATACTTAAAAAAGGACATGTCAATTTCTGCAGAAACTTTATATATATATATATATATTTAATTTGAAAATGTGTTTGCTTTTCTACAATTCTATAAATGAAGTGGTAGAACACAGCAAGTATGTGTTTCAAGTATTATTTGCTTAATAATGTTTTTGGCTACTGATATATAATATCTCAAAATAAATTGTGAAGAGCTATTATGTGCTAAAGAATTTTTATTCCATTTAAATGTCTGAATGAATTCTGTTATTTTAATAAAAAATAAAATACATCTGTAAATATTTGTTTTTTATTGTATGTATATAAAAAAAAACACTGAAATCATTTCCTTATTAAGGATATAGGTATTTGTGTATTTAAGCAGTAATTCTTAGTCTTTTAGACTAAGCTGCCAGCTGATAATTTTTTAATCGAACCATTTTTGGTTTGAACTTTATCTTACTTGCACAATGTGACCATTGAGTAAGCAAAACCAAAACGTAAGGATTTTTAATTTTGCTGATCCACATACTTTTGTATACTACAAAACAAATTATAATAATATGATAGAATTCATTCTTCTCATTTGTGTAATAACTTAATTTCTTTTGATGGAATGCATTTACTAAGTATTAAAAAGAAACAATTTCAATTGCAGTTTTATTTTCTTAGAAACTGAGATGTTTTTACTTTAAAAATTGATATGTTCCTCCAAGTTAATTGTATTTTTTATTTTAAAATATATTATTTCGAATATTTTTACTCATAGATAGAAGTTTCGTAAAAGTTAACATTTCTTAATTATTTTTTAAAGTAACCAATTTTCTAATGAAAAAATATTCAGAATTTTTTCTTACTTACTACTCAATATTATATCATATTTTTCAAGCCACACACACACACATTGATAATAAATACATTTTCATTTCTAACAAATGTGTTTTTCAACTAAAAAGACTTGTAGACTTTATGTAAAAATTTACTCATTTACACATCAAAACTAGTTTTAAAATAAAGTTGTGTGACAAAAATGTAATAAGTGTTGCAGAAATGAATTAAAGCTGTTTTTTTTTATATAATGTAATTAAATTTTGTAATAATTTATTTACTATTATAGCTTTTGCATTATCAATCTGAAAGTAGGTATCTGTTTTTAAATCACATATATTTTATAATTATTTTAATGATGTAAATTCCTTATAATATTTTAAATATTATTTTGTATAATATATTAAATTAATAGAGTTTGAAAAGACTCAGTAACAAGATTTAGTATAATGATTTTTTACTAACGTAAAAGAACTATTTGTAAAACTTAAAATGATTTTTTTTTTTTTTGAAAAACTTAAAAGTGAACTGTTTTTAAATTTAATTAGAATTCCAAACAGTAATGCTAAATTTAATAAGCTAGCAATATAATAAAATTTTCTTATGTGACCTCTATAAATATTAAAAGTTCGAAAAAATTGTGTTAAATTATTTTTTAATTCTGCATTTAACTAATATTAATTCCGTTCTTAATTTAAGTCAGTGTTTTTAAAGACGTTTTTGATGTTAACATAAATATTGTACTTTGTAAAGCTTCCTTTTTGTGCAGATGCATGAAAGAGTTAAATGTTATTAATTATAACTGTAATGCAATCATATAAATATTTTTAATTCAAATTATTATTTTTGGTTACATCAATAAAGAACTGTCTAGTGATATGGTCGACATCTGTGTTAACATACTCACGCCACGTCAGATGAGTGGAAAGCATTGTGGTACGGCCTATTTTATGTGATTTAGTCACCACACACATTCGTGAACACGATGATCTTCGGCTTAGTAAAGGATATAGTATTCATTGCCTCCCGGTTATAAAATTGACGCCTTTTTCAAGTAAATTTTTGTGGCTTCATGGTCAAATAATACATTAATCCCGGCCTTTGGAATTTTAAATGTCGCTTGAATATGAGTAATGAGTTTTACTGTGAAATTTAATTGTTGAACCTTCTTTCAGTATTCCTTTTCTATTAATTTTCAAAGTAAATTTCTGAATTATTAACATCTTTATTAAAATAACTGCTAAAGTGCCAAGAAATCAATTATTTTACAAATTATCTAAGTAGTATTAGGATTAACTATAGTAGTCTGATAAAATAACAAAATTTTATTCACCTCAAATTAACTAGATAATCTGCAAGTTTTTCGTTAGGCATTTCTGTAAGTGAAAATATCCTTTTTAGACTTTTCTACATACTTAAATTAACGTTATTTTTCGGTGACGAAATCAAATACAAACAAACAGTCTGAGTTATGCGAAACATTCTTCAATTAGTATATAATACCAAGAAGTAAAATATAACGATTAAGAACCCATATAGTGTTAACATATTTTTCTCGATATCTAAAATCAAATCAATGTACCATTTACAACAGATAGCGCAAAGTCTCGCCAAACATATTTCATCTATAATCAGCTTTGTCCAATTGCGTTCAAGAACAAATGCAGTTCATTGTAAAGATAAGACAGTCACAAAAACAGTTGCTGTCATAATTTCGATTTTTCTTTTGAATTGCTTCGTTTGAAAATATTCAAACTCGTATATCATCATGTGGAAACGAAAACTTTTAAGTTACACAGCAGATTTGAAACTAAAAGGTATAGAGAGAAGGCAAATAAAAAGAAATTGCGACACAATATAAACAAGGCATGAATTTTACAAAAGAAAATATGCATCCAATGCGCAATTTGAAAATAATCCATTTCCTTCATTTAATTATTAACGAAATAAATTTTATTTTTAAAAAATGTCTTATCTCGTTTTAAAAGTTATTAAAAAATAAAAATCTGCAAGTTTTACTAGCTTCTCGGAATTATTTCTCATGATCGATCTCCTGCTTTTATCTCAGTTTATCGCACTTTGCGATGAGGTGGATTCAAACAAACCTTTTTCATAATAAATGTTTTCTTCTGTACAGTTTATGATAATTTTAATCAAACTGCGTATTTTTTATTTTATGTGACCCCCCCCCACATTATCAGCAGTACATAATTTCACCCATTCAGCGAGAAAATTGCCGTAAATTTTGCAACGCTTATATATATATATAATGTACTCTGAAAAACGGTCTTGTGGATAATGTGCCGCTGCGGATTATATACAGAAAATAAGGGTAATCAAAAAAGTATTTGATCGAATCAACTTTAGGAACTTAAGTGAGAGATAAGCGAAGTTATATGGAGAATAAAATAAATGAGAACAAGAAAATTGTGTAGTTCATAAGGGGCCCGTCTGCAAAACAGCTGAATGGCGAATAGGACTAAGGTATTTTACGAGGGAAAAAGTTTAAAACTGTGTTTGTAAATGTATTTTTTTTAAATTTAACTTTTAAACAGAAAAAAATAAAGGATCACTTTGTCCGATTTTTCATCAATAAAGTGGATAAAGTGAAAGTATTATCTTTAAGTATGAATCTTATTTTTGCATGTGTGTGGGCGTTTCTTATACAGTGAATTCTAAATAACTTTTTCGAATAGTACGTTATTCATAGAATAAGAGTAGTTTGATACAAGAAAAGTCAGATTTTAATGAGAACAAGAAAATTGTGTAGTTCATAAGGGGCCCGTCTGCAAAACAGCTGAATGGCGAATAGGACTAAGGTATTTTACGAGGGAAAAAGTTTAAAACTGTGTTTGTAAATGTATTTTTTTTAAATTTAACTTTTAAACAGAAAAAAATAAAGGATCACTTTGTCCGATTTTTCATCAATAAAGTGGATAAAGTGAAAGTATTATCTTTAAGTATGAATCTTATTTTTGCATGTGTGTGGGCGTTTCTTATACAGTGAATTCTAAATAACTTTTTCGAATAGTACGTTATTCATAGAATAAGAGTAGTTTGATACAAGAAAAGTCAGATTTTAATAATCTAATCCTTATTCTTCTGTTTTGTGAACTTGAAGAGCTGTTTCAGCGGTCCTTATGAATTCGTAAAGGAGCGTTTGATACATATATTCTAGTAGAACTATTTATTATATCACACACATCTATTTGTGCAGGAAAATAAATTTTAGTAAAGATTTTGAGTAAAAATTTCATGGATAAAATAACTTTTGCTCATAGATTAAAAGAATTACATATTAAACTGTTAACATTTTTTCAAAAAATTTTGTTATACACTGATAAGCAAAAACATGACCAGCTCTGATGTTTAACATTGTTTCCACCTTGATGCTCGTGATTTAGTGTTAATGACATGTGATCTATTCCGAAGATTGAGGCATCATTCCTCTGATTACTAGTGTTTCATGGAAAGTGCTGATTTTAGTGATTTTGACAGGAAACATTGTTGGTCGTAGGACAAGAACGGTTATTCGCGTATTGTCTTTATGAGTGTCTATGATAAGTAGTTCAATGATGGTGAGATGAGTAGAAAACATAGGTGCTGAATGTCCACAAGTTATTAACAACATAAGACATAGGCAGCTTCTACTGCATAAAAATCGGCAATAAATTGTAGCAAACACCACTGACTTGTGTGCTTAGAAACATTTTCACTTTGACCCACATTGTATTCGTCATTAACTCAGCCACTGTCTGCTGCCGATCTCGTTTTACAAAGAAAAACAGTTTCCAACATCCTGTGTCTTTAATGGGGACATCCAAAACTAGTGTCAGGTAATCGTCACTAAGTCATTCATCCACTTGCCATAAATATTCACAAAGACAGCGTGTGAACAACTAACGACCTTGCAATTAAATCTCGGAAACATTCATTTCGAGTCCTTGGAATATCACAATTTGTCTTCCATCAAAGTCTAACCATGAAACACACCTTTAATTAGAGGATGGATACTTTACACTCTTGGGGGAATAAATAAAATACTTTACCCACACTGTATTTGTAGATCATGTGTCTCCTACGACCTTTTGGAGGGCTAAGTGTCAGTCGTGAAGGCCATGTTTTGGATCTTCAGTGTAGATCAACAAAAGATAATAATTTAAGTTATTATTAAAGAATTAAATTTTTATTTATAAAATAATTTTATTTCTGAAATTGTGCATTGTCTTGTTCACAGAAAAAATGTGCTGAAATGAGCCCAAAGTTTGGATGATAAGCTTCACCAGATTTGAAGCTTTAGATGTTCTTTGTTGATGAGCTGAATTTGTACAAAGAGAGATAATATAATTGCCTAGTAGCAAACTTCATGCTCTAAAGTTGCTGTCACTTTTTACATAAAATTTTGAAGTTATTTTCGGAAGATCATCATGCTCTGAAATAGCCAGTACGAAGTTTTGCTATACCAGACGAATTTCCCCTATGGCATTTAACTTCCGGCATCAGTGGTTTTATAAAAATTTTAAGATAATTCTCGTTGCAGCTATGTTTGAATCTTCCAATATAACAATAAAAAATCTCTTAGGTTTCCAAATTCCTTTGCAAAGATGTTGTCTCATTCATTTCCCTTAAAGCGCAAGTGGGAAGAGATTAGTTTTGATTCTTTTGGTGGTTTTGTTATTTTTATAACGAGATATTGATGTGAAGTATAGAAAAATATCAGCTTAGTATTTATTTACATGAATTGAAACGTTAAATCTTAGTTTGTTTGATTAATAACTGCCCTCAAGAAAATGTTTGAAATATATTGTTAGTGTAAATTTTATATATATGAGCAACACTCTAATAATATACTTACATAACTTTTTAATATCCAATTAAACAAATTAATCCAAGAATGCATGCTTAATATAAGAAAATGGTGTTTTTCATGAATTAAAGCTAGTTGAAAACTATATTGGGTGTTTAAAAACAAAGTGTGAAAACTGTAAAGGTAAGTAGAAAAAACAAACAGATATCTTATAAATAATTTAATGGAGGAAATGCAGTGTCGAAGTGCTAGCATGTAAAGCAGTATAAGCAAAAGGTAAAAAGGCAAATAAAGTCAAAAAACCTGAAATGTATTTATCATACTGTTTAGAGTAACTTCTAGAAAGAGTAACAAAATACCGATCCAAAATTTAGAGCAATGGTACGTAGATTAGTTTATATTAATAAAAATGGCTGGCATGTCGCGCTTAATTTTAACAAAAAATCTTGCAAACAGATCTTGTGTTATTGGGTATACCACAGGATCTTTTTATATGACCTCAAAAGAAGAAATATAATCACTAAATTTGGGGAGTGTGTCACACTAGGAAACGAGTCTCTTCTGTCCTATTCAATGGTATTGTAGTCAATATCCTAGTGATTCTTGACATTCTTGCATTAATAGGAATTAATTGAAGTGTGTTTCTGCTTCATTGAGTTAGAACCATTTACGTATACAAAGAGTTGGAGGAACGTGGACGAGTAATTCAGATAAGATCGATGTAAGAAGAAGTTGCATGGGTGGCCCATTAAATCTTCATTATTTATCATATATATTTGCAAAAATTCTTAATGAGCTTGGATACAGCGATATCAAGATATCATGTATAGATACTTGAGGATTCTTGGTTGTAGCCTTTGGTTCCATTAAGGTAGTTATTTTTTGGTTTGTATACATTTTTTGTAATTCATTCATTTCATTAATTTCTTTTCATAATTTCAAATTAACTTTTTAATCTAACAAATGTTTAATAACTTCATTTTATAGTCCTAGGGAACATTTATTTATATTAAAAATGATTTATTGTTCTTTAATTTTGAGAGAGCTATCAAATTATTTCAAATATACATAGTAACTTCTCAATTAAATATTTTATCATCACATAAGTGGATATTTATCAATGTACACGAAATGAACTGCCCAGTAAATTTTTCAGAATTGATATTGCCCTATGATGAAAAATACTGTGAATTTTATATAATTTGAATTCTCTGTTTTTCGAATAATGATTTAAAGAATGATATACACTGGATAGTAAATGATTTAGGGATAATTGGCGTTATGCAAATTTTGAGCAAACTTGTAAATGACATACAAATTATGTAATTAGCAGTTTAATAGAATAATGAGTGCTGCTTATGGTATCAGTAACAGGCACAATCGAAATGAATAAAAGTACAGATGTAAGCACATTTGATCGTGTTCCAAATTGTCAGGGTTCAACGAATAGATCACTATTTCGAAAGTAATTAGGATATTCACATTTTCCCTCACTACAGTGTCATAAGTGAGTCGTGTATAAAATAATCCCTATCAGGGTCAACTGCCGTGAACACTGGTGTTTGGATGACAAAAAGTCATTGCGTCTCCAGTTTATAATGTAACAGAGGATAGGTAGGCCACTGTTTAACGAATTATTCTTAAATTTAAAGCTAGTGCGCTGAAACATATAAGCTGCTACTCCATACAGTCATCATCTCTTCTCAGTGGGGAATAGAAATTATTGTTTTACGAGAATTAATTTGCTGACTGCTTAAAATAGGAAAGATTTATTGCTTCATGTGATTAACATTGCACATTTAGTATGCCATCGGTATATACGAAAGAAAATCTTTAACAATCACTCTAGGAAATATTTTCTCCCATTTCGATGGTCTATTAACAATATTCTTGTTTTCATGTTAATCGTTCCGTCCTAGTTTTTACTGTTGAAGAATGTTGTTCTTAGAAGAGACTTTTGAAGAATGTTTATTCCTTTTCTCTATGTAAAGGTGATGGATTTTTATGTTATTGCAGCTTTTAACTTCGCATAGAGGACATGTTGTTCAACTGAGTTGGGATCGAACCCGGGACTTTTTGTTCTGAAAAGCCCAGTTCAATTACTAGGCCACGGTGATTCCTGGTATATCAGTTTTCATTTTGCTGCGCATCAGTGTTTAATTGGCTAGTGATCTATTATATTGCAGTCAATCTATTTGCAGATATAATGCAAGCTCCGTGACAACGAGCTTATAATCCATAGGTAATCCACTCGGTCGTTGTCGACACACTGTTGTCCACGGTAGTTAACTCTGGAAATGAGGATTTTACCGAAATAGACTTAATCACAATATACCTTTTAAACAGTAATACATGAAAACTCTAGTATCTACATAATTTCCGATATTGAGTGACCTATTCACCGGTCCTCAATTCGTATTTACCATTATCAAGTGTACTTAGAACCATACTTTTTTAAATATTTTGATTTAATTGTTACTGATTGCATGAGTAAGTACTCTTTGTCTTATATATCTGCTGATTAGGTTATTTGCAAGTCATTTCCAGGCTTGCACACACATCAAAATTTTCTTATGCAACAGTTATCTCTAATTACTCTCTTCAGAGTATTTTAGAACTTTTTTTTTTTAATTTTCAATATTTTGTTGCATATAAAACTTCAAATAAATGTCTGTCAAAATATCTATTCTGACATTTCTTATTTTTTAATTTATATTATTTTCTTCTATTGTGAAAAAGCTTTTAAATTGTATATCGTAATTTAATAACAATTTTTTAGTACCACCATTGAATTTTAAGAATAAGACAAGAATTTTTTTTCTTAAGCCATATTAATTCGGCATTATCAGTTAGTTAATGAAAAGACTGCCATGGAAAATGTAAAGAAATTTATCCAAGACATCAAAGAGGGCAAGATACTTTAACTCAATAATTATGTAGTTTTTTCTGTCCTAAATATTTATTTGAAATGATTCACTTTTCTAAACTGGAATATTGATATCTCTGATGTAATTGGCCTTACATCTATTCATGTTTCTTGAATATTATTCAAAAGTCGGTATTTTAAGCGGGGGGTGATTAGCAATCACCTCAAATCTTTGAACTCTATAACTTCTTCTGCCCGTTCAATACATCACAAATATTTACTTGATAATCAACTTCCCAGGTTTATTTTTTATTTCTATTCCAGAAGAAAAAATTTGCTTAAAATAATTTAATAGTTTTCTTTTGAAGAAATGGAAAATTATCAAATAGTACAAAAAATTACTTTGCATTAATTATCAAATAGTAAAATTAGTTATTTTGCTCAATAATTTTCAAAAATTTTAATCGTAGCAGAATTGCAACATATTCATCCTCACCCACTTGTAATCTTTGCATTTGCTTTCAAATATCTTGAAGGGGGAAAAACTTATGTTTTGACCCAGTTCAAATTTTTTATGAATTGCGATATATCTGGTATCTTTTTTGTATTCTTTGTTATTCTCCCTTTTTTATTTTGCATTCATATTTTGGTCAATTATTGTTTTCTTGATTTTTTTTCTCCTCCGGTTGCTGTGTATGTGCTGCTTAAGAGAAACTCATTCTTCGATAAGGTCATGCTGTTGTACGAGTATAAGCTCACCAAATAAGATTTTATCTGGCATAATTAAGCATAATGTCGAAAATATTTTATGCTAAAAATAATAAATCTTATATTCTATATTGGCTAAGGATGTCATTATATCCATTTGAAATAATTCATGTTTTCAATATTGCCATCAGTATCTTCTGAATATCTTCTCTTTTCTTTCCTATTTCAGGTGAAATTAAAACTTTATTTTTTCTTTCTAAAATAACCAACCTTTTTCACACTTCTCCAACAAAAAATCTACTTTTCTACTCTAAGATATTTTCTCCTACTGGTTACTTTAGGGACCAAGTGTTTCCATTGGTTTATGAGTCGAAGAGCATCAATATTTTATTCCTGAAGAACTGTGGAAAAAAATTAATTACAAAGTCATTTACAGAAGCATTTAATATTATTTTATTTATGTAGTCACATAGCAACAACATTTTAAGCCAAACTTTGAGTAAAAGTGAGGATGAATGGAGGGTTTCTTCTTTAAATTAGACATATGAGTTATGTGGGCACGCACGAACATACATACAAACACGCACACACAGATATATATATATATATATATATATATATATATATATATAGTTGATCTATAGATATATATATATATATATATATATATATAGTTGGACTATATATATATATAGTATACATAATATATATATATATATATATATATATATATATATATATATATATATATATATATATATATATATATATATATAAATTTCGTGTCACGATGTATGTTCCCGATAAACTCCGAAACTACTGAACGGATTTTGATAAAATTTTGTAACCATTTATAATATAGTCCAACTTAAAAGATAGAATAGTTTTTATCTCTTAATTATTATTCTCAATATTTATTATACGACATTAATGTTTATTTATTGTTTAGTTCTGTAAGTTCCTAATAGATGGCGGTTTAGCATCTAAGTTGCACAGGTATTCGGCAGATGGCGACGTGTTTATTTTTCTAGATTATACATCTTCGAGAAAATTAACGTGCGCGCGCAATTGCGTGGTTAAATATAGAATTTACATATATTTTTATTATTATATTTTCATGATGTACATATATTTTCATGATACATATATTTTCATGATGTATAATCATACTATAACAATTTTTTATGAATCACTTTCATAATTATACTTTGTATTGTGTTATTATTGTGCGTGTTCAGTTTGAATATTTTTAATATTATAAATAGTGAAATAAAATTTTATTTATTGCTGTTTTTCTCTACTAATTTTCATACCACCTCCAAAACATGTAAGTATTTCTTGACAGCCTTTTATTTATTTTTATTTTTTTTTATAATTTGATAATTATTAATTTATTCAGTAGAACATTTTGATCTAATTTATTTATTCAAATGATAAATTCTTTTAATTTTTTTATATCAGTATAATACCGCGGAAAAATTTTTTAGTTTTAATAATTAAAAATTGAAAAAATAATAGTTCGATGTCAATGTTATCTACCTCATTTATAACAATTTATTTTTAGATGTTTTTAATTTATATAGTATATTTTATAAGTAAGTCACTGATTACCAACTATAATTTAATATAAGATGAATAAAATGTAAATTCAGAAAGTATATGTTGATTTGTGCTTAATTTCAAAATTTCGATACTTTACCTATTACTTTTAAATTTTTGCGAAACGTTTTATTTTTAATCTCATATGAATGAACCTATTTTAAATTTTTTTAGAAAATATTAATTTGATTGTACCCAAGAATTAGTAAAAAATTGATTCAATGTATTATAAAAACTCAGCCACTGCAACGCGTGGCTGGGTCAGCTTGTATATATATACATTATCTTCAATACAAAAATAAAAATGAATAATATTTTTGAAATTTTTAATAACATTTTATGGCAGAAAACATGCATTCTCTGTTTGCAATTTTATGTATGCATTTTTTTTTCTTCTTTCATTTTTCCATGAATTCTCATTATGTGAAGCGTCAGATATTTTCGCGTTATTTTTATGATAATGAAATTTTATTTTAATTGAAAGCAAATAAAATTTTTTATTAACTCTGTTCCACAAACGAAAATAATAAGATAAGAACTAATATAGAAGAGCTGACTTCATTAAATTTCAAATTGTAAATATAATGAAATAAATATGTTACAAGATATTATTTACATAAATACACATACTTTTTTTATATTTCTTCCACAAAAATTACAAAATAATCTTAAAATTTTTATTGCATTGAATGCTTTATGAGCTTTTAATTTATTCAGTATATTGCGCTTCTTATTATTCTCATGAAACCATCTATTAAATATCTGAACTGGCCATTAGAAAACAATGACTTGGAAAAAAGTTTTCATTTTTTTCAAAGGAATCTCGTTTGAAAAAATGAATACATATATATAATTTATATCGGCTATTTTCTGCACACATTATCAAAATATTTTCAAATCATTAAATATTTCTCAAGCACTGGAGCGCAACATGATAAGATCATCTATCATGGAAAAATAATATTTTAAGAATTTTTCTTCTTGATAATTCAATGAATTCAACTATGAGAACTATACGAAAAATGAGTCAACCGTATTTCCTGTTTTAGATTCTATCTCGTGATTTCCTCCAATTCTAGGTAGAATTTTGTTCAGAAATGTTTGCTCTAAGACAAATAATGTTTTCTACAGAAATTAATAATCGTATATTATGCTCATGAAAAATCTAATTTTTCATAATTTTTTTACAATGATCTCAGTAATAAATATTTTTATAGCCTTAAACTCAGAATTTGCAGGAAGAATAATTTGACTTCATTTTCCCTCCAATTATAAATCCTGATTATCAACTTTTATACAACTAACAATATTGTAATGGATTATCTCAAAAATTTATAAATTAGTTTGCAAAATTATATTTTTATGATAATTAAATTTAACATACATTCTTCCTATTTTATGAAGTGAACATTTAAGGGTAAAGTGTCGCAATTTTTTTAATAATGCAAATAATTTTTTCATTTGAAGATACGCTTTTAATTTGAAGCTTATTCTAGTTATAAAATCTTGATTATTTTCAAGTAGAAAACTAAACAAAAAAAATTAACCGCTATAATTAACGGAAATTCACGTATTACTTCTTGTTAGAATCATGAAATTTTTAATTCCCGGTTCAAAGAATTATTTTTATTGCTGTTTTATTTTTCCCCAGAAATTATAAATATATTTAAAAAAATGAATTTAAATCATTTTTTATCTTCTCAAATGTATAGTCTTTTAAGAAAAACGTGAGGAAAGCTTTTCTTCATCTTTTTGGTTCCCAGTCGCAAAACTACTGAAAAATTTGATCAGTCGTATCGAATTTTGTAATACATTCTCCAACAAAGAAATATTTTATCCAAGGATCATTTAAAATTTGCAAGCTATTAATCATAGGGAGATTCCTGGCAGATTTAAATTAAATTTTTGAGACTAATTTTTATCCAATTATAATTTGCTTTTACTCAACAAATTGATACGTAGTAGTGTTTTTGTAGTTGCTTGTTGGCAACTTACAAGACTTTGGTCGACCCAAGTTATTTACATCAACAGAATAATCCCGCATCGAAAGGTTAGAATTATATATATGTCTGTGTGTTGCATGATTTATTTCTACTTTTTCATTATGTAATAATAATAGATAGGAAAATTAATTGTACTTTTCTAGTACAATTTGTATAGCATCAAACAAAGTATTAGGCAAAACATATTCACAAAAAGATCCTCTTAATCAAATTATTTAACACGAATTAAATTTCGCTTCTTAAAAGGCAAGGACTAAAAATAAAACAAGTAATTGCCCCTTACGAAGTTGCATTTTTATATTATATATTCATTTATGAGTGTATTAATAAATTTTTATTACTCTTTTTTAACTTCTTTAAATAATACGACTCTTTTATTCCAAAAATATTTTTCCTGTTTCTTAAAAAAAAATTATTATTAATTATTATATATATATATATATATATATATATATATATATATATATATATATATATATATATATATATATATATATATATATATATATATATATATTAAAAACTAAAATTTTAGTAATTTATCCATAAAATGTTTTTGAACTTAAAAATAAATATTTCCGAGTTTTAATTGCAGAAAATTTACATAAAACAAAGTTGTAGAACTCTGACGTTTTTTTTAATTAAAAAAAACTCATTTTGCAAAAAGATGTAAAGCAGCTGAACATCAACCTTGTGTGCATGCATAATCAAAATCTCAGTTTCATGGACTCCCGTCTAAAATAAACAAGAAATTATTTTATATCACAAGCAAACTAAAACTTTGGTTATAAGTATATTGATATTTTGCGTAGTAATAATTCTTAGAAACACTATGTATATATATTCTATCTCTAAAAAATTATTTCCCACGATAATAGTAAATAGTATCATGACAGGTCTTTTTAAACAAAGCTCTGGTTAGTGTTTAGTATTTAATTAAATGCATATTTATTAATCGAAAGGAGACAATATATTTATAAATATTTTCAAAATATAACTAATTGAGCCAATAAATATTAGAGTTCGTTAAGAGAGAATTTGAATTTTTTTTTTATTACTTATCACTAGAAAAGAATTCCGTCCGACCAAAGTTTCTAAGCACACACAAATGTTAACACTTATCATAAGAAAACTGGCAAAAAAGCAGTGTTTTTTTTAAATAGAAAATAAACTATTCTTGAATTATTTATTTCAGAAGGAATTTCAGCTTGTAATTTTTTTTTTTAATGTATCTTGTCAATTGCCAGTACACATTAAATCACTTTAATATTAATAATAATAATAAAATTAAATTCAATAAATTTTATTAAATAGAATGAAAACTCTAGATTTCATTGAGGAAGATAATTTATTTAATACGGTTTCTCTTTCACTTTCAGAGTAAAAACCCTATTTCTCCTACTTTTGCAATCCGTTTCCTACAGTATTCAATTCTAGCAAACATCGAATCCCCTCCAAGCATTGAATAAAATGAAACGTGTTTGATTCTCTGAAAAACTCCTCAGACAGACTCGTTCCACGCGAATTACTGATTGCCAAAAGTTACTTTCACAAAACGTCCTAAAAACATATATATATATAAGCAGGGTTAACAAAGAATAAACTTCAAATGCTGTTTGAAAGTGAAACCGGTTTAAGAAAATTGTAATAACAGGTCCTTGACGCTTGATCCTAAGGTATATAGCTGTTGCTGGGAGAATCTATTGCAACAGTTCTCTACAATAGTTCTTAAGTACTTCCAGCGACAAGACTTTTGAGAGGAAAATGTAAGTACAAACAAAAGATTTCTTAATTAAACCTATTTGCTTTTAAAATTCAGACTTAAAACAAATTGTTGAGTTCTTGACTTTGGACAATTTTATTCTTCTAAAAATATAATTAAATTTGATTATTCTTTACTATATCAATTTATTTTATATTAAAATATAAAGAAATTTTTTAACTCTCTTGTTTTCTGAGAAATTTATTTTAAAAACATATCAGAAAAAATTTAATTGTAAAGAACATTTTACTTAAATAAAAGAAATTAGTCGGAAAGCAATAAACATATCAATAAGAAATATTCCAAATTGCTTGTTTCTTCTAGGGTTTTAGAATATTTCTAATCCATTTTAAAGATATTTTAAATTGCTGAGAGGTACCAATTTCAATTTATTCGAATGAAAAGCAAATTAATGACCAAGCTAAAGAATTTAAATTGAATAAAATTTGATTGTGTTTTTAATACTTTTTAAGATATTTATATGAACTCTCGTAAACTTTATTTCAAATGCATATCAGTCATTAAATATTATTCTTGTATAATGTGTAAATACATATATTATTATTATTATTTACATATATTCAAATTGACTTTATGTTATTTAAATAAATTCGTAATGATTGCAATTGCAACTTCCTCTGTTATTTGCTTTTAAACTTCCTATTTTTTTAATCTCCTTCACTTTTTAACTTTGCTTTGATGGGATTTTCTTAATTTGTTTATTTTAACATCTGAAATAATTTTTACCAATAATGTGTAAAAAAGTTTGAGTTGTTAAAGTTGCAGTTAAATATATATATATATATATATATATATATATATATATATATATATATATATATATATATATATATATATATATATATATATATATATATATATATATATATATAAATCTGAGTCTTATTGAAGGATAATCGATGAGTTAATGTCAGGAAAATTTAGAGGCCATTATTATCTTGTTAGGAAGTGTTGACCAAATTTCTCGGCACTAATTTTGCCCCATCACCCCGTCACGTTTTGAAAATAGTAATAATCCTTTACCAAAACATGATCTTAAGGAACGACAATTGCTTCTAAATTTTTCTTTTTACTCATATTAAGACTGATTATAAAGCATTTTTCACACACATTTCTTTTAGAAAATATAATGACCATTAAAGATAAAATAAATTCTGAATACTCGATACAATTATTTAGTCTGAAGTAAATTAAATTCAATACCTATAATTGATCCTGTCTACAGTTAATTGTTTTAGGAATAATGGGATTGTTCTGAAACAAAATGTTTCCATTAAGAGAATACAAATTTTCACCAACATAATAGGATATTATTTTGTTTCTTTACTTTTGTCATGGAGATATGTAATTACAATCTTTAGGAGTTTTTTCCTTTGAAAATCTAAAATCGTATTTTATGAAATTGCGCATTGATGATTTAAATATAATCATCACTTGCCAGGTAAATTTTACGAATCTCACATTGTCTCTTTAAAAGTGTTTTCAAACTCAGAATGAAAATTTAACGATTAGATTGATACATAATATTGTTTTGGTAGTAATACTTTAGTCTATTATTTGGTCTCTTAAAATGCAATTCTTGGGAATCTAAGTATTACGTCATTAGTAAAATTTAATTTAATTCTATGATCCTTAAGAATTTTTATTAAGAATTCTAAATTTCATTTTATTCAGAATATCCTAAAAATGAAAAAACTTGTCTTTCTCCTCTTTTAGAATATTTTTTATAATCAACTCTCTTTAAATTATTTGAATATTTAAGTTTAATAAATGGGATGATAGTTATATACTGTTCGTAGTTGTCAGTAAAATGGTGATAACAATTAATTTCCATTTTTTGTTAGTTAAATATGAGTATATGTTAAGATTCTATGAGAATATATTCGACATTTTTCATCGAAAATTTATTTATTCCTAAATATTTACTTATGAGTGGACACATCAACAGATTTTATATAAATATCAAAGTGTTGATAAACTATTTAAAAATATCCTAACATTGTTTAACTGTACGATTTTTTCATATTTTCTATAGTAACGTAATTTTGTAAAATTATATATCGTCTTTAATATAGTCAATAATACTTCATTAATGTCACCAAAATTGTTAAAGTAATTTCAAGTAACAAATGAAAAAAATTTCAACCATTGAAATATTGATCAATATTATAAAAAAAAATTATGTCATATTTCATACTTTGTAACATAATTGTGACTGAAATTCTAAAAACATAATCCAGAGTTAAATTTGTATTAAACCATGATGTGTTCTCAGCATAATTATTTTCTCAAAATCCAGTTTTTAAAAAGTTTATGTTTATTTTGTTAATTAAATTCTACATTATGCTTGTCAATTTCCATTTAATCAGGAAATCGTGAATCAGAAGCAGTTGCAATATGTTTTTTACAATTTTTCTTTGTTAAAGATTCTGGAGCATACTCATTATTAAATGTTAATTTTAATTAATACATTGAAATATTTTACTTTCACTTTCACTCACATTTTCTTAAGAAAAAAGCATATAACTGAAGATTAAATAAGAAAAAAAAAATTATTTCTTCTTTAATCAGTAAAATTTTTCATTATTTCTTATTAATCGATTCATTCAAAAAATTTTACCTTTAATTAATGTAATTTTTATAATTTCCAATTTTCGTGACTAAATGTGTATCATGCATGTTAAAAACTGAAAAAATATGAGCAACTTTACAAAAAATTAAAATAAGATAGGTTTATATAAGTACATTTTAAGTGATATTTGCTATACAAAGTTCTAAGGTAGTTAAATAGATCTAAAATTTAGGTATTGCGTAAGAAAAGGATATCAAGCACATCTTGAGATTCTGTTCATCATAATTACTGTTCACCTGTTCATCATTATGCTAGAAACAAACAAAGAAATTTAAATGCACTGCACAATGTACCAGCCAGGAAATAAGCGAAATCAAAAAGAAAAGCAATTTAATTGAATATCTCACCAAGGTTATCCAACGGTTACTACCGCATTCCGAAGACCTGACTCTAAATCTTTGGCCTCACAAAATCTGCATATAACAACAAAACTTCTGACATTTGGCCTCGCAACAACTTTTGCAAGAGATTAACTAGGATTGTTCCTTACGGGAAGATTATCTAAGCGTAACCTACTTGCAAAGCAATCAATGAATTACATCCTCCCTTCCCCCCCCCCTATACTCAGCGTGAAAATTTGATTAAACATGCATTCCATATCTTTACATACTGGAACAAATATCTAATTCCACCAACTATATTTTGATTACAAAATAGGTTCAACAACCAACTCAATAAAGAGCTAATATTGCAGTCTCTTTCTTCGATGGTTACATTTAATTTTTATAGCATTAAATTTACACTACAATAAATTAATACTAAAACATTTCATATTTAAACAATAGAAACACTTTTATATTTTGAAATCTTTGATTATTATTAGGAATTTTTAAGATTTATATGCAAATATATATATATTAGAAATAAATAAAATTCCCTCCCCCAGCTGCACGTCGTGATTTGTTTTTAAAAATGTACTTTTTCAAATAATTACTTCTCCATAAAGTAATTTTCGTATACATTTACACTCAAAAAGGAAAAATATAATTTTCGAACTTTCAGTTTTCTTAAAATAAATAATTTTTATGTAATAAATAAAATCAAAGTATCGAATCTTTCAATCCTTAAAGCTGTATCATAAAAGTAAATTTTTGCAATCCAAATAAAGAAAATTCAAAAAATTTTCCTCCACATTTATGGATTATAATTATTTTCCAGATTACTTAACACATTTTATGGAACAAAAAATTTTAGAAATATATATAGCGAAAAATACATATAGCAAAAAATTTTAGAATTTTTAGCGATGGAAAAGAAAGTTAGGAGATATTTTAAAACTATTTTAACATAAATCTTTTACATATTTTTTCTGTAAAGAAAATATTTTTATCATTTTAATGAGAGATTACCATTCAACAAAAAAAATGTCCTGCATATTAATACTTAAAGATCTGTTACTAGAGATGTGATAATCACAATCTTACTTTGCTTTAAATGCAAAATGTCAAATATGTAAATTTATTTGAAATAGAATTAAAAATTAATTTTATTGCTTATCATGATTAATAGTTTCTAGCTTAAAGTTTGTCTTAAATTAGTAGTATTTCTTCATTAGCAATATAGCTTGCATTTTACACTGATTAATTTCAAAATTGCTTAGTCGTAAAGGCAATTTCTTGGTTCAATTCCCATTAATGCCACATGATAACTTAATCCTTACTTAGTCTCAGGTCAGTGAGGGAAAAAATCTAAGTTTTTTTTTCATTTAATAGTAAAGACAATTTTTGCGATATCAGTATTTGTTATTATGCCAGACGGGAAACCAAGCAACATTCAATATTAGTCTTAGTCACAATCGATCCATCTCTGGAACATGCTTTGCTTCTTGAGTTAATTACAAAAATATATTTTAAAATATAAAAAATACATTTTCTTTGAAAATATAGTGAAAGTGAGTAGAAAAACTTTCATACTGTGCAATAAACAGTTTTTAAAAAAATGTGTATAAAATTATATTAAACTTTTATTACTCTTTTATATACCTTCAAATTTCTTGTATGAACTTACTGTTTACGCAAGGCAAAATTTTTGAGAAGTAGTTTTACGAGTTTCTGGTGTATGAATTATATTAAGAAATAAAGGAAACATACTAAAAGTTTTTATTACAAGCTCTATCAATGTAGGTTTCCGAAATGTTTCGCTTACTTTTACATATTCACAGTAGCAAAAATATTATTGTTGCGAAAATATTTATCTAGTCGAATCGTATATTTTTATCTAATCTTAATGTTAAACATTTTATCATTTCATTTTATTTAGTATTTGTTCTAGTTTATTAACCTAGTTTATTTGTTTCATTTTTCTAGTTTCTTTTAAAAATTTCACTAACTAGTTTCACACAATTTCTTTTATCTATTACAGACTAGTTACTAATAGTAATAACGCTTTCTTGGAGAGAAATATTTTTATATTGCACTTCTTAGTTTTATTTTTATTTTATTTTTACTATAATTGAGAAGGATAAGCAAGTTCCAGAAAAAGTATTATTTAGCACCAGATATGTAATTTTGGCTATAATTTTCCCATCAAAGCTTTTTAAATTATACCTTAAACAAGAAAAGGGTGGAGATACTATCTTTGTATCGCGGAACTATATATTTGTTGTTTTATTTATCTCCTATTCTATAAACGAGTTCTACGCTATACAAGGAAACCGATAAAGAACCTTGAAAATATTTTCATTAACACACACAAAATGTATTTAAAAGATTCATAGCTCTTATTTTACTTTAGGAACCTTCCGTGATAAATTTGAAGGACAGATGGACATTTTATAATAAGTTCTTCCTCATAGACGGATCATTTTCCACAGCCTAAAAAAACTTAAACAGAAAAAAACATAACTTGCCATATATATTAATATAAATATGAACATAGGACTTGAAAGACATTTTCACTTAATGAATGGCTGTGGCCTTCAAATGATTAACTTTATTCCAGTATATAATACTAAGGATGTTGAGATTCAATAGAAAAAATAAATTATTCAGAAAAGTAAACTAAACAGATTTTGACGATCACATTATAAGAAAATGTAAATCATTGTTCCTGCCTTTTAAACATAAAGTGTTCTTTTTTTTAAAAAAAAAATAAGCTTTTTTCATTTTAAAGAACAAAGCATTTCGTACTAAATCTCATTTTGTGAACCCCCGGAAGAAAAATATCAGCATTTTATTTTATATATATATATATATAATTAAAGATGTGTTTTTCTTTCACACATCTTTAATTCTTTCGAAAATGAAAATAATAACTGAAATCTTTACTTGAAATTATGTAAAAGATAAAAAATGCATTGTTACAAATATTAAATTTGACTCATTTCTTTTAAAACTTAAGAACTTATTATAAACTTTCAAATTGTAGCTTTATTACGTAATTTTTCTCCTTTTATATATTTATGATTCTGTTTTATTAATGTTAATAATTAGTCAAACGCAACACAATCAATCAATTTAAATGTTAATGATAATTGAAACTAAATAAACACGTTTGGTACACTTTTACATTTCTAAGTTCAAATAAAAGCTGACTATAAACCTAACAATAAAAAATTTTGGAAAACAATAAATTTCAAATATTGTTACTTTGTCGGATTTATTGTGACATTTCTTCAACAGTAAAGAAGCAAACTATTACATGAGATGTATTTCAGAGAAAGTGTTTTTTTCAATAAACTTTTAATTTCATTTGTATGATTTCAGTTATATTGTAATAAAATGGAAACACGCACATTTTTAGCTTTCAAAAAATGAAATTGAGTTCAAAAAATAAAATTAACCAAAAATTTTTGTGAAAAAAAGTCAAATTAAGATGTTAATTTTTCTTTTATAAATGAATAAATTTAGAGAGAGTTAAAACCAAATTATTTGTCAAATAAAAATGCTTAAAGTATAGCAAATGCCAGATTCGGTGTTTGTCGAAATATTTGATCTCCAAAATGTTGAGAAAAATACAGATAGTAGTCCAATTTAATACAATATTTTTTTAACTCTCAGGGAAAATTTTTAATACTTTCTTCTTGGTTCAAGATTTTGTTTTTCAGGTCAAAACTTTGCTAGGTTACCAACCTATTGTGTGAGCAATCAACTGATATTGAGAAATACGCATGTTTGTCAACTACAATTAAGGAATTTTCGTCGTGAATTTTTATTTCAAGGACGAATATCGCACGCATTTTGTATGCGAGGTGCGTATTATGTGGGACATCTTGGGAAACAAGAACATTGTTTTCGCTACGTGAAGAAAAGGAATTTCTAAATTACAAATGACCATGATATCATTGGAAAGACCGAGATCATTATATTAATTCTTTAATTTTTCTTTACTGTGAAAAATACTTCTTTATATTTGTATTTCGCAAATAATAAATTTTAAAAATTAAAGACAGTGTAAAATCATACAAAATTCCCATAATTATAAAATTGAGAAAAGCTTAAGGAACTCTAATTAAGGAGTTAAGGCATATTAATTGTACCATATGAAAAAATTAAAAATATCGAGTACGTAAAACAATTCATTAAAAGCATAATTATGCATATTAAAAACTATATAACTGATTATTCAAACATTTATATAGTTTTTTAATAGGCATAATTATGATACAGAACTAAATGCATGTAATGATGATGCATATAATGTCGTCAAGTTATATTACTTTCAATAAAATATTGTTTTCATTACAAATTATTAAATTGTATTATTTTAAATCTATACATGAATGTTTTCATAAATATAATGACTCATTATTTTATGAACTGAATGAAAACTACATTATTTCATGTATAATATTTGCATATTAGGCCAGTACAGAAAACACCAAATGATTCAACATTTTCAAAAACGGTAATCCATTTTTTTTTTCGACATTATTTTCAAAACAAAACTTTACCTCAAGAACATCTCAAAATTTTACCGATTGTAAAAATGTTTTACTTAGTTTTGCCCACAAATACATTTAAAAAATAATAAGGAAAAGAAAAAATTCAATTCGCGCGTGCAGCAATTTTATCTTTTCTAAGTACTTCTGATACAATCTGATGATCTTTCTGATCTTTATTATTTTTTATCATGAATATTCATAATTTTGGCAAAATATGATAAAAGTGCTGTAATTAATTATCTCTTATACTGTTCTATATTTTAATAACAATTTTTTTCAAATAGGAAAAATATTAGAATTTATTCATAAGTGAAACAATATTTAAACAATTTTTATAAAAAGTTTCTCCTATAGATTTTTCAAGTTTTTGTGTAGTTCAGTTATTTGTCCTTAATCAGGTGCACAGGATCTAAATCGTATACATAAATTTTCTTTTAAAATTTATAAATAATTTTCCCTTGTTTTTATTTATGCAAGCTAAAATAATGTCGGTTTGAATTTCAGTACACTTTCATCTCAATATTACATAAGAATCATTGCGCAAAATTAATATTCGAATAATCCTTTAAAGTTTATTAATTTGAATTAATAAGAACTTTAAATAGAACTTATTTAAAATAGAATTAGCAAAAATAATTTTAAAGTAATTCTTAAATTTCGACATAGCAGCATAATAACATCCGCAATAATAACAATAATAAACTAAAGCAATACAATACCATAAGAATTATAATTTTCATCTCAAAACTGTATTATTTATACTTTAATGTCTGTAAAATAAATTTAGCATTTTCTGAGCTTAGCTAATGCCGAAGTCAAATCATGCTATAAATTTCTTGAAACATATATTTTCATTACAAACTGAGTAAAAGAAATTTTCTTAATTATTAATGTTTAAAAAAATCACTTTAGTACTTTGTACTGAAATGTTGTAAATGTTTGTAAAACTATATATTTATTTGTTTTTGATAACTTTCTTTACAAATATTTTTTCATTTATTACTGTATCGAAAACTATTTCATTACGCAGTATCAAGAAATTTCTTTTGTTTATCTACTAATTTAGATAAAGAGCAATGTATAAAAATAAAAAATTGAAATGATATCTTTCTAACCAGATTAGATAAAATTATATGGAATACCTATAGCAGTACGTGCATGTAATATAAATGTGTTTTCGTAATATTTAATATGATAACGAAAAGTGGCCTTTATGAAATACCTATTTTTTATTTATTAAGCTTACATTGAAAATGAGCAAACATGCAAAATCACATTGGAACATAAATAATCTGATTAACATTAGAATAAATTTACATCAAAACTTTTACATAATAAAATTAAAACACTTGAACTCTGTCGAAATAGGATGAAAATAGAATATGAAACAGGAAAGATGTAAGAGAATATTAAGGGCTAAGCCACTGACGTCATTCGTGTAAAATCGACAGAGTTCAAAAAAATATCAAACATGTTTGTATTCATATTAATCCAGTCTCTTTTGAAAAATGATATAAATTACATAAAATTCACGGTGGATCCCAAAGATATAAGCTACGGGTTAGTATTTTAGAATAAACTGCATATATTCTTCAGCATTTAAAATCAATAAAGTTAAGCAGTAAAATATATTTTTGACTGTCTTTCAAAATTTATCTTTTGATACCTCCTTCTAATTGGCAGATTAATCAAAACCTCAAAAATTTTAATTTGAGTCTAATAAAAAAATTAACCGCTATAATTAACTAAAGAAAAAATATTTTCTTAAGTTATACTAATTGTTATTTTTTTAAATTAAATTTGAATTGAAATGGTTGAAGTTTGTATGATCCGATGCACATGAAAATATGGAATATTAGGCAAATATTAACATTTATGCTGATTAATAATTGAAGTTTTCACCAATCTGTGGTTACACTGATATAAAAACAAATTAGATTATAATAAAGATGTCATATTTTTAGCTTGTGTTATTTTTATTGGAAGTTAGTAAAATTAATTAATCTAAAGTTTATTATTAAATCTGTTATGCTTAGTTAAGTTTTTGAAATATTAGAGAGAAAATTAAAAAATGCCTTAAGATTCTAGATTTTGAATAGATTTGGTTTTCAAGATTCGGAAGAATTACAGAATCTTAAAGAATTTTTCATTTCTAGAATTCGTTCAGAATTATAATATATTGTATAATAAACTTAATCGTATGCTCCCAATCTCAAATTTAATTTTAATTTGCTATATTTTTGCTTTTCAACATAAAATTATTCAGTTTTTTGCTGTTTTTACTTTTATTAAATTTTCAGATATAATGTCATAATCAATTAGATAAATATCAGACATGAAAATATTCTCGAAATGTTTTTAAGTTTTAAAAGATTTTATTTAAATTTTGTATGAACTCTTAGTTATTAAAGATACTGAAAAATTGCCAACAGAATTGCAGCTAAATAATTATTATTTTTAAAATAAACTGCTTGAATATTGAAATACTTTATTAAGTATATCAGGATAGTTTTATTGGAAATCATAGAAAAATATGTAAGTTTATGAATGCATGACATATTGATAGAGTGTATCTCATACATAGATTTCTCCTTTTCTCACATTGATTTCTGTCTTTTCAAGTGATGATTATTTTTAAAAGGAAATGACAAAATGAATTTTTTTCTTATTTCGAGATTAAAAAGTGATTCATTAGTTTTAATTTATTAACAATTTTTAAATTTATTGTTAGCCATCTCATGGAGTGACACCATTTTATTTTATTTTTACAGTAGAAGAGAGAGTTTATTTATAAAACAAATAATTTGATTCTTATTGCAGATTGCAGAATAGTTAAGCAGTGAAAAAGACGGGAAAAGATTTTAACCGACATGGATAAACAAATATGAATAAAGAAAAAAAATATAATAGTTAAAGAACTATGTTGTGTTTTTCTTCTGGCAATGGTCAAAAATTTATTTTAAATTCTACTACGTATGAGGAGAAAGAACAGTTAACTATAGATTTGCTGATTGTAAAGGCTTTTTTAGTTTTTTTTTTCTCAAATCAAATATTTTCCAAATTTGAGAGCTCTTGATCTCTCTAATTAATCTTAGCAATCATATTAAATGTTAAAATACATTAATACTTTCACTGATATTTGTTAATTGTAATTCTGGTGACAATTTTTCAATAGTTTAAATGATAAGTAATTCATTCAAAATTCAAGTATTTTAAAACTTACATAATTTCGAAGAATACTTTCATGGCTAGGATTTATTTAATTGCTTATGATTTTAAAAGTAACCCTGAAAATTTAATAAAATTAAAAACGATAAAAGCTGAACAAATTTTATTAATGTTCTTTAATGTAAAATTTCCTTCAACGTGAAACCAAATATAAAAAAAAGAAAAAAAAAAAAGAAATGAAGAACCGTACTTATATAAAAATTCATATTTTTTATATAAAATAATTTAAAATCATGGGAAAATATGCCATTTCAGTAATATTTGCAGAGATAATTATTTAATTGCAAATGGAGTGAAATTTTTGAAAAGTTACTATTATTACTGCATAAAGTATCAGATTTTTCCCACATTAATGAGAATGGTCTCACAAGAAGTAAAAAAATTTTTTTTAATATTTCACATAAATCACCACTTAATATTTGTGAAATATTTGTATTTACTTTTAAGAAATTAGTCTAACGATTTTAAAGAATGAAATTAGTCTGAATGAATAACGTCTGCTTGTGTATATTGTAATAAATATTCAATATTTGTTGAAAATGAAGTAATTTCAATGTCAGAATGTAAGAATTTTAATAAAAGCTTCCCTTTTCACTTATTAAAATGCATGAATAATCACTCTCATTTTCAATATTTAGGATTCTTAAATAAATGAAAAATAGGTAATAACTAGGAAACTATTTAATAATAACTATACATCCTTTGCACACGAAATCAAGGCAAGACTTGACATTTAAGACTTGTTCATTTAGACATAATCCAAGAAACAGAAAAATAAACTTTTAACAAGTCATGGAGTGCATAAAAATTTCTCTCTCAATCCTGTCATATCTTGAACTGTATTCAAGTTCTGGAAAAAAAAGAAAAAATGTGCAAATTTTGAAAAAAAAAAAAAATAAAAGGAAAGAAATTTTTGAAATTTTTATAAAAGATAAATAAAGTAATAATAAATTATAAACATAAGCACATATTTGAATAAAGCTGTGTAAATTATCGTTAGTTACTATTGTTTTCATAAACTGTGTACAAATAAGCTCTTTTTTATTTGGCTTTACATTTTCATGTTTGTACTTGCGAAAACAATAAGTAATATAAATCTAATATTGTTGATCATGAAACTTCTGAGGTAATTTTTCCAACGAATGCAAATTTCAAAGATTAACACGGAAAATACAAAATTTTTTCTGAAAGTTGAAAACCGATTTGGCATATTGTAAGCTCATTCGAAAGTCGTTGAACTGGAAATGTTTTTGTTAATGTGAACATTAGTATAAATAGAAGAGTATTTATGATATTATCGGATAAAATATTTGACGATAGTTTATTTTACATTTCGTCAAAGTTTCAGAGCCTGTATCTTGTAGTTAAATCAAGGTATGATAACAAATTTAGTGTTATCTAATCTAAATATTAAATAAAATTTCAGAAATCGTCATTTTTATAGAGCAATTTTTTCTGTTTGTTCTTTTACCATGACTAGCATAGTGTTCGAGATAAGACAGGGTTGATATGGTTTTCTGTGCTTTCCATGTTATGAGTTTCTTTGTTCTCTTTTTCTTTTGGCAGAATATATTAAACTCAGTTCGTATATATATATATATATATATATATATATATATATATATATATATATATATATATATATATATATATATATATATATATATATATATATATATATATATATATATATATATATATATATATATATATATAGCATATAAGAGCTACTTTTTTTCTTTATATATAAAGAAAAAAATAGCTCTTATATGCTTATATGTTGCCTAAGTAAACTAGTTTTTCTTAATGACTTATCAAATTAAATTTTTTTATGTTACACTCTAAGACATAATAAATGACTCACCGAGACGGAGAGATACAAATTGTACACAAATTAATATGCTTGTAGGTTTCGATGGAAAATTCAAATTTTTAATCTTTGGATGCTAGTGAATAAACATGTGACTTAACAGCGCATTTTAATATAACGGGTAGGATATTAAAGGGATATATATATATATATATATATATATATATATATATATATATATATATATATATATATATATATATATATATATATATATATATATATATATATATATATATATATATATATATATATATATATATCGATTCCTGTCATTATATCCCGCATACATGGTGCTCGAACGTTATATGTAGATTTATGTGCATTTGAGAGAAGACTTGACTCAAAGAAGTCGGTTGGTTTAATAGGTGAATCGCTTGACATTTGGATAACAGCGATGGTGCTATAAGACAATGTATTGCCGCTGTGTCCTGGTTAGAGCGTAGCTGGGAATTGTTAAATAGGTCGTGGTCGCAATGTTCTCCAAGTGAAATGACACCTCTGGCGGTAACTGACCAAGTATTGGGGGTCTTCTAGTTGTCCTCTGCTTCAAAATCAAGAATACTCCACCCGGCTGTTTCTATCTAGCTGGTAGAGCGTAACTCAGAGCTAGTTACAGGGAAGCATGCTGGTATATTTACTGGAGCAAGTTTACATTGAAAATTGTCAGTAAATACCCACATGCTATGCTGATATTTTTAATTTTAAAACAAGTGAGCAGAATCAGAATAATTTCTGATGGAGGTCATAATTGGGTAGGAACTGTCACTAATCTGGAGTTATATGGATAAAATTTGAGAGATATTAATTAATAAATAGTTAAATTTTAATAATATAAGCTTATAAATCCTTAATTATATATTTACAACTAAACACTTCCATTTTTTTCAGTTTCCAGATGCTTATGTGCATTGATATCGTTAATAAGTTAAATTTTTGGGTTTGAATATATCACTTATATAACTTAGCTTGAAATCTATATAAATACCTCTACAATTTCACATATATTTCTACGAATATCGTGATAATAATTTCCCTAATTCTAATTCCTTCATCGCAATAAATTAAATTTTCTTTAGCACATGGTATTCATTTATAAATCAATATTTAAAATGAATCATTCACAAATCAAAAGAAAAATAAATTAATAATATATAGACTTAATAAGAACATGAGCGAAATATAATTTAGAGGAAGAAAATTTATAAAAACATTAATGAGAGCTCTAATTAAATTCATATGAACATTAGTTAGAGGAAGAAAATTCATAAATATATGATGAAAAAAAAAAGTCTTATTATCATCACACACACACACACACAAATCTGGGCGTTTGATGATAATAAGACTTTTCTCTAACCGGAAAAGGAAATGACACAAAATGACAAATTTTAGAAAATTTCCTAGTACCTAAACCTTTTAGAAGTGCTTTTTAATTATAAAACAGAGCAATATGTGCAAAATACCATTAACAATATAAAAAGTACGAAAATAATTAATAAACTTTAAACTACGATTAATGTTTTAAACGTGGAATACAGATCATTACCTGATGATTCTAGTCAGTAATTTATAAGGTCATTAGGAAAATGCTTTCAGGCAGTTAAACACGAAACATTTTTCTCCACTTTCATTTCTTACACCAAATATGCTGAGATTATAATTTAGAGGAAACCACCTGACTTATGTGATACTTGTGGCCTCTAGACGTTCTAATTTCTCATATGTTAATAATGAACTTTGTGTGCTCGTATCCAAGTAATTAATTATTCTTTGAGATATCTTTCTTTCTCAGTCGGCATTTGATTAAACACCTGGAAAGAGGTCATATTGGAATATGCAAATTTAGGGGTGATTTTTGATTTCAGATATTTAGGAAAAAAATACTAAAGTTTTAGAAAATTTTTAAAAATATTGATTTTACCGAAACATTAGTTTTATTATTTTCATCTTTTTATTAGCGAAAGATTTTTTTGTATTTAATTGTTATACGTTAATAAAAGAAATGTACTGAAATTTTTTTAAAAATAAATAACCTTAACTTTTATTTTAAAAATCGGTAAGCGTTTTACAAACATTAGCCAACTTATTCATGCAAAAATGTATTTTGAAAATGTCATTTAAGTCTGTAAAAAATTAAAATGTCATAAATTTAAAAAAAAATTATAAAAATTTAAATTTATAAATCTTGAAATATGATTAAAGCAGAGTGAATATATGTGAGGGAATTCACAAAATTCATGAATTTACAAAACAAATGAGGAAGCAACTAAAGCATGAAGGTTATTGAACCTCGATGTTATTTATGAATACTTATAAAATATTACTATAATTAAAGGTAACAAAAAATTAAATAATTTATTTGATTATCTTTTAACAATTTATTTCCGGTTTGGTCCAATAATTGAAGAAACCAAAAGGAGTATTAATATTTTCAAATGGTTTATATAGAGCAAAAAGTTTGTCGAGCCATTGTATTAGCTATTGGTTATCATTTATTAATATTTTCTTTTTTTTTTTAACAATAGCTATAATTTAAATAGCTTGTACACAAATTTATAATACCCTTTATGACATTATCAACAAATTATTATTTTTACTAACATAATGAATTTAGAGCAATTTCAAATAACAAATATCATTGTTAAATGTATTTTCAGATTCCCACCATTTTTCCAATAGACTAATTTAATGTGTACTGATAGAAATATATAGAGTGTGTTTTTTTTTTTTTTTTTTTTTTTTTTTGCAAAATAACCAAAATATTTTTAAGCGGATAAATCAACACTACCTTTTAAAAGAAAAAAAAATTGCAATACTAGTCAATTAGTCGATCTATATCGAATTATAGATATTTCATTCATTCACAACAGTTGTTATTAAGATTTTTAGAAATCTTAATAGCACAATTTTTCCTGTGTAATTTGTTGTAGGTGTGACATAACACAGAACGAAGCAATGATAACCTGTGACGATCTACAACAAACTAACTGCCGAGATTCGCATTTCTGTTTACAAATAAATGTTTTTTTTTTATTCTGAATATTTACAATGGCAGATTCTAAAATTAGAAATATTTTATTGTGTTGGGATTTGATGTTGTATCAATAAATAAGGAAAAATGTGTTACAAAATTTCATGATTCTGAATTTGAAATATTATTTCCTCTTCAGCTTTTACATGCTTACAATCCAATTTGCTTTTTAATGAATATACAATTTTCCCGAATTTATAGTGACAATAGATTCTTACCTGGTAATTATTAAAAAAGACTAATTGAAATTAGTAAAAATATTATAATAAACCAAAATTTATTAAAATATTTTTATCGATAATGGAATTATTATTTATTAGTATGACAAAAATAATATATTTAGATGATTTTCCTGAAATTTATTTATTAGAAATATTTTGCAATAAAACCTTGGTCCATATATTTTTGTTTCATATAATCAGAAAAATTTATATATATTTATTATATATTTTATATATTATTAGTATATTTATCATAAATTTTAGCTAGACTTTATATTATAAAAAATAAAATTAGCCTTAAATTATTATAAAAAGAAAACTTAAAACATTAATCACAAGGGAAACATTCAACGCCTGCTTAATCATTAACGTAAATTTTACATGACTTATAACATTATAACAATTTAACATGATAAATATATGAAACACAGGTGATTATATATTAGTTTTTTTTTTCTTAATGTCAATATCTTCAGAATTACTCAGCATTAAAAAGAAACGATTGCAATTCTACTGCAACTCGCAGCAAACTATTATTTAATTTTGTAATCTGCAATTAAGGTAAATATGCAATCGGATTGCAAACTGAATTAGAAATATATCCCAAACAATTCAAATGAATATGGGTTACTAATAGAAATAATATATATGTATTTCTTTTTGCATTTGATTTTTAATAAAAAATGTGCAATGCACACACTTCATTCACACATTATGAATTCAATTATTATTTATATTTCCTTCATGTTTTATAAAAAAATCTTCAAACTATTTCAACTTTCATTGCAATTTTTTTTCTAAAATCTTATTTCGCATACGTTACCTGGGAAAAAATTTATAACCTTAACGAAATCATATTTTCTTCATTAAAAATAGTTTTAATGATTTTTTGTATTTTATGGTTTTATTCACTGAAACTACATTTATTATATTATTCAAAAACTGTGAGCAAAATATGTTCTTTTAGAAGTCACTTAAAAGTTTACATAACTTTCCTAATTTAGTTTTAATATAATGCAAGTGTAATTTCTAGGATCAATATTTGATAAATAATAAATATTCACGAGTTTATGTATTCAACTGTATGATAGATGATAATTTTATCTAATCTATATGATAATTTTCTAATAAATTATTTTTAATCTATATGATAATTTTTCATGTTAATTTTGTTTCAAATTTTCTGTTTAAATTCATCATAGTTTAATTAATTTTCAGGTCTTCTGGTTATTTGTTAATCTTGACAGTCGTCAGCACTTTTTTACTAATTGCCAAATCCCACCCAACCGGAGCACCTGAAGAAACATGTAAAATATTCACAGCCGGCCATACTGGACATAAAGAACAAAACAGTGCTGCTCCATATTCCCTATCCACAACTCCTTCCAGTGTATCATCTGGTGGAACTATAACGGGTAACAATTAACACAACCAACAAAATTATATTTTAAATTCTTTTCTAGGCGATGTTTATTTAATTTTGCAGCAGACTAAACAATGTCCAAAAATATGTATTTTAGACACCATGAAGTGTGGATAGCCTATCGATCGAAGAACGCTATAAGGCATTTTTAATATTCACCGCTTAAATTGCTTTAAGGGAGACTTTTCGTAGATAATAGGGCTGTGTATTTCGTAGATAATAGACTGTGTATACATGTTGCAAGAATTTTCTGTACTTTCTGCACAGAAAATTCTGCAGCGTGATTATGCATGCTTGATGCAAACAAACAGACGTACATGCAGAAAGCGGAACCTCACCATCCATTGTTCATCATGCTTGAGATCTTAACTGGGACTTTTTTGTTCCAATCAGCGCAATCAACTTTCTCCGCAAAATTCATAATTTCACTAAATCGTAATGTCGCTTGCAGTAAAAAGGTTCTGGTTAAGAATTTAAACATATTAATATCATAATTAATTTTTATTATTTGTCTTCAAGATCAAAAGAAAATTAAGGAAATTTAAGAAATATTTTCTAGTTAAAATCTAATTAGTGAAATAGAAGTGGTCAGTTAACAATTTATTACATGTATTAATTTTTTTATAAAAAAAAAAGAACATGGGTATAAATTTCAGAAGTATAAGTTTAAATACATTTTATTTATTTTCTATTTAGTAACTCTGCAAGCAACTGGTGGAGAGAAGTTTAAGGGATTTTTCATCCAAGGACAGGACCAGAGCACCAAGAAACCAGTCGGAAAATTCTTGAAACAATCTGATGCTCAAACAAGAGACTGCTCATCTTCTGGAGTGAGAAATCAAAATTATATAAATTATTTCTAATATTAATTCCTTTTGGTTCAAAAGATTGATAATAAAATTATACAACTAATGTTACTTATGATTTTTTATTTGCAGGATTCTGCTACTCACGTTAATGCGAGTGACAAGACCAAAATGATGATTAAATGGCAAGCTCCAGCTGACTACAAGGGAACTGTTGTTTTTAGGTAACTTAAGGTTTTAAATAGATTTTTAAAAATATAAACTCTAAAATATATACATATATCACATAATATAAATACAATATATTTATTGCGGTTAATTATTTGTTAATGTTTCTTAGGTAACTGTACTTGATTATTCCTTTGAGAAAAAATTCATTCATTTTTTCCTTCTCTCTTTACTTTCATTATTACCTTACTAAAATGCAACAGCTTCTGTATATTGTTTTTTTACTTGGAGATTCTTAATTATAACTAATTCCCAAAGTTGTGTGTTTCATAACACATATATAGAATGTTATACAGACTCATAATTTATGTATGCGTGTGTAAAATAGAAGAAAATGCTTATAATGCATTACTTAAAATATACTTTACTGATTTCTAAATACTTAAATTTTTATATATGCGTTATGAAACACACAACATTAGGAGTTAGTTATGATTATAAGAAACTCCAAGTATTTAAATACTTTGTAATGTTACTTTTATGTATGTCAATACTATTTTTAGATGCGTCTGCTATCTGTAATTAGGTGTGAGAAATCTTCACTAAATTTTAATTCAACATGCACACAAATAAATAAAGTATGCATGTAAGCAAACATAATAAACAAAGTATGAATTTTAAAATTTTCTATTGCTGATCAGCTCTATGCGTTTTTGTTAGAGAATAACATAACTCTAGAGCTGAAAGCATGATAGTCTCTGAAGGAAAGAAAATTATATCACTCCGGCACACTACACAAGTTATACAATGTGTACCACACTCAACAATTGCAAAAGATCGCATTATCAATTGACACCTCACACGAAAGTTACTTGAAATTTCATATCTGACAACTCGTGACTGAATGTATTCTTGAAGGAAAAGCTTACAGCGACTAGCAATTATCTAAGATAACAAAGGTGTCGAAAAATGTTATATGCAAAACCATAAAAGATGTTTCTTAATGTTGGGAAACGTGTTATGTTTCATTTTTCAATAAGACTTTAAACATTTATAAATAGACGGGTAGTTTTTAAATTACTTTATATCTATGTGAGTTATTTGTAAATCAAATAAAGAGCCACAGGGTCACATTTGAATTACCAACAGGTTTAATTAAACATTACTTTTGTTTCTCTCCGTTCATTACAAACTTCTTATTATTTTTATTTATTTTCAAGTTATAAGTTTTTAAATCTTTTCTCGACATTTGCATCCATATAAATCAAAAGAAAAATGTTACTTAATAATGTTGTTTGTCGTAAAATAAGTTTTACTAAATGCATTATTTAATGCAAAACATTCAGTTCAAAATTAATTGATTAAATAAATCTTAGATAACTATATTTTTTAACTCGGATAAACATGATTATTTCAATGAAAAATATAAATAAATGAATATTTTTTCTCCATTATCGTATATTACCTTCATTACTACTTAATTATTCATTCATATTCGAAAATCAAATGATGAGAAGTATTTCTTCAAGTCTAATATCACTTCTCAATGTATTCAATGGATTTCAGGAGAATCTTGATTGAACGAAAAATATTTTAACTAGTATATAAATTTCTTAAAAATGTTCATGACTTAAATTAACAACATAAAATTACCACATGTTTGTAAATCACGTTTATTTCATGCAATTTTTTTTTACTGAATTTTAAATTCTACAGCATAAAATTTCATTATTTGTTTCAATATTTATACCAATCATTTGGTTTCTATTTCTTTTTACAGATCTGTTGTTGTGAAGACTTATGAAATTTTCTGGAACAACATTTACAGCAGCCCAGTGAATGTTGCTTAATGCCTTTCTCTGGAACAGATGAAAGCACCTAATCTTGAAGTTAACAAAAAGCGCATGAATTGTTTTTGTTAACTAATAAATATCAATCAAGTATTTTGAAAACCAACATTTTGCTTTTGCATTAAGCTATCATACGTTAAATGTAACGCTTTGTAATAAAAATCTATTAAACTCATGGTTATGATTAATCCTTAAAAAATTAGTATTAAATTCAGAAATCGTAAAATTTGTCTTGTTAATAAACATGGTATTTAATTAAAGCTATTAGTAATATATAAAATAAATTTTGAGTGGTACGATACTCGCTTAGGCAGCATATTATAAATTGTTGTAAAATTCTTCTTCACACCAATTTGATAGGTTCACTATATTTTTTATTGCATTTATTGGTTAATTTATCGCATAGGAAGGCAAACAATGTGTGGACTACATTTTCACATATATAAACCTTCAACAAATCCTATTTTACAAATATTTTCGTAAGGACTTCTTTAATTAATAATTGAAATAAAGACATATAAAAAAATTTACAGTTTAAAGCTTGTATTCTAGGCTAGTGTCTTCATTGATCATGCATTTATGGATGCTCCAATATTGATATCATTTGTATACAAAATTCAATGCAATGGGAATAATAGGCTGCATCATTCTTACTTTTTCGTAATTCCTCTCAAAAATTAATGAAATGTGAGTACTATGAATATTTTTTAAGTATAGTATTAAATTTTTTCCTCCACACACGATTAAGTTAAGTTATAATAAGTATTTAAGCCACATATGGGTTATTGTCCTCTTTCTTTTTGCAAATAAACATGGCATTGTTACAAAAAAATTTTTTTTTCAACCTAGGTTTTAATTTTAAGAACTCAAATCGTTTTGAGATTCTTATTGCTACACCACATTTGTCCATTAAAATAAAATAAGTTTTTTACAGTACTTCATTCTCTTTATGTTGCAATCTTACAAGTTATTTGGAAATAATTGAAAGTTATTTTCAAATATTCTATGATGGAGTGAATTTATTTTAACTTTTATAATTTGTATTTATGCGGATAGAAATGAAAATATATCAGAGTATAAATACAAAAATTTAATTAAGGATAAAAAAATTGGCAAAATAAATTGCATGAAAGTTTTAAACAGAAATCAATTTTAAATTTGGACTTGATGGAAAAGAGTACATATATACTGCACAAAAGTCATATAAAGTGACTTCATATAAATGCAAATTTCAAAGTTAATTAAAAAAAATTATATTTTCTACTTCAGTAGTTACCAAATTGATGCAATAAAAACTTGTTAAATCATCATAAAAGAACTGAAAATCACATGATAAATGGCAAAATAACGAATCTACAATCAATACGATTATAAAATTAAATTACAAATAGGATATTAAAAAATTGCATGCTACAGAAATCAAGCGCACGTTTCACAAAATTATTAATTATCATATAATTACCAAAAGCTGAGGACTAACTTAGTCTTGAGAGTGGACTATATATTCTAAGTGAATAGCTTGTATAATCTGACAGTCGTATTTTCTTTACAAAAAATCAGTTTCATTTTAGTACCTTGAACAAAAGTTAAATTATTTGAATACAGATAAAACTTTGAAATTAAAAATGCTACGAAAAAAAATTGAAATATTCATTTAATTTTGTACATTTAAATAAGCAAATAAAATGCGCATCAGAGAAATATTTTAAAAGCAATGTTACAAATGTGAGATTATAAGGTCATGTTTGCTTTTTCTCAAGGCTGTTAATACAAGATTTGGAACTATAACTGATTAAAACAATGAGTTTAAATTTTTTGGCAAAATTTGATTCATTTTAAACGCATATTTACTGCATTGGCTCTTTGCAAACAGTCAATAGCGATCAATGGACCATCGCTAAAAATATCGTTAACTACAATATTGTTAAATGGGCAATCTCTGCCTTTAAAACTCTAAAAAGCCCAGGGCCTGATGGAATTATGCCCATCATGATCCAGAAGGCAGAGGAGGTTATCATATACCAGTGCTAACTAGAATTTACAGAGCTAGCTTAGCACTGGGTTACATACCAAAGATATGGTAGAAGACCAGGATTGTTTTCATTCCTAAAACTGGCAAGGACACCTATGACCAGACCAAGTTTTACAATCCTATCAGTCTTTCTTCATTCTTTCTTAAAATTATGGAGAAAATCATTGATCGACATATAAGAGATTACTTGGGTAGTAATAGTCCCTTGCATGCTATTCAATTTGCCTATCAACCCGAAAAATCTACTGAAACTGCTTTACATCAACTAGTTTCTAAGATTGAAACCATTCTGGATCAAAAAGAAATTGCCTTGGCACCTTTCCTCGACATCCAAGATGCCTTTGATAATACTTCCCATCCATCCATCCTCAATGCACTTAGAGGGGCAGGGATTAATCAGACCCTGTGTACTTGGATTGAGGCCTTGATTTCGGATAGATGTATACAAATGAACATCTTCGGTGAATCATTTGAAAAAAAAGACTACTAGAAGTTGTCGTCAAGGAGGTGTTCTCTCACCATTACTTTGGAACCTAGTTTTAAATAGCCTTTAAAATATCTAAATGATAGGGGCTTTTATACGCAAGGATGGCATTGTCAACCTTATCCTTGGTAAAAATTTCGACATAACTTGTCATCTCATGCAGGATGCTCTAAGTTATGTAGGTCAATGATGCATGGATGATGGTTTATCCTCAGAAAACCTACCTTGTACCTTTTACACTCAAAAGGAAACGGAAGGGTTTTTTCATATCAAGACTTTTTGATGTTGAAATCAATGTGGCTTCAGAGGTGAAGTATCTGGGCATTTATTTAGACCAAAAACTCACCTGGAATAAGCACATTGATGATAAAATTAACAAAGCAAAGAAAAGCATTATGATTTGCAGGCAAATGCTTGGTAAAACTGGGGTCTACATCCAAAACTGATGTTGTGGATGTACGCAGCTATTGTCAGGCCCATTCTCACATTCACCTGTGTGATCTGGTGGCGTAAGGTGAAACAGAAGACTGTGACTGACAGACTAGGAGTTCTACAAAGACTGGCCTGTCTCTGCATCACAGGAGCAATGTCCACCGCACCAAACAGAGCATTGGAAGTTATGTTGGATCTGACTCTCTTAGACATCTTCATTTGCAGCATTGCCAGAATGACTGCATACAGAATGAAGCTACAAAACCAATGGTATCACCAACCTGTTGCCAAAGGGCACAGGGGTATTATCGGGAAAATCCTATTTTCCTGATGCCCTCGGACATCATGAAAAAGTCGTACATGTTAAAAAGGACATTTGAAATAGTTTTTCCAACTAGAGACGAATGGGATAACAGCATGTTCGAAACTAAAACAGGATATCTAATCTGGTACACAGATGAATAACTGAAAAACAGCCTCTCAGGACTGGGAGTACGTGGCGTGTCACCAAGAACCAGCCTATCTGTAAGCCTTGGGCGATAAGCTACGGTTTTCCAGGCAGAAGTTTTGGCCATTATCCACTGTCTGCGACTAAATATGAGGAATGGCTACCACGGTATGCGGATTCTCATTTTTAGTGACAGTCAAGCCGCTTTAAAAGCACTCAATTCTTTCGAAATCAAATCTAAAATGATTTTGGAATGTAGAAACCTTACAGAACTGGCAACAAGGTGATCCTTGTATGGGTGCCAGGGCACAAAGGTATCGAAGGTAATGAAAGGGCTGATGTACTTGCTAAACAAGGATCGTCTTTTGCTCCCATCGATGCAGAACCTTTTTGTGCAATCAATTTGAAGACCGCAAAAACTAATGTTCTTAGATGGGAAAAACGGAAAATGTATGAAGCTTGGCTCAACACTCCTGATCAAACCCACGCTAAAAGTATGATCTGTGGATCATCAGCAAGGATTGCATCTGAAATTCTAAGATGCTCTAGGCAGAAGATACGTTTAATCGTAGGCTTCATAACTGGGCACTACTATTTCAGAAAACACCTCCATAAAATGGGACTGTTTCAGCAAGACCCTATCTATAGGAAATGTCATACGCAAGAGGAAATGGCCAAGCATATCATTTACGAATGCGAAGCTCTTGCCCTCCCTAGATTAACTTCTTTAGGCATCATCCATACTAGAGAGTTACTCATAGACTCCATTCAAGGGTTATCGGACTTTATTAATAAAGTGGGTGACCCGAGCAACTGGAAATTGGAAAAACTGGGTTTAGAGTTAATAGTACGAAATGCTCATAAAAGCAGAGGTGCCCAATATAATACAAACCCAACTCTAAGAAGAAGAAGAAGAAGAACAAGAAGACATATTTTTTAGTATAATTGAGATGTTCCTGAAGCCCAGATTTCTTATTCTCTAAACTGAAACTAAACTCTTTGGCACGACAGTCCATGTGGGCCAAGGCCTACAGTGCCCCTCTCTGTTTTCCTGACCGAGAAGCCCTGGAGCGCGAAACATATATCCCGATTAGGTGGTCAACCTAACGCGAAACCCCCAGTTTTTAGTTCTCAAACATGCTTGATACTCAGTTTATCGACCCACTGAAGGGATGAAAGGCTGAGTTGACCATGTCCAGTCCAAGGATAAAACATCGAACCTGTGTCTTGGGAGTATGAAACACTATACCACTAAACATGGCTTCATTTCTTATCTTCAGATATCTAAGAAAAATTTCATTATAATATACTAAAATAGTATTTTATTATATTGGTAAATTTAAATTTGGACAATTTTCATAAGGAACATGTTTAGCCGTTGTTGTACGTTATGTGGAGTATGGCGATAGCTTGCCAATAGAATGGTAAATGATTTTTCTAATATTTGTTGTGTATAAAAAAATTTCAAGAACCATCCATCTGATTCTCAACTATTTTTAATCATTGAACACTGATTTTAAAAAGTGTCATAAATCAGTCCTAAAACAAAGCAAAGTATACCAAGAATTTATTTTGGATTACAAGAAAAAATCAAATTATATTCTTTATCGAATATTAAATATTTTCTGCACTAAGAAATGGAAAAATCATCACAATATTGCTTATAAAATTTGATTTGAATTTCTGCTCTTTATTACAAATATTAACTAATCTTTTTAAGTTCTCTTTTGCATGCAGAAATGTTCTGAAATCTCACTCTGCACCCCTTAATTGAGTAGAAACAAGTGCAAATTTTGAAACTGAGATTCTGAAAGTACTTGTCTTTTTAAAAATAATCCGGTAGATATGGTTTAAAGATGTTAACTCTTAAACGCCACCAATTAGAAAACAAAGCATGAACTTTACAGTAGAAACTCAAGCGCTTTAAAACTCTTTCATGACTGTTATTTAGCACTGTCAATAATTCAAATTGATGTAGTAAACACATTCTTACAAAAAGTATGTATTAATAATGTACAAGTAATAAAAATTAGGTCATTTGTCCTTTCACTATCTTTTCAGCTTTTTTTAAAGGTTATTCGTTGTAATCTCATCAACATCATAATAAAATTTTTAATCGGAATGTATTTTCTCAAAAATATGTTTAATGATAAAATGAATAAAAGCAAATTCACTTTAGAAACATTACAAAAAAAAAAAAAAAGAATTTATCTCTATATTAGCTGATAATGCCCTATAATATATATATTTTTTATATCCTTCATATGATGTATTTTATGTAAGACTATTTATACCAATTGTTTTGCTTTTTATCAATTTTATTTTGTACTTGATAGGAAAATGCATAAATGTTTCGATGTCATTTAAATAAGCATAACGCAACAAAATATACTTCAACTAACTTACTCCACTAGCCAGAAATCTACTTGACTTAAAATTTAGTATTAAACTGCCTAGTGAGTGGATCATGCTCTTCTGTAGGGAAGGTTCTTTGCTGGATCCTGGTTGAATAACGGGAAAAAAGTGTTGCGTTTCTGCTTTTTCTACGAATATCTGTGCTTGAGGATTTTAAGTGATTTTACTTCTTGTGAATAAATCCCAGGAAAGCAATACGCAGCAGATGTTCAAATGTCTTCGGCTAACAGGCTTTCCTCTCTGCGATGTCAAATATCAATCATCCCTTGCAAAATCCTTATAATGATTATTTTTAATCAATCATATTACTCCAACTATGCAAAACTTTGTAAATTTTTTACCATTTTCACTGAACATTTGCTCATTGAAATTTTACGAAAGTTTCAAGAAATCCCTAACTGGTAAACATGCTATCCGTGTCTTTAATAACTTAATTCTGTATGATAAATTTTAAAAGTGATAAAGTATTGGAAAATGTGACGCAAAAAAGAAAGAAAAGCGATTGTATTAAACAAGGAAGAAGGTTATACTTAACACCTCCTTCAAACATATGTTTAAGTTCATGCAAAATTGACAAGTGAAAATAATTTATTTGTAGTAAAAGTTTCTAAATGTTGTATTAAAGTCTTCTTTCCTATTACCAACTGCAGCTTGAGTCTGGTATTACGGGTGTCCACCTGAATTTTTATCAGAGGTGCGAGAACAAATGCACATTAAAAGAAGCATATTTACAGTTTTGATTTTTGAAATCATTTTTTATATTAATGTATTTTTAAATTTAAATTTTTCTAAATGCACTTGACCTTTCTAGTAGCACATATTTAGATTGAGCATTGAGAGCGCGTAACATCAAACTTGTGAGCTTGATTTTCTACCAGACAGAAAATTAGACGGTAGAAGATGACGGTTACAGCTTCACTTGTGACTTTTAGTAATTTATCTTATTTGAGCAACTTATCAAGATTTAAAACTGTCATTTCACTGCTTTTAAAATAAAAATTATTTTTGCAGCTTTAACATTTTTAATAAATTGACTGCAAGGAATTTTAAATTAAGAAGAATTTTTTATATTTATTTTATTTATTATACCACACAAAATAATTCTTTTACTATAAAATTTTCCTCAGATTCCTACTGTATCACTATGATTTTTTTTACTATAGAATATTATAGGTGGTTGAGAGATAATTTTGTGATTTGAAAACAGATTTCAACTCTTTTTAATCATTAAATATTTTTGAGAGCAAAATTATCTGAAAAAAAGCACTTTTAAAATAATTGGAGATTTTAATAATGCAACTGTTACTTGAATTGTGGAGTAATAGGCCAGTTTTAAGAGATGGGCAATGTTTCATTAAGAGGTTTGTGTATTATAATTAAAAATGCAAAAATCTTGAAAAATAATTTGATATTGAGGTATAGTTCAATTAAAATAAATGCTCTATAATTTATATTCATTAAAAACTTTAAATTAATTATAATATTTTATTCTAATAATCAATAGAAATGTACGTGGAGTATCGTATAGTTATATTGAGGGAAGACATTAATTTGTTTATATGGGGGAATTAAAAATGGCCAAAAATATGTTCATGAAATACGTGAATAGACCCCTTTCTCTAAAACGTAAATATTTTTTTCGAAAGTTATTAATTTTTAAACACATTAATATTTTTAATATTAACAATAAAACATGTTTGAGTGGGAAGTTTGCTCTCACGAGACCTTAAACCCTGTAGAAAATAGAAATATGTTATCTCATTATTTTACGACATTTTGTTTTTGGAGTATTTTAGGTTCTATTTTCAAATTCAAAAATCCACCTTAAAATTTCTTTCAGCCAAGTGGCCCAAAATTTGATTGTGATTACTTTGCTGTCATCCAAAGCAGTATTTCATAAAAAAAAACTGGAGACCATAAAAAAAGCTTTGATTTCAGAAAGCCCAATTTTCGCCATACTTTGTAAATATTATTTCAAAAAGGGAATGCTTTTCAAGTATAAATCAATCTAATTAGACAAGAAGATTTAAAATAATTTTAATTCAAATTAGTTTTCTTATTCACAAAGTTCTGCGCAACAAATAGCCGTAAAAAAACGTTTTCTTTTTGTTTTATGTAATCATTTTTAATTTCACTTAAGTATTTAATAAAATATTTAACTTAAATAATTCATTAAATTCCAAAAAAATATGAGTGCTTTAAAAGTTGTTGGAAACCATTAAAATATTTCAAATTAACTCTAATATAAAAATAAGAAAGAAACTATGTTTCGCGCGCGATTTCTTCTAGTTTCTCTCCGTAATTTTTTTAAAATTATTTCAAATCCAGACTGAAATAATAGAAAAGAATATTTAAAAATTTTCTTTAATTTACCTTTGCTTTGTGTTTTGACAATGTTAATCAATTCAATGAACTTCTGATATTCATCAGATAAGAAATTTACAAAATCTTAGTTGAGAAATGGATTTTTCTTTTATTTTTGCCATACAAATTTAACACTAAATACATAGAAAAATATTTTTGCGAAAGAAAAGCATGTTATGGAAAATTAATTTTTTTATAAACAAGCTGCTCTCACCTTTCTTTATAAAATTATTATACAATTTTTTTATATATATTAATGGAATAAAATGCATTTCAAAATTAATAACCCTTTCTTTTTATTAATGAGGAATGAGTTTTATTCGGAAAAAAAATTGTTTTTCTTATTTTATTGGGTTTAATAAAATATAAATTATTTTTATGAATATTTACTGTAATTATCTTACTTCTTATAACTCATTTAACAAATGGGATAAAGTTTCAATATTTTTTTAGTTATATTTTTAACTTTATTGAGTTTTGATACCTCTTTATTCACACAAAATTTTTGCCTTAATTACTTTTGGGAGCTGAAAATCTATATTGTAAAAGAAGCTTTTTGAGGAAAATATCTCTTTATTTCTATCACAGAATACCTACGTTGAGCTTGCAATTCTGGCGCTTCCAACGCAGAGATATTCAGAAAATTTTAAAGTATCAAAATTTCACATAAAATAGGTAAAGAGTCATAAATATTTACTATACAAATCAACTTTTATTGACACCATTTTTATTTCTTAACAGTTACAGGTCTCATCTTGCCTATCATAACTTTTTGGAGGCAACTAAAAACACCCCGTTTAAGAATAGCTTTTCCAAGACGTTGAATATAACCCAGGAGTGATTAAAAAATATGTAATATGAAATCAATGATATCCTTCTTAATATATTATTCATAATTTTAAAGGAAAAAAAAATCTAAACACCTTTATCCCAGAAAAAAAGCTAATAAGTAAAAATATCGATATCGTTAAAAATGATATTAATAGCAAATGTCATGAGCAAATGCAATCAGAATGATTCCAAGTTTTCAAGCTAATAATAACAACATAAGCAAAAAAGATTGAAGGAACATTATAATTACTCCTTTAATCATTTACTCTTTTTTTCTTTTATCTCCTCTCTTTTCATTCAATCAAATTTATAAGAATTAAAAACAGCAGGAAAAATTAATTATTATTTCTTCTATATCAATTTATTATTCATGATCCTGACATTTCAGACGCACTTATTTTACAGGAAAGGAAACAAAGGCCAGAGAAGAATTCGCAGGAATACTGATAAAAAAGCTTCGGCGAACAAGTGACGCCAGAAAACGTCAGAAAATAGGCATTCCGAAAGAACTCTTAAGATTTCCAGAAGGTGATAGAAATATCTGGCAGGGCACAGGCGACAACGAAAATTATTCACCTTTTTCTTTTGTTTTTTCTATTTTTCTCCCTTCGAAATAATGTTTGCGATTAACTTTTATCTATCTTTTTATGGTGAAGATTAATTCCTGAAATTTCTTCGTAAAGGTCATTAAATTATTTTTTGAATATTAAATATTAACTTTTTATTAAATTATTTATTAAAAATTAAATTACTTATTAATGGTGATGCTACAAAAAATTATTTAAATTAAAGAAAATAAAAAATTATTTTTTATTTTCTTTATTTAAAATAAATTTTATAATTACTATAATAAAATTTATTTTAAATTAAAAAATTTTGAAAATTTATTTTCTAAAAATCAACACTCTTATAAAGTTTTAGAAAATTTATTAATTTTATGAAATTATAAAGATCAAAGATATTTGTGGGATTCAAAAGATAGAACTTATTTTGACAAGTATGAAAAATGTTTTAGTCTAGGAAATAAGTCATATGGTTTACAAAATATTTAAAAATAACTGAGATGGGTCATAATTTGTCTTGATACTAAACATGGATTTTTTTATGAGAAGGAAATAAATTGAAATTCATAATCTTATTTTTTTATATTTAAATTCATCTTTAAATTAATTTAGATAAAATATACAGAACAAACTCTGCATTTAAATGTGTACTGCATTTAATATTATTATATTAAATAATAATAATAATATATATAATTAATATATATAACTGAAAATTTTGGTACAAATTTTATGTTGCTGAGGGTGCTTACAGGGATAATAGATTTTTAATGAAATAAATTCAATGTTAATTTTAAAAAAATTTGGAATTTAAGTAATATTTGTTAACAATTCATGTATATATTGCTAAGCCAAATTAAGTTTTAACATAAAGATACAATAATGCATACATTTTTTGATTAAGGCTTAAGGTCATAGAAAGCATTTATTGAAGTATGTGTAACTACCATTTATTTTTTATTATACAACTAAAAGTATAGGATTATATATATACATATTAAGAAATTTAGTAAAAATTAATTATCATTGAAGAATTAGTTTAGATTTTTAAAAATTCAGGAATTTTTTGTTTTTTGTGTTTTTGTTACAAAAAATATAATAAAAATTATCATATTTTTTGTTTTTCATAAAATAATTTACATGAAAATTATTTTAATAAAATTTGAAATGTGCTTATAATTTCCTTGTCATTTATATAAAGACTTATAATTAACATAAAAAATTATCTCAAATATTTATTTCATAAATATAATTACATTATATTCAAAACAATGATGTAATTCAATGACTTGATTATGAAATTTCAATATTTAAAAAAAATAATCAAAATATAAAAAATGTCAAAAAATAACACATTTTGTGTTTCAATATAAATAAATTTAAATATACATCAGATGTCTCGATAAATAAACAGTCATAATTTCAGAAAATTGATATTACCCATCAGTCAAAATATATATTAATAATTTAATATGATGTAAGCAGTTTCATTGGTTCAATTGAATAAAAAAATTTATTTTATCTTTCAAATTTCTATTTAAATTTATCTTTAAATTAATTTAGATAAAATACACAGAACATATTCTACATTTAAATGTACTGTATTGTAAGTTATTAAAACGTTGATTCTGTTTAATATGTATAAAAAATTCTCTCAATTATTTATTTTAAGAATATAATTATATGATATTCAAAACAAGGATGTAATTCAATGAATTTGATTAAATTTAGATTATGAAACATACACCAGTTTTGCTGAATAATGATAATTTTCAAAAAAATGATCAAAATATAAATAAATTTGTATATAATTATATATATATATATATATATATATATATATATATATATATATATATATATATATATATATATATATATATATATATATATCAGATGTATCGATAAATAAACAGTCAAAATTTCACAAAACTGATATTCCTCATCAGTGATATTGTGATATTTAAATAATTTAATATAATGTAAATAGAGTTTCATTGGTGCAATTATACAATGACGTAACATGGTCAAATGACATGACGTCATTATTTCTTCTCTGTGACCTCACGAAGAAATTCTCCAAGCAACGAATTCTCGGAATTTCACCGGAGAATGCTCTAGTAGTTTCTGCCAGGCTTTCCGAGATCGGAGCTCGACCTCCGAGAACGTGTTTACACATTCCGATTTCGCAATGGCAACGGGTTCCGAGTAGAGATGGCCGTTATTTAATGGAACTGTTATTTAATAACTGTTATCAACAAATAATTGTTTAATAAATAACACGTTCTTTAAAAATTATGTTATTAAGATAACGTTTTTCTTTTCCTTAACTGCTGAAACCGTTCTTGTAATGGTAACTTCTCAAAGTCGTTGTGGTATTGTAGAACGTTTCCACTTTATGTTATTTTATAGCGTTAAAGCTGTTCTCATTGTTTTGTAACGTTAAAGCTGTTCTCGTTGTTTTGTAACGTTAAAGCTGTTCTCGTTGTTTCGTAACGTTAAAGCTGTGCTCGTTGTTTTGTAACGTTAAAGTCGTTATCGTTGTTTTGTAACTTCCAGAATATTAAAGCTGTTCTCGTTGTTTTGTAACATTAAGGCCGTTATCGCTATTTTAGAACTTCCGGAACTTTAAAGCCAATATCGTTGTTTCGCAACGATATTTTAAGTTGCTATTACGTTGTTTTGGTTTCTAACATTGACATTGAGTTTTCTCGGGACCACATTCCAAGCTTTTGTTTGGCCCGTAGCATTGCTTACAACTAAGAATGTATACTTTTCTGTTCCTCAGTTTGATGAAGGAAGATAAACTGAAAAGCGGATGAAGAATAAATATATTTCATTTTAAAAGAGATTAAAACATTTGTAAAAATGGGAATTTTTAAAAATACATTTTATGTTAATATTTTATGGGCATTTTATTTATTTTCAGCCTTTATTTATTATTATTTTTTGTGAATTTTAGCAAATTTTTTATTAAGCTGAAACATTTTTTTAGAAACTTGAAACTATGCTCGCATATCAAAGCAAGCGTGAAATACTTTTAATTCAATTTCAAATTTTAGGAATCAAATTTTATCAATTATAAAGATTTAAAGAAGAAACTAACGTACCATTCGATAAAATTTGGATCAAACTAATAATATATATATATATATATATATATATATATATATATATATATATATATATATATATATATATATATATATATATATATATATATATATATATATATGAAATTTACTTTAAGAATTAATATATTGTAAAAATAATTTTTTGAGACTTATAAATTTTTTATTTATTGAGAAAGCATGATCATACATTTTTAGAATTAATTTATATAAGTAAAATTTTAATTATTTTAAATGATAATATACTTGATTACATTGAAATAATATTCTTAATGCAATAATTTTACAGTCCTAAAAATGTATTTGATGTACTGGAATAAAAGAGTTGCATCATATTTCTTGTTGAAAGCCATTTATAAAATTTGTGTTGAAATAAAAAATATTATTGTTGTTAAGTTATTAAGAATCATGATAATAAATGTTGCAATGTATATAATTATATAAAATTAATTCATGTATATTTGGTAAATGTAGTTGTATTTATTTAATATTTGAAAATAAAATCACAATAAAATTAATATCCTACGTATTACAGCTGAAAATTCTAAATTTTCATCATTTATCTTTCAGGCTAAGTTAACTTAGCCTGAAAAATAAATTACAATTGTAATTATGAGGAAAACAATTGTTCATAAAAAGATCTTTTCTGTAGTTTTATTCCTATCTAATTTCAATATAAATCTTTAAATATAATTAGCACTACTCATAACATATTTAATTTTATATAACTGTAAAATAAATTACCAGATATTAAACTGCATACTTACGAAAAACATTCTGAAGTATCAGCTTGTAATATTGAATTATCTTCAGGCTCTTATAAGAATTTTGAAGAAAAGGTTGGTTTAGTAAGAATTGAAGATATTTCACATTAGCATTTATCAGAAGCATTATTTTACTTATTTTTTAAATGTAGACATCAGTATTTTTCAAAAAAGTTTAAATAAATGAATTTTAACAGAGTATTAAAATTGCTTAGTTGAATACAGTTTTGATCTGAAGGATATTTTCATAAATTTTATCCCGAAATTGTTATTAATTTATTTTTAAATTTCTAAGTATTTAATGATTTTTAAGAACTTTGAGATTTTTTATAAAAGTAAACTAAGATACTTTTTACACAATCTTTTCATTTGAATTAGCATTCTTATAAATCTTGTACCATAAAAAATATGCGTTAAATTTTTTAAAATTTTCAGTACAATATACAGACAATTTATATCATAAAGTCTAACAACTTGAAGCAGTTGAATAGTATTTCTTCAAATATCTATAATGTGTTCGTTATGAGAGAGCTTCTTCGTAAACAGAGACTGGGTTTTATGTATCATAAGACAGTAACTTGTAAACTTTAAGTACCTACACTGACAAATTAGATTCAATCATCCCTTTTCTTCAGAAGTTGTTAGACAAGATCAAAAATCTTCCACTCCGAAGAATGCTATTGTTCCAATAGCCATGGAGTTAACTCTTAAGACCATTAATGGCTTTAAGAGTTAACTCTATCCAGTTAACTCTTCTCCAGTTCACAATTGTGAACTGGACTGATTACAGTAAACATTTGGGCAATATACATTTTACTACAACATTTCAAATTATCTTTCCAGTGCATTTTTAGCAGTATTTATACATTTTTCCAGTACATTTTTAACAGTAGATATATAATTATAGTAATATTATTTCTTTATGTGGATATTATTTTATGTATTTTTAATGTTATTTCTCTCTATATAACCTATGATATTATATCATTATTTTAAGCATACTTGTCTTTCAAGATGAGTGCCTGAGAGTTTTCCAAGCTTACTCCCTTGCATAGACATTTGCAGTCTATTTATTTAAAACATTTACACATTAAAGTAACTTTTCTTCAATTAAATTTAAAATGAATAAGAATTACATTAATTTGAATGACCATAATAAGTAAATAACTATGCAATTTTATATAACATATATTCCTCAACAATCATAAAAAGAAATGACAAGTAAAAACTGTTTTTATGGTATGCAAAGTAAAAATGTTAATTCTGTTTATTAATTTAATCTATTTGAGCTCTTATGATATCAAAAGATACTTGCAGATCAAACAATAGAAATTAAAAAATTTATTAGATGATAAAATTCTTCATTTATAACAAAAACTTTTGTATATGCAAATAATTTTAAAAACTGTAAATTTATGTATTGTGTCAATAGTAAAAAACTGCATCTGAATTATTTACTGTAGTAATGTGTTTATCTATTTTACAGAAGCAATTTTCATACATTTTTATTTAAAAATACGGTTTAATTGTTAGTACTGTAAATTCACACACACACACATTTTATTAATACCACATAGCTCTCTTATTTTTACTACTCCGTGAGGAGTAATTTTATCTAGTAAAAATATTTAATAAATACACAATTGAGGCATATAGAACGGTGAAATCATGTATATGAAGTAAAATTCTATAACTTATCATAAAGGCAAATTACTCTATATTCGAATATTTTCTCGTAGGTGCTAAGTATTCTGGTTTACATATATAATTCTTTATTTTTAAAGAAAATATTATTTTCTATTTATGTTCATAAATATGTAATATAATATATATATATATATATATATATATATATATATATATATATATATATATATATATATATATATATATATATATATATATATATATATATATATATATATATATATGTATATTAGTGTCATATGACATTTGTATGGATCCGATATTCCTTTTATTACATAGATTTATATGAAAATTAAATTCAATTAAAATGTTTAATATTGAAAAAGAAATTTATATGAAATAGTAAAATATAATTAATTATTAAATATAAGTTAGTTTAATTTATATCGCAGGTTAAATTATCATTAATATGATTTCACTATTTGAAAACTGTGGTTCGATACTGATGTTACCATAAATAATGATGGGTGGTGCTCTTTGGATATTGATTAATCGCATGGTTATATTTATAATTTGAGAAGATAGTAAAATTAAGAAATTTCGATCAAAATTCAATTTTTTAATTATATTGTGTCTCTAATTAGAGAAATACTTTTTTCAAGAAGATATATTTTAAGATTTATTGGAGCATAAGTGATATACTCACTAGTAATCTTTAGTGTAAAAGAAACATCAGTTCTTCTTCTTCTTCTTCTTCTTAAGGTTGGGTTTGTATGTCATTGGGCACCTCTGCTTTTATCAGCATTTTGTACCAAACATCAGTTATCATTTATAAAAATTTATAATAGAAATTACATTGAAGAATAAATTAAATTCATCTTGTGAGAAACTGAATTATGTTTGGTTTAAAAAAATTCAAATTTAGTCATATTTTATACATTAAAGTAATAAAATATATTAATAAGCAGTTAAGATCATTAAGAAACAAATTATGTAAATACGCATTACTTAAGAATTTTTAACTGAAAAAAATCAATTGATAGTAAAAAAAAATTATAAATCTTATTTAATCCATTGCAATTATTTTAAAAAATAAGTAAATAAAAATCAAGCTAGACTTAAATGTTGAATTTCCGTATAATAAAGTAGGAAATTATTAAAAAAAATTTGATTAAAGAATATAAACAAAATCATTAAAATTTCTTTCAATAAGTGATTTTCGATGCTCAGTCACTAAAATTCCCCTTTATACTTCAAACCTCATTTTCTCAAAAAACCAGTTTTGTCACCCCGCGAAAGCTTCCTTTCGCTCCAGTGAATTTCCAAGAAGGCCAAAGGGAACGGATTTCTTGGAATAACTTTCAAAACAGCCGTTATTTGATAACGCTTTCTAGAACATGTTATTTCCTTGGAACGTAACATTGATAACTAGTTATTCAAAAATAACTGCTTTTGCCATCTCTACAACACAGGAGGCTAGATCCTTCATCCTTGCAAATACGCGTTCGTTCTCTGATTGGTCACATTATTTGTTACTGGTGCTGTCATCTATCGGTTATTCAGAAATTTCTAAAGTCATTTTCAAAAATAAGGTGCATTCCCGATCACGTTGTCTTTCATCAAAATCATAAAAAAATGACAAGTAATAACTGTTTTTATAGTACGTAAAGTATGGAAAGTAAAACTGTTAATTCTGCTTATTAATTTAATTTATTTGAGCTCTTCTGATATCAAAAGATACTTGTAGATTAAACAATACAAATAAAAAAAATTATTAGTTGGTTAATTCTTCATTTACAACAAATTTTTTTTTATATTCAAATAATTTTAAAAATTGTAAATTTTTGTATTGTGTCAGTAATAAATAACTGCATCTGAATTATTTATTGTAGAAATGTGTTTATCTATTTTACAGAAGCAATTTTCATGCATTTTTTATTTAAAAATACTGTTTAATTGTTAGTACTTTAAATTCACACATTTTATTAATACAACATAGCTCTCTTATTTTCTCTTCCCCGTGAGGAGTAATTTCATCTAGTAAAAATATTTAAGATAAATACACTATTGAGGCATATAGAACAGTAAAATCAGACACACATGTATATGAAGTAAAATACTATAACTTATCAAAAAGGAAAATTCCTATATTCGAATATTTTCTCGTAGGTGCTAAATATTCTGGCTTACATATAAAATTCTTTATTTTTAAAGAAAATATTATTTTCTATTTATGTTCATTAATATGTAATTTTATAGTAAATGGCACCTGTATATATCCAATTTTCCTTATATTACACAGATGATTTATATGAAAATTAAATTCGATTAAAATGTTTAATATTGAAAAAGAAATTTATATGAAATAGTAAAATATAATTAATTATTAAATATAAGTTAGTTTAGTGTACATCACTGGTTAAATTATCATTAATATGATTTCACTATTTGAAAACTGTGGGTTCGGTAGTGATGTTACCATAAACAATGACGGATGGTGCCCTTTGGATATTGATTAATCGCATGGTTATATTCATAAGTTGATAAGATAGTTAAATTCAGAAATTTTGATCAAAATTCAACTTTTTATTTATATTTTGTCCCTAATTAGAGAATTACTTTTTCCAAGAAGATATATTTTAATATTTATTCGAGCATAAGTGATATACTCAATAGTAATCCTTAGTGTAAAAGAAACATCAGTTATAATTTGTAAGAATTTATAAAAGAAATTATAATGAGGAATAAATTAAATTCATCTTGTGAGAAACTGATTTATGTTTGATTTAAAAAATTTCAAGTATAGGTATATTTTATATATTAAAGTAATAAAATACATTAATAAGCAGTTAATATCATTGGGAAACAAATTATGTTAATACACATTATTTAAGAATTTTTAACTGAGAAAATCAATTGACAGTAAAAAAAAATTATAAATCTAATTTAATCCATTGCAATTATTTTAAAAAATAAGTAAATGAAAATCAGTCTAGACTTAAATGTTGAACTTCCGTATTATAAAGTAGGAAATTCCTAAAAAATTGATTAAAGAATATAACAAAAATCATTAAAATTTCTTTCTGTAAGTGATTTTCGATGCTCAGTAACTTAAAGTTCACCCTACACCTCATTTCCGAAAAAAAAAACAGTTTTGTCACTCCACGAAACTTTCCTTTCACTCCATAGAATTTCCAAGCAGGCCAAAGGGAACGGATTTCTTGGAATAACTTTTCCAAAAAGCCGTTATTTGATAACCTTTTTAGAACATGTTATTTGCTTGGAACGTAACGTTGATAACTAGTTATCCAAAAGAAACTGCTTTTGCCTTTATTTAAAGTAAAGGATGCTTTGGTGTTGTAATCTTGGCGAGAAATTTATAATTTTTTTAGGGTTGCCATTTTTTGTATAATATAAATATCACTCAGAATCACGAAAATTTGTTTATGACCATCTGGAATTCATTTTTTAAGAGGAAAGAAGCCAAGGCTTCTTTCCTTAGCAAACAAAAATTAGAACTTTTTTTTATAACACACACACACATACATATATATATATATATATATGTATATATATATATATATATATATATATATATTTATATATATAAAATATATATATATTGTTACAAATTTGTAAATAATGATTATATTTGTCTTAAAATATCTCAGACAGATCGGAAATTCTCACCTTTTTGGGCAAAAATTGCGGTATTTAGACGTATTGTAGTTTAAAAGCTGATTTCCTAATGATTTGGCGACTTGGCGACAGTTGGCGAGATTCTTGGCGACTTGGCGACGGTTGGCGAGATTCTTGGCGACTTGGCGAGAAATCGATACTTCTGGAAACATCCATCACCTAAGCTCTAGGACCAATATTTTTCGAGATAGCCTAGAAGCTTCCAGAACCTTGGCGAAATTGGTAGATTTCTCCGCCAAGTCAGGTATAAATACCGCAGCCCGACATGGAAGAGTCAGAGTTTTGTGAAGACAGTCAGTGAGTGAAGACGATTAGTTGTGACTGCTAGTTGTTCTCTGTCTGAGGTATTTGAGACCTGTGATTGGAAGCTATTTCTTATTGTATCTGACGAATTGTAGCTGTATAATTGTGATTGTTACAGCGGGAATTTCGTTTATCTAGTGAAGTTTTTTTACGAATAAAAGTCTTGTGTTCATTAAGTGGTTGCTTTATTCAACTCTCAATCAACACGAACCCGTGGAGCTCGGTACAACTGGTGTCAGAATCGGGGTTGAAGAGTTGATGCAGCGTGTCACAAGAAAAATGGATATGGATTTAATGAAAAGTCTTCTCGAAAAATTAGCGGAGCAGATGGCTGAGATGAAAGCTGGACAAGAAGAGATGAAAGCTGGACAAGAAGAGATGAAAGCTAGACAAGAAGAGATGAAAGCTGGACAAGAAGAGATTAAAACCGAGATGATGAAAGAGATGAAAGCTGGACAAGAAGAGATGAAAGCTAGACAAGAAGAGATGAAAGCTGGACAAGAAGAGATTAAAACCGAGGTGATGAAAGAGATAAAATCTGGACAGGAGGAGCTTAAAAAGGAACTTAAGAAGGACATTGTAAGTGTTAAAGAAGAATTCTCCAACATCATTCAGGAGAAGATGATTGCAATGGAAGATAAGGTAACTTCAGTTGAAACTAAAGTTCTGGAGATAGAAGAAAACGTTGAAGAAGCATTAGACAATATGAATAAGAAGATTGAAAGCTTGGAGAAGCAAATATCAAACAAACATGAGGAACCGAACGTGACATTTGTGCCTTCCCTAGCCAATATTAAACTCTCAACATTTGATGGGAAATCATCCTGGCAAGTATACAAGACCCAGTTTATGATGGTAGCGGAAGCTAATGGATGGAATCCCCGAGCCCAAGCTTTTCACCTGGCGGCTTCTTTAAGAGGAGACGCGGCTGACATCCTCGAGACGCTTCCGGAGGAGCAGAGGCACGATTTCCAAGCCCTATCGAGTGCGCTTGAGCTGCGGTTTGGAGATAAGTGCACTAAAGAATATAGCAGACTACAGTTAAAGTCCCGCTATCAAAGAGCGGGTGAAAGTCTGCAAGAATTGGCTGCCGATATTCAGCGACTTTCCCATCTAGCATTTTCGGACTGCCCAGCTGAGACACGTGAAGATCTGGCTCTCCATCACTTCATCGATAGTGTGCGGGATCCGGAGATACAGAAAACACTTAGACTCGCCGATGTCAAAGATATCGGATCTGCCCTAGTATACGCACATAAGATAGAGGCTGCCCAGCAGGCCGCGCGTAAAGACCGGCACTCAATCAGAGCCGTCTCTGCTACTGATACGGACTGTAATCTAAGAAAGCAAATTGAAGATCTGCGGCGAAAAGTCCGTAGCTTAGAATTGAGTAAAGGTGGCAGAAACATGAAGATTCAGTGTTGGACTTGCGGTGCAGTCGGACACGTCCATAGAGACTGCCCGAAACGAAAAGATGGTGGAAATGATCTTCCACCACAGCAGGGAAACTAATATGTGGCCATCTCGCGGGGCGGAGATGTCCAGAGAGTCAGAAGCCCCATTTCAAATTGTTTCACATTTCTTCCGTAAGTAGCGGCGACAACGGACTTTTCGTTATGGGACATGTCAACGAAGTTCCCTGCAGAATGATAATCGATACTGGAGCCAACGTAACTATCATTAGGACAGATATGGCTCGCAAACTTGGTGAGAAACTCATCTGGACGCCGCCCTGCATTACCCTCCAAACTGTGACAGGTGATAAGATTAAAGTGCATGGAAAAGTCAATCTAAACATTGCATTTGGTAATGCCGTGTACCATCATATGGCATATGTCGCTGATATAAATGACGAATTTATTCTCGGACTGGATTTCCTCAAAGAAAACCATTTCAAGTTAGATTTTAAAAATAATGAACTACACTCATGTTCTGAAGACATAGCGATTTTTAAGACGAAATATTCAGATATTAAAACAGTCCATCATATAACTGCAAAGAGTGAAATAACATTACCACCAAGAACTGAGACAATAGTTTCCGGAGCTCTTTCAGAAGATAATAATTTTCATTATGGATTGACTGAATATCCAGATTCCGACAATAGCGTTAAAGGAGTACTAGTGGCTTCTTCCCTCGTCGACCTTTCACGAAATGTAATCCCGGTAAGAGTTGCTAATCTAAGCAATAAGGTAAAACTAATAAAAGAAGGAGAAGTGCTGGCGACTTGCACTCCAGTGACCTGTATTAACCGAAATTGTCAAGCCACACTATCTGAGCCTCCTGACACTCTAATTAATGAACTCCTTCAGAGAGCAGAGTTAGATGATAAACAGAGGAATGCTGCAAGAAATTTATTATTAGAATTCGGAGATCTCTTTTCCAAGAAATCAGATGATGTTGGGCGAACCAAATTGACGCAGCACCGAATCAATACAGGAAATCATCCACCCATTAAACAACATCCGAGAAGATTGCCATTCGCTAAGCAGGAAGAGGTGGATAATCTTCTGATGGAAATGCAGCAGAATGACATTATTGAGCCATCAGAGAGTCCTTGGGCTTCGCCTATTGTTTTAGTTCGGAAGAAAGATGGTTCTACCCGATTCTGCGTTGACTATCGTCGGTTAAACAACATCACTAAAAAAGATAGTTACCCTCTTCCTAGGATTGACGATACACTTGATGCTTTATCCGGAAAACAATGGTTTTCGACTTTGGATCTCAAGAGTGGTTATTGGCAAGTAGAGATACATCCTGAGGATCGAGAAAAGACTGCATTCACCACAGGACAAGGACTTTGGCAGTTCAAGGTTATGCCATTTGGGCTTTGCAATGCACCTGCAACGTTTGAGCGCCTGATGGAGACAGTATTACGAGGACTTTCCTACGAAGCCTGTTTGGTATATTTGGACGATATCATTATTGTAGGGCGCACATTCGAAGACCATTTAAGAAACATCCGAAAGGTGCTGGAAAAATTAAAAATGGCCAACCTGAAGCTGAATCCTTGCAAATGTAATTTATTCCGACGTGAAGTAAGCTATCTGGGACACATTATCTCTGCTGAAGGTGTAAGAACAGATCCTGAAAAGATCTCCGCAGTTAAGGACTGGAGTCGTCCAAAAGATGTCCACCAATTAAGAAGTTTTCTTGGACTATGCACATATTACAGGAAATTTGTTAAGGGTTTTTCAAGTATTGCCAGACCTCTTCACAAGTTGACAGAAGTTAAACAGAGATTTCTATGGACAGATGAATGTGAGAAAGCTTTTAAACAACTGAAGGAGGCGTTGACATCTTCGCCCGTTCTTGCATATCCCCAGCCCGAAAAATTATTCATTTTAGATACGGATGCCAGCAACGAAAATATCGGAGCTGTTTTGTCGCAAGAAATTGATGATAAAGAATATGTCATTGCTTATTGGAGTAAATGTCTATCGAAACCAGAGCGGAATTACTGTACAACCAGGAAGGAATTGCTGGCAATCGTTAAAGCCATAGAACATTTCCACCATTATCTCTATGGAAGAAAGTTCTTGCTCCGGACAGATCACGCATCCTTAACCTGGCTTTTAAATTTTAAAAATCCGGAAGGACAGGTAGCCAGATGGATTCAACGACTCCAGGAGTTTGACTTTGAAATACGTCATCGCAAAGGAACTCTTCATGGAAATGCTGATGCACTATCAAGGAAACCGTGCAATGAAAGCTGCCGATATTGTTCGAGAGTAGAGAAGAACTATCAGTTAGTAAATCCTTCGGTACGCCAAGTTACTGTTTCACCTCCACCGAAACCAGACCCATGGAGTGATAAAGGACTTAGAGAAGCTCAAAAAGAAGACCCAGATATAAATCCAATTTTAGAATTAAAAGAATCTTCCTGTATGAAACCAAGTTGGCAGGATATCTCCACCTACAGTCCTGCTACTAAGCAATATTGGGCTCTTTGGGACTCACTCCATATAAGAAATGGTGTCTTGTACAGGAAATGGGAGTCCGATGATGGACGTAATTTTAAATGGCAGCTTGTTCTTCCAAAATCAAGAATTTCAGATGTTTTGAAAGAATTGCACAGTAGCTCAACTGGAGGCCACTTCGGAGTAATGAAAACTCTACAGAAAGTTCGAGAACGCTTCTATTGGAGCAAAACGAGACAAGATGTAGAGAAATGGTGCCAATCTTGTGATGACTGTGCGGCACGTAAAGGACCGAAGAAACGTAGCCGAGGAAGGTTGCAGCGGTACAACGTAGGAGCACCTTTTGAGAGGATAGCATTGGACATTTTGGGTCCTTTACCACGATCCTCAAATGGCAACAAATACATACTAGTTGTCATGGACTACTTTACTAAGTGGCCTGAAGCGTTTGCAATCCCCGATCAAGAGGCGACTACAGTAGCCGAGGTTCTAGTGCAACAATGGGTTTCCAGATTCGGCACACCCTTACAAATTCATTCTGATCAAGGGACAAATTTCACCTCTGTTGTGTTTAAAGGAATGTGTCAAATTCTCGGAATAGACAAGACGCAGACCACGCCACTACACCCACAATCGGATGGCATGGTAGAGAGGTTTAACAGAACCATCTTGAATAACCTCTCCCTTATGGTTTCCAGAAATCAGCAGGATTGGGATTTGAAGCTACCGCTGTTTCTGCTTGCATATCGCAGTGCTGTCCATGAGACTACCGGATATACTCCTTCACAGATGCTCTTTGGTCGCGAACTTCGTCTCCCTTGTGATCTTCAGTTTGGTCGTCCACCGGATACATCTTCATCGCCAGAGGAATACCTTCGAGACCTTCAGGCACGTCTTGAAGATGTCCATAACTTTGCTCGAGACCGAATCAACCTGACGACCGAAAGAATGAAGACAAGGTATGACACAAGAGCGACGGGACATGAATTTCAAGAAGGTGACAAAGTTTGGTTGTGGAACCCGATTCGACGTAAAGGACTTTCTCCAAAGTTGCAAGCCAACTGGGAAGGTCCCTACACAGTCCTAAAAAGACTGAACGACGTCGTGGTTCGTATAAGAAAATCAGCTGCTTCAAAACCAAAGGTAGTACATTATGATAGATTAGCTCCTTATCGTAATGTAGAGTAAAAATTTGTAGACCATGGTCTCTTTGTAAATAGTATAGATAATTTTAATCTTTTCTATTTTCTTGTATTTTTAGTTGCTTGTGTATGTAATGTGCTCTGTATCCTCTTGAAATGTAAATTCTTTTATATTAAATTTGGCCTCCTATCAGGGGATTGTACTGCCCGGGACGTGCAGTCCTTGAGAGGGGGGCAATGTTACAAATTTGTAAATAATGATTATATTTGTCTTAAAATATCTCAGACAGATCGGAAATTCTCACCTTTTTGGGCAAAAATTGCGGTATTTAGACGTATTGTAGTTTAAAAGCTGATTTCCTAATGATTTGGCGACTTGGCGACAGTTGGCGAGATTTTTGGCGACTTGGCGACGGTTGGCGAGATTTTTGGCGACTTGGCGAGAAATCGATACTTCTGGAAACATCCATCACCTAAGCTCTAGGACCAATATTTTTCGAGATAGCCTAGAAGCTTCCAGAACCTTGGCGAAATTGGTAGATTTCTCCGCCAAGTCAGGTATAAATACCGCAGCCCGACATGGAAGAGTCAGAGTTTTGTGAAGACAGTCAGTGAGTGAAGACGATTAGTTGTGACTGCTAGTTGTTCTCTGTCTGAGGTATTTGAGACCTGTGATTGGAAGCTATTTCTTATTGTATCTGACGAATTGTAGCTGTATAATTGTGATTGTTACAGCGGGAATTTCGTTTATCTAGTGAAGTTTTTACGAATAAAAGTCTTGTGTTCATTAAGTGGTTGCTTTATTCAACTCTCAATCAACACGAACCCGTGGAGCTCGGTACAATATATATATGTATGTATGTATATAGATATACATACATATATGTATGTATATATATATATATATATATATACGTATGTATGTATGTATGTATATATATATATATATATATATATATATATATATATATATATATATATATATGTATGTATGTATGTATGTATGTATGTATATATATATATATATATATATATATATATATATATATATAATGGAATAGAATAGAATAGATCTACGAGATTTCAATATGATCATTATGTGACTGATTTCAGGGAATTACTGTCGCTAAGTTGCCACAAACATAACATTTATATCGACTTTATAAAAACTTAACCTTTATAACATGTTTATATATTTTAATTCATATACTAATGAAATATTGCTATTTCAAATAAGAGTTCATATTTAAAAAATTTTTTTAAACATCCTATATTAACTGTGCTAGAATGTGACTGAACTTTAATGTGCATTTTATTTTATATTTTGTTCTTACGAAAGTATCTATATAAAGTTTTCATTTGTGCCATCATTGTTTTTCATATGATGACGATTTCAGTACATGCTTTGGAGTGTTTGAGTTAGTTTTTAATTTAACTTAAGAATGAAATACTATGAATTATATAAGTGAATTTAAATCCAAATTACAAAATTATATAATTATGTAATATTTTTAAAATAATTTTTATATATCTTTAACTATCCTTGTGTTTTAGTTGGAATATTCTGCCTAAGTATTAGTTTAAAGAACGCTAAGAATTTCCTTTCTTTGAAGGAAACCATGTGATAATGATATGAAACCATGTAAGGATACAACATTGAATACCATTTTGGTAAAATATATTATTTTCCTTCTTCAAGAAATAATAAAAAAATGACGGTTTGTATCTCTATCCATTTTAGAATCTTGAAGAGTGTAAGTTAGTAACACATTGTTTTCTTTTTAAGCTGAAAATGAATGCCAAATTTTAAAATTAAGATTTCAAAGTAAAATAATATATATATTAAGAGAAAAAACTTAGCCATATCTTGTTCCACACTAAAATGTTTGTTACAAAACTAGCTACTTCAAGGAATTTATTTGTGAGTTAGTTTATACATTTGTGAGTTAGTTTATACTGTATGTGTTCATGTTAATGTATCAAAAAACAAGGTCATAGTTTATATCAATGTAATCTCATGGGAAAATTGCAATAAATGGAAGTTTCCTATGGTGTTGTTAAATGAAAAATATTTATAATTGATTGCTATTTCAGGGGATTTATACCTGTGATTTGGCATCTATCCCATAGAAATGTAACTAAATTTTAATAATTACTGAATTAATTTGAGTTTTTAAAATTAATTTATAATAAATTGAGAGAATTTGTAAAAGATAATCTCATCAAGAGAAATATGCATTTGATGTGTGTGTGTGTGAGAGAGAGAGAGAGAGAGTGGGGATTTAATTATCAAACTAAGATATGTGGAAAATCAGTTTTAATAACAATTACTTCTGGTTTAAATGAGTGAAATTACATATTTAACTAATAAAAATCATATCAGAATAGCAAGTTTTTAAGAAAGTTGCTAAAAGATTTTCAAAAATAAACTAATGAAATATAATTTTACAATCATCAATTAAATTAATAAGTGTGACTTTAAAGGTCTTTTTTTAGATAAATAACATCATTTACAGTTAATGTAAACTCAATGTAGATTCATCTTAAGTATAAAAAATAAAATAAGTTTAAATTAAAGTTATTATATAATAAATAAAGCCTCATTGACATCCATTTTGAATATAAACATACAATTTTTTGAAATTTTTTTTATGTTGGCCAAAGAAAAATTTCCATTGTTCTTGTAATATTCAATTAAATATAGTAAACCTGGAACAGTTCACAAACTCAGTTATAAGATATACCATTTCAACAAATAGAGGAGAAATGAATAACAGTTTGCAAGACAATTTTTATATAATAATTTTATTATTCCCTCAGATTTTAGAATTTGGAAATTACTCAATGTGGAAAAATCTGATTAGTTTCTTTAATCATAAAATAAAATGCTGCACAAAATATCAGGCCAAAACCGAAAATTCTTTCAATATGGTACAGTACTAAACTTTCTTTATGAAGAGCATATGTATAGGTAGATGTTCATAAGATTTTAATCTAACAATTGGAATAAAACAGCAAATATAAATGACTTTGGTGTGTTACTTTGTTTAAAAGAAAGTATAAAAAATTAAAAAGTTCTATATTTTTCTCGATTACTGTAGACACGATGATTATCAGAATTTTATTTTTCATCTAGTAATAACTATACCATGAGTAAAACATTAGTTTTTATCTATCAAAAGTACAGTTAACTGATATAATGCTCCCAGTATAACTGCCTTAAAAATTTTTTGAATGTTAAATTCATCGTGGCTTTTTAACTATAATTTATAGTAGGAAGGTTTCCGGATTTTGGGGCATTATAAGGAAAAGTCTGGCTTGAGTACCAGGCTATCAACTATTCAAACTGCTCTTCAGTTAGGGGAGTTTAAGACAAAATCTAAACAATCTACATAATTAGTTGAATTTAAAATCCTAGTTAAAGAAAAATTACAGCCTAAGAAAAAAAATTGATAGGATTGTTTTTGATTTTTATGTATATGTTAGAACATAACATAATATAATTGCTGTAGATGAAAAGTTTCCGAATGTAAACCAAACATATAGTGAAAGAAATTTTTCATTTATACTTTTTATAGAATAAACACTATAGTTAATTGGTCCAGTTAATTCTTTTATATGAATAAAAATTTTATTTCAAATAATTATAAATAAGACAAATTTTATTAAGCTATTATAAGTGTAACTGTAACTAAACTACACATTTGCTATTGCTTTTCTTTCATGTACTGTTTCTGTTGTAATTTTTAAATGTAACAAAGAAATAAATTTGTGAAAATTAGAGAATGTTTCAGCAAGTTTTTCTGTATTATCATGATATTTAAGATTTAAAATGCAAATAAAGCCAAAAATATTAGTTTTTAAATAAAAGAAATGTGTGGGAAAATTAATTCGATTGAACACTAGAAAACAAAGAAATAGAAACACTATCTTTTATAATCGTACACAATTTCTAAATGTTTATAATTCCAAAAATTAATTAACGTTGGTTCATTGTTAAATAAATGCAATTGCAAATATTATATTAGTTTTGTGAAAGTATACAAAAATAAAAAGTTTGAATGTTCACTTCAAAGCAAATGTAAACTTCGACTTGTGTAAAATTCAATGGTAATAAAGAAGTATTTTTTAATAATTATCTGTAAAACCTTCCTAATACTTTTGACCATTTATAAATAAGCCCAGATTTGCCAGATATCATGATCTCTTTGGACAATTTTAGTGCTAGTTGAATAAAGCATTCCTAAACTTATTCATTCTACATAATAAAATTATAAAATGCTTCTCAAATTTTCAGTTCAGAATAAATAAAATGTCTTATTAAAAATGTTTCTTAATTTTGCTAAACTGTAGCTAGTTTCTAAAAGTAAAACAAAAATATTTTTGAATTTAATATATATATATATATATATATATATATATATATATATATATATATATATATATATATATATATATATTGTAAATATTTAACTACTTGTATATATTTAGTAATGCTCTGAGGACATTTTAATTTTTAGAAACATGTTGAATAAACTTCTGTTTATGCAAGTAAAACATTATTAAAATTACTAAAATAATTAAGTTTGAATTTTATATGTTGCAACAAATAAAAATTTGCTGTATGTAACAAAAATCTTCCAACTTGACATTTTGTAGGAATTTATAAAAACTATTTCCTTCTAATTTGAATATTAAGTTTTACAGGAAGCATGTATAGTCTCAATAAAATTGCATCTTTGACAAATTATTTTTTTTTCTTTTGTATGTGGTTTATATATTGAATTTAATATATTTTATGGCACCATAGTAAAGAGAAAAATATGAATTTAGTTCTATTCATATAATCGTTCTACCATTGTATGGAGAGAATTATAAAAAGAAATCATTTAACTTAATTTTTCATTAAATTCCACAAATTTTAAATAATATTTATTATAATGAAATACTTTGTGTAAACAATCATTATTGTATTAAAAATTTCAAATATGAAAATAGTATTAAAAAAAAACATTAGACATTCATTGTAAGACTTTGTGAGACCCATAAAACAGTGATTAAATTCAAAGTGTAAAGAAATTTTTCTAAATGTTATATAGTAAAAGAGTATTAAAATTATAATTTTCTCTATGGTACACAATGTTAGAGAGCAGGTATAGTTCGTTAAATCATGAGTGTTTGTAAATTAGATGTTTTCAAAAATGAGCATGAAACGTATTTTTGATTTTAAGAATAATTCACAAACATTATATTCTATTAATAGGATACTCTTGTGCTAGCAAATTCACTTGCTTTTACAAATATAATCCTGAATTTCATATAGTGTTTGAACTTCCTTTTTTGTTGTGAATATTGTTATTTTATTAAAAACACTATTTTATGTTAAAAGTAATTATTATTAACTGGGAAAACTGCTTATCATTTTAAACATATTAAATATAAAATTTTCACCTTGAAATATGTATTATTGAATGTAGGCTCTAAAAGTTCTTTTTTAATATGGTTTATGTTTTTAAATACATTTTGTCTTAAAAAAATCTCTACATTATTTTCTTATTTTGCATCAGTTTCCTTCTCAAGCTTCTGATTAAAAATCAAATTACTGTTCGTTCATTATATTTTGTATTTTTTTAATTTTCAATTAAGCTTAAGATTTTAAAAGCATTTATAATCTTTCCATTAAGAGTAATATCGTGAAAAAAATTTTTATGTCACACTTTTAATGTGAAGTGGTATATTTAAAAAAATTTTTTTTATAATTTTTCTCTCTAGTTAAGTTTGAAAAACATTAAAATTATTTTCTAAAGTCCACTTAATATTTTTAAATAATGATAATTTTATCTTTTCTATTTGTTTCATATTGCAAAAATTAATTAAAAATTCTTCCATTTGCTAAATAATATTCATTTCATGTTAATTTTAAAGTTGTCTCTGTCTTTAATTTTTAAATTTAATTTATTAGAAATAATTAATTGATCAATCATTTACTTATATTATTCACTACACATTTGATATTTGGCAATTTTATTCTTAGTGTGAATTTTACTTAGATTTTCTTTGTGTGTAGTGCAATTTTTTTTATTTCTTATATCTTTCTCTCATTATTTATTTTAAAATTCTCACAGAATTTGTATGTTAAATTACACTTTTGAATTGTAATTATATTATAAAAACCTTTTTCTTTTTAACATTATTGCTTTTCCAGTAATTAAACCAGAAAATTTCTCACCGAAATTATTTATAGTATTTACATTTCAAATAATTTGCTGTATACGGTAAGAAATTAAAGTTGATGTATTTGTCAAATATCAAAGTAAATGTGTTTCATTGGAGAACGAAGAAATTTTATTCAGTTGGTATTTATTTACTCACTCATTCTGCCATATTTTCAGGACAGTTTTAAAAATGAACACACATTTTAATTGATATAAATTTTACTTAACTGTTAAAAAGATAAAATAATTTAAAAAAATATTAATTATAATAAAATACTTCACAAACAATTCTATTAAAAGCATTATATAGTCTCTAAAATTAATTCACCAAAATTTTATTTTTATAGAATATTTTGTTGCTTCCAGACTCATTTATTATTATTGGTTTCTTGCATAAACTGCTTGTTGCTTGTTAGTGTGAAATTCCTATTTTCTGGTGACTTGCTTTTTTACATAAAATCTTTCTAATTAAAACCTTTATTTTTCTGTATGTTTAGAATCAAAAGATAAAACGCCTTTTTGTTTTTAATATTAAGTAATATATTAAAGAAAATATAAGTCTTTAAAAAGTGAATTTAAAAGTATGTTTAAATAAATTTTTGTCTTTAAAAAGTGCTTAATATGTATTTAACAGAATAAAGTCACAATAATACTTATCTGAACTTTACTGTTATAACTTGAATTTTTTCCATAGCTTTTATCATTGTTTGTTTATAAATGAACTTGTTGCATAGCAGAATATAATCTTAAAAATCAACTTATAATAAACAAAAAAAAATTTTTTTTGAATAACTTGGGACTACTTTTAACAATTCCTTTTTTATTGAAGGATTGTTTAGTAAAATTGTCTCCAAGAAATTGATAAAAAAATTTTTCATTATATCATTTTAAAGCTCAGGTTTCTCATTTAATAATTTTCTGTTTTAGCTGAAACATGTACTTTTATTTTATTGTTTTTGAAATAACATTAAATGTATGTGAATTTGAAAATATATACTATACTTTCAAACTTAGATCATTATAGTAACAGATTACAATTCATTTTATTATGATTAAATATATATTAAGAGATCAACACACACACACATTATTTAACTTCTATACATGATATCATTGTGGCATTTTCCTAGACAATTTTGTAAATGAATACACATATTAATTAATGTTTTACATCATATTAAAAAATCTAATATATTAAAGAAAACTTTAATTCTAAAATTTATTTCTATAAACAGTGATACATAATAGTCCATTCAAAGTATTTCTGAGTTTTGAAACTGATGGATTATAATTTAATTGTATCCATAAATTTGGTCTTTCAGCTATCTATTTATTTATTTTATTTCTTAAATTGCTTGATGGTCTGAAATTCTTTTTTGATGTCAGTAATGTTCTTCTACACATCTTTTTTATATTGGACTTGTAGTTTTTCTTTACATTTAGAAAAGAAATGATAATATTCCTGTGCTATATATTATAAACATTAAGTATAATGTTTTTTTCTGTACAATGTATTCATTTATACATACTTATAAGAATGAAGTTTCAATTATAGCATGCAAACTGAAATCAATAAAATGTGTTAGGTGTCTCTTATACACAGAGGATCTTGTCAATTGGGCAGTGTTCCCCAAAAACTATGCAGATCATTACTTTAACTCCATTTTAAATAAAATATTAAAAATTGTGGTCATTTGGACTGAACAAAACAACATGAAGATAAATCTTGATAATAAGAAATCTTCAATTTTTTTCTATTACTCATCAACCCTTCATGCCACTCCTCTTCTATGAAAAGGATTTAATGCTGACCACCAAAAACTTTAAATACCTTGGGCATAAAATTCAATAGAAAACTTTCCTTGAGGCTACATGTGGAGGACACAATAATTTGAGCTTTGAAGAGACTCTCACTTTTAAAGATTGAGGCAGGTTGTAAAATGGGCTGCTAATTTTTTAAACTTATATTTACAATTTTTTATTGTTTATATTTGACTGACTTGATGCTAAAATTTCATTTGAAATTTCCTTTACAAATTACTTAATTTTTTCAATTATTTATTTTTTCTTTCAATACATTTAAAAAAGATTTGCTTAATTTTCTTAGAAATTATGCTTTTAAAATTAATAAGGGAAATAAAATGGATAAATAATTTTATTTAAGATTTCATCAATATAGGTATAAAACTTCCACTTCCTTCTTAGGGTTTTTTTTTCTGCATTTGATGAGAGATTTGGCCATACACCCCTAACTGAATATTTCCAAAACAAGGAAAAAACATAAATTTAAAATTTTTTCTTCTCTTTTAAATGTTCTCTTCTTTTTTAAGCATTGTCACTGTCAGTTACTTTTCATTCCAAATCATCAAATTTATAGAAGCATAACTAGTTAATTTATAACATCATAAGAGATTTATTCCAAGAATTTAAATTGTATGACTGTCTTTATTTCATCTTTTGTTTTACAAGTTTCTGTCTTTTACTACTGTTAATAGTGTATTTTTCTGTTATTTTATATTTGGTGTGATGACTTGCTTACTTTTATATGGGAATTCTTTTAATTGCTTAATTACCTCTTCTTAAATATTTAAATTATTTCTTTTTTTGCCCATTTAATTTTCATTTACTATTTATTAACTTATTTTCTTACATATATTTAAGTATTTTTTAAGTTAAAGAAAATCTCTCTGACATTGCTGCATGATTTTGTTTTCATTTAACATATAGACTAAATTATTTTATAATAAACGAATATACTTGCTTCTTTTAAGAAATACTTTTAAACAATTGCTATGCAATTGCTTTGATATTGTAAATTATATATCTTCCGTAAAATAACATAAAAAGTTTACTCATTCTAATATTTTGTTGATATTCCAAAATTTATACTTCCAGCCATTGACTAGAGCGTCTCCATAAAAACCATGAGAAAATTAAATCTCACATCTATGTACATAATGACTGTACATTACTTTTTAACCACTTATAGATCAAACCATATATATAATGAAAAAGGTATAAATTCTCAGTTTAGTTATTTTTATCAAATCTAGGACGTGCTTTACAGCTGCCATTTATAAATCATTTTAAAAGAATGTGCAAAAATATTCTAGTAATGTTCCTATTTGTTCATTTTTTGTGAACTGATTTTATTTCATATTTCTAACTTGGGAAAAATAAAATTATTATTTAAATTAAATTTTTATAATGTATAAGGAAAGAATATCTTCTCAAAAGACTACATATAAAATAATTTCAACTCCTGTATTGTTAATTTTGCTCATCCAAATTTATATCAAACACTGATATTTTGATAGTACTTTCTGTTAGATAAATAAGACTAGTATTATTTGTTAAATCAAGACAAAACACATTTTGCTGACTAAAATCAGAAATTTTATTAAATTCTAATGAAAGAAAATCTTCGACAAACCTTTTCAATTATAGAAAATTTGAATGAGGCTTTGTTTAATTGTAAAATACCTCATTGAAATTTTATTGTGTTCTACATAGTTTATAGCTACAGTAAATGTACATTAAGCATTATTTTTACATCTCAGTTAGTGCCAACTTCATTACAAATTATGGATTATTTTTCAAAAATATTTAACTGCTTGCTATTAATTTGTTGTCAGGAAATTACATTTTCCCTCTGGAATAATTAAAGTGATATTTTGGAATAGTTGAAACTGAAATATTGAGTACTGTAAAAGAATACAGGTGACAAAAATCTTTCGTTCACACAATCATTGCTTATATGAGAATTCAAAGGTTTTTGCTATTTTTCTTTTAATATGAATTGAATTTGTTTTATATTTATATAGAATTCCAATTAGACAATTTATTTAATTTATATGAAATAATATAAATAATTTTATTTACAATATCCCAAATTTCTCACTTAATTTTATTATTATTATTATTATTTTTTTTTTGAAAAAAAAGTCATACAATTTTTTTATATTTAGGTTTTTTATATATATAGGCAGGAGAAAATTATTCTCTTCTTAAATATTAACTTAAATAAATAGTCATCTAATAACCTAAACTAATTAAAAAATAATATACTAGATTGACACTTTCAAATTTTAAAGTGGTTTGCTCATTTTGAAAAAAATATCATTGAAAATATCATAAAAATACACAACAATTAACAGTAATTTTTAAAATTACAACTCAGCGAATTAAATGAGTTCAAAAATTTTCAGTGTTTGTTGTATATTTGACAATTGTATGCATATTGTTGTTTTCTTTATAACTACTTATTAAGTTTATTTATATACTTTTGTGTTGTTCATTCGATTTCACGTTTTTAGTTTAATCAAAATTGATATGAATAATTTTCAAATAAATATAAAGGGTGCATTATTTTATATTTATTTTTGCAGTTTCATAAAAATTTATATTTGTTTTTTCCTATTACTTTCTTTTATGAGTATTTTAAGTATCAAATTTTAATCTTTTCCATGTCCCAGTGGATCATCAATTTGTGCTATTGTCTACAAAGTACTAGTTGCACTCTATGATGATTTTCCAGGACAAAGTTGTTTAAGATATTTTAAACCAAAATAAAAAAAAATGTTTTACAGAAAACTGATATGTAAACTTTGATGTATTCATATTTTAGTCAAATTTTGTACTTTTAAATTTTTTTAGAAAAAAATTATGTATTTAATTACAATAATAAACTTCCTTTTCAGTATCTGGAATAAATTTGAATTGTAAATTTTTAAAATTAAATACTTTTTCTTTAATACTTTGTGACAATTAATCATATATGTCATATGAATATTATAAATTGATTTTTAATGTATTGATCATGCTAAAAGTAATTTTATTTTAAATACACTGTACTTAAATTTTCTGTTTGTTTTTAATCTATAGGAATAAAAAAATTTAGTATGGAATCAGCAAATAGTCAAATTAAAAATATAACTATGGATATTGAAACTATTGTTAACATTCAAAATTAAGTATATGGAAATTCATTTGATTGGTAAAATTCCTCAAATGTATTTTGAATTTTTTCTTGTTATGCTTTTATTCTTTGAACACAGAAAATTAATATGTTTGTATTACTGTTCAACTGTGTTTTGATAATAGTTGATAAAATTGTTTATTCTTTTCAGAAGATAATTGTTTTAGTTCATTCTATTCATAAAATGTGTTTCAAAACATATCCATTTGCTTGATAAAATTCAAAAAGTGTTGTCGTAAAATAATTTATACTTATTTAATTAAACCAATTTAAACTTTGTTTAATTTAAAATAAATATGAAAACAAAAAATTTACTTTATAAATGCATTTTCTAAGACTTTCATAAATTCAAGTCATCAATTTTTAATAAAAAGACTTTTGAAAATAGATTAATCAAATATTTGCTGAAAAGATATATTTTCCAGCAAACACATTTCCCCTCAGAACTTATTTCAATTATTTTTAGAAAAATTTAACTTTATTATATTAAGAAATTCTTTAATATCAAGTGATACTTTTCCATAAAAAATAGTTTTATTTTGTATTAAGTATTTTCCTTATATTTTTAGGATTTATTTATATAACATAATAGATTCATACGCTTACAGCATTTTTTTTTATAATTTGTATACTTTTGTAACAATTTAACATAAGAAATTTTCAAACACCATTTTAAGAAGTAAAATATTGAATATATTAAAATTTTCAATTGACGTTTCACATTAGAATTTAGATGAATTTTTCATTATATATTTATAGAACAATTTTATTTCTCCTGGAATTTTTCAATTATTTTTAACCTAAAGAGAATGTTATTATTGTAAATATAATTTTTTTGTTTTATGTTTGATTGTATTTTGATTTTTTTTTTTTTGGCAATTTATTTGGGTGAAAAAAATATGCAGATGGTTCAAATTGGAAGGGGAAATAACTTATTTGTATAGTAGGTTTTTATTTCATGAATTATTTACCATGTTTTAATATCATTTGAAGATATATATATTTAAAATAAAGGAATATTCATCCACAAATGTTTGAAAAATCTTTTACTATTAAGAAATATTTTCTACTATTGCAGTAGGTTTCAATCAGTTATTTAAAATCTAGATTAATAAATTTATTTGTAAAATTTTGTGTGCACTAAAGATTTACTGAAATTATAACATGTGTTCAGATTAACTGAAACTGTCTCATGTTTTACTATGATGAAATTATAATGCTTTTCTATAAATACGTTTTTCTGTATACAAATGATAATTTTTATCACAAAACTTATTAATTTGATGTAAAAACTGCTTTTATTGACATCCTCCTTCAGGAAATTATTTATTTCCAATTTCATGGCTTTTCTTTGATCAAAGATTAAAAATTTTTTTCCTATCATTAAAAATAAATCACCAGTAAAATGATGAGTAAATTATCGGAGCCCAAATATTAAACATTTAAATAGTTATGTAAATTGAATAAATCTTTACTTAAAACGTTTTCTGTTATTTCAATAATAAAAAATTTATCATAAGACTGCTACTTTCATTTTAATGGAATTTAATAAAGAAGAAAGGGTATTATTATCATCTAAATGTTGAAATTATTTAATCAAAGTGTTTGTATTACTCAAATTCCACATCAAGATGCTGAAAATAATTTGGAAAATCAAAATTTGCTTTTAATATCAAGAATTTATCCCTTTGCTTTTGATATAATTATATGCTCTATAATCTTAATCATTAAATATTCAGCTTTAAAATTTTAAAGAAGTTTAATTCCTTCCAGTTCTGAAAAAATAACCAATTTTACAATATATAACAGTAATAGAAATTAGCGTTTTTCAAAAAACTAGAATGTTTTGATTCTAGAATTATTTATCGCATTAATAACCTTGTGAATTCAAAAATGCTTTTTGTAAATATTGTTTTAAAATTTCTAAAATTGGAATCTCCACTTAGATAATGACTTTACTATCATTCATTTTAGTAATAAATAGCTGGAATTCTACTATGCATACTGAAATACATGATTTTTAATCAGCAAGTAATGATATCTTTCCTATATAATGGTATAGTTAAAAGAATGATCACTTTAATAAATCTGTTACTCAATTCTAACAATCAATACTGTTTTGTTTTATAAAAGAAACTATTTTCAATGCATTGTTTTAATTAAACAATATTGTCTGTGTTTATATTTCTAAACATAATGCAGAAAGGATACTTTCATGTCAAAGTTATTGGTGGTTTGTCAGGTATGCCACGTAATATTTTATTATAATTAGGAAGTTTATCACCAACAAAACATAAATTTACAAAACATTATTTGAGCATAACTTATAAATTAAAATTTATTTTTATAAAAGTTGTAAATTTGTTTGAACTTTTCAAAATATTTTGTCTCTAAATTATATATTTACTCAACCAAATTCAGAAGTTACATTAAACTTATAAAAATTTATCTTACATTTCTATTACTTTTTTAAAATATATTTGCTTCTTTTCATTTTAAATACTAAAATTAGTTGAAGAGAAATGTTTATATAAATTTCAAGCAACTTAATGATTGATTTCGCCAAAGATTTATGTCTATATTATTAGAATTTATGGAAAATTCTCTTGAATTTTCATTTGAAAGTCGATTAACCGAGAGAAATTAATGCTTGAAAGTGATATGTTTGCAAATGACGAAAAATATTATTAAATTTTTCCTTCACAAGTAACGGGAATGAATTTCGTGTATTGAATATTTATCTTACATTCGACAAGATTTTGTTCAACATGAAATGACTTAAGATTTTTATTTATTACATTACATATATTCAGACTTGTATGCTTGATTCTTGAGATCCGCTTGTAAGTCTTCGTCGATAATAGGACAAATAACACAATGACAGGTGTACAACCACAGAAGATAACGAAGAAAACACCCAGGGCCACGGTGGGAATCGAACCCACATACCTACGCTCTCAAGCGATTAGCGGAGTGATACTTTTACAGGCGGCTAGATCCTGCACCCTTGCAAATACGCGTTGTTCTCTGATTGGTCACATTATTTGTTACTAGTGCTGTCATCTATCGGTTATTCAGAAATTTTTAAAGTCATTTTCAAAATTACGGAGCATTCCCGATTATGTTGTCTTTCATTAAAATGGGTGTTCATAAATGTGATAAGTGCAATAAAGTATTTTATCAAAAAAGATATTTGAGTAAACATAACGTCAGAATTCATCAAAAAAATTTAACGGCTTCAAAAACTAAAAAAATATTTAAGTGCAATAAATGTGATAATCTATTTGATTCTTACAGTAATGGAAAGAAACACCGTAAAATTCATTTTACCATTCACAGTGGTGAAGAAAATTGTGTTGAAAGATTTGAAAATTTGGAAAAGTTAAGACAGCATTTAAGATATAGCCATAAATTGGAAGATCAAGATAAATATGAAGAAAAGACTTTTGAATCACACGAAGGTATGTAATATTAATGTATTAAATCTTGCTATTTTACAGGCATTACTCATATGGCTGTCAAATCACTGAATAAATTATATTTTAAAATATTATTATTGAAATAAATGCTTGTTAACTTATAATTGAAATATATATTGAAATACATAACATAGGAAAACAGCAAATCATGATTAATTTTTGTAATATATAGAAGAAATATTATTTTCCTGTGAAATCTATTTTATTATGTTAATGTATAATATTTTTTATGTACATATATTTCAGATATTAGTAAATGGCTTGCTTTTGAAGAAGAGCAAACAAAGTCTAATTTTGTTCTGGCTTGAGGAGTGAAAAAATTAAAATCTCATTCAGTGTATCATTATATGTGTAGCAGAAGAGGGCATTATAACAGCAAGTCCACAGGAGGAAGACAGTTGAAAGCCCAAGGAAGTAAGAAAGCTGGCTGTCACTGTACTGCTCAAATTATTTTGAAAGAATTCAAGGATCACTTAGTTATGAAATAGTTCAAAATACACTATAAGCATGATTTTTTGTTGAATCATCTGTCTGTGTCTAAAGAAGTGAAACAAAAAATAGCTGGGAAGTCTTATAACAATATATATATATATATATATATATATATATATATATATATATATATATATATATATATATATATATATATATATATATGAAGTCATTTAAAGCTGAATAATTGTGAAAAAAACAAATAATACTTGATGCTTTATACTATATTTTAAATTGAAAACTGACTATTTCAATTGACAGTATTTTCTAAATAAATTTATCTTTGATTTGTAGTTATTAATGTATAGTAACTTAACATAATTGAAGCTTAACAGTTCTAAGACATTTACTCAAGTACACCATTTTATTTAGTTCACCATTTTACTCAAGTTCATCAAATTATTAAATTCAAAATGTATGTATCAAAATTGTATAAAAGGATTCAACCATCTCCATTTTAAGCATTTTATTATAAATTTTTGTGTATATTAAAATGCTTAAAATGGAAATGTGATATTTTTAAGTTATAAATTTTTTTCCAATTTTGAAATTCTAAGTAATTATTTTAAAAAAAATTATCAGTATAACATATTTTCTTCAAAAATATTACATATATTTTGATGTAAAGATAATTGTTTATTAAATTTGTTGTGTGAAAACTGTAATTATCTAATAAAATTTTTTTTCTAGGGAAATTATTTTAGGTGTCAATGAAAACCGAATTCTTAGAGATATTACAGGTGATTTAGGGGTGAACGGTATTGAATAAAGGCACCATATTTTAACACGCAAGGATATAACCAATTTTTCAACTTCATTTTTTACTCCATTTTCCTGTGATGAAATTAGTTTACATGTGTGGGTTAAAAATATGAAAGAAATTGCAGGTCTAATTTTAGATTTTAAGAAGCAAAATGTTTCCCATGAGCATTTAATGGATAAGGATTTTTTTCTAGCATTTATGATGCCTGTTCAGTTGCAAATGTTTGTAGAATTTAGGAATGACAGAATTTGTATCGACTCCACCCATGGAACAACTGGATATGATTTTGAACTTGTAACTTTGATGATAATTGATGAGTTTGAGGAAGGTTTTCCCATAGCCTTTTGTTTAACTTCAACTATTAGTTTTAGTACAATGACTCACTTTTTTCAAAAAATTAAACATGTGGTGCCTGTAGAAATAAAGGCTAAAGTTTTTATGAGTGATGATGCTCCATTTTTTTATAATGCATGGGAAAGTGTCTTTGGGCCTGTTGAAAGGCGTCTTTTATGTGCATGGCATGTTGATAGAGCATGGCAAAGTCATTTAAATTCAATACCTATTGACAAAAGAAAAACCATTTACAAAATTTTAAAAGCTATTACTTATGAATTAGATGAAGATATATTTACTAATTTACTGCAACAATTTTTAATAAAATTAAATTAAAAAATGATGCTGACACAGAAAAATTTTATGAATATTTTTTGAAGTACTATAGTAACAGAACACATATGTGGGCATATTTTTATAGAAAAAGAGCTAAATTGAACACAAATATGCACTTAGAACATTTCCATAAGGAAATAAAACATATTTATTTGGATGGAAAAAAATGCAAAAGGGTTGATAAGTGCTGTGAAAGCTTAAAAAATTACATACTTGACAAGAAATTTGACAGGCTTATTAAACAACATAAGGGAAAAATCACTAAAAAACATACAAGCTCATATCAACGCCATAAAGAAGGGGAGAAAATTACTTCAGATTTTTTGCAGATAGCAAATGATAAATGGTTTGTGAAGTCAACTTCGTTTCCTAGCAAATCATATGAAGTTAAGCAATTGCATAGCTGTTCTTCAGTTTCATGTAATATACTTTGTAGAGAATGTATATGCTGTATATCAGCTTATGAATGCACATGTCATGATTATGCAATTCTAAACAACATGTGTAAACACATTCATGTTGTCAATTTGCTTTGCAAGAAAAAAGAAACATACATTGGTCCTCTTCAAGTGATTCCATCACAATCATCTCCAATATTAAAGGATGCAAACAATTCAAATGATAAAATAAGTAATTTTGCCCCTACTAAAGAAAGTATTTGAAATAAAATCAATAAATTATACATGAAAACCCAAATGAAATCTTCAATTGATGGGTTAGTAGTACAACAAATTTACAATACCCCTCATTCTTTAGAACATTTACTTGATAGTGATATCACCAATAGTGTCACATTCAATGGTTCTAAAGAGAGCCTTCTAATAAGAAAATTATTCCCCAAAAAAGATTTTTTTCTACAAAGAAACAGAAGGTTAAAAAACAAATGCTAAATAAACCATCCAGGGAAGAACAATTAAATGCGGCTAGCTCACTTTTAAATGAACCTTTTAAAAGTATCAGCTGTAACAATGATCATAGTTATACTTAGATGTCATATATAAATTTTTTTGTTGTGATTTATTGAATCTTATTTTTATTATTACAAATTGCTTATTGTTCCTATTTTTATTATTACAAATTGCTCTTTTAATAAAGTTAGTTATATGTGATTGAATGAATTTTGACAAAAATTATTTTATGTAAATGATTCAAAATTTTAACATCACAAAGTAAATAAACATTATTATGTGAATAATTAATTACCAATATATTCTCATGTATTAAACCTTTTCATTAATATAAATTTTATTGAACTCAAATTAACTATACAAATTTTTGGTAAACTAAAATATTTTTATATTTAACATAACAATTAAATAAATGACATTTTAAAATAATTTATATTACAAATAATATTTGATACAAAATATTAATGAATTTAATTATATTTCATAACACTGAAAATGTATGTTTCTTTATTTTGTGCAATATACAATAATTTAATGTTTAAAAAGAGCTTAAGCAAAAAGAATTTTTCATTGGACATCTCTGAACTTTAATTTAAAAAATAAATCATTAAAGTCCTTTTACTGTAATTTTTGGCACAATTTTATCTGTCAAAGACACATTCATGCAACATATTCTCAACATTACTATTGATTTTACATTTTTTTACTTTTTGATAGCATAGAAATATGAATTTTTGAATAGCATATAATTACGAAAATTTTTGTATTTAAGATAGCATATAAATATGAATTAAACTTTAAAATTTATATCATGAAAAGAGATTTGCAAATTCATGTTTTAATTATATTTTCAAAGTTTATTATTTATTATAATTAGAAAGAACAAATTAAAAATATGAAAATAAAACGAGAGATATAAAACAGTTAAAACATAAATCTTAACATAGTGAAATTAATTTTACTTCAATATCATAATATCTCATTAAAAAAAATTTTTTTTTGGAATCAAATATTCAGATTTAAAAAGTATGATTAATAAAAAGTATATTAATAAAAGTATGATTAATTCAGATTTAAAAAGTATAATTAATTAATCAGATTTAAGAAGTATGTATATATTAATTTTCTAAAATGCAAAGAATTTTCACCATTTTTAGGGTGATTCATTATTTTTTGTTCTATTTAGACACCATATTTTAGAACATAAATTTAATTTTTCAAATTTAGATAATATGTAAAATCCTTTTTTATTGATTTATTGTTAATGTGCAGAATTTTTGATAGTAAATAAAATCTTTAAAATAAATCATGTGCATTATATTTTTTCGACACTTTCTTTTAATAGATCTCTAAATTTACCACTTGTAATCATTTTCATTTTAAGGCAGTTATTGTCCATTGATGGGAAAATATTTAATGTAAAACTAATTTGAATATGTGAAAAAATGTTATAATGATATATTCTAAATTAAATATTTAATTGTTAGAATACTTTTATAAATAATAGAGTTATAGATTACCCGTTTATATTTTTTCTTTTTTTTTTTCTCCCTTTGAAAAACAAATTTTCATGATAGACAAACTGTTTTTAATATTTGTAGAAAACAATTCAAGAAATATTAAAAGATATATAATAACATAGATTCTCTTACGGAATGATAGTTTTTATATAATTAGAAACAGAAATCATTTGGTAGTAAGAATTAAATGTGAAAAATTTACATTCACAAAATTTTTCACCAAAAGTTCAACTGAAGTCAAAAACATACTATATACTTTAAAGTCTATTGTTAAGCAATTTAGTCTTTTATATATTTTTTTAAATTATTAAAAATATACAATTTTGTGGATATTCTTCAGTTTGTATGTATTAAAGCAACAGAACCATTTCTTTTAATGATTTTAGAAACATATAGTGTTGATTTTGAAATGTTTCTGCAATGAGTAACAGCAAATAATTAGACAGTAAATTAACTACTTATTATAGCTATTTTAAATCATCACAAATATAACTATAAGAGAAACTACAAAAATTGTTTTTATTTCTATTTTATTCAAAATAAATGAAATAAATAAAATTTAATGATAAAAATTTTCAAAATAATTTAATAAAATTCATATTTAATGTAATAAAAAATTATAATAAAGACATGTTGACATTTTCGAGCAGAACATACAAAAGTAAACTAATAGCACATTTTGGTTACTTCAGCTGACAACAATTGATTAACTTCCTGTCTGTAAGTCATTAAAATGCTATTTATGTGAGGTGGTCTAGGGTAAAGTGGAAATATGTCCCATCCAGAATTAGAGGCTTTTGTATTCTTGAAAAGTGCTAAAGGGGGAAAAACTTGCATTGCAGTGAAAGCCTAAACTATGTAGCATCGCGAAGCAAAAATGAAGCACTTTCTTTACCGAACCCCAGACGGTTAAGGGGTTAATAATTTAAAATAAATAGCAATAAAAAATGTGATGTGATATGCTAAATTCTACATTGCATAATGTGTATGCATAAAATGTGTAGCTTTTGTGTAACAGAATACCTACAAATCATATGTTCTAGCTCTTTAGTAAATAATCGCTTTCACTTATTGTTTATTATTAAAGCAAATTCGTTTTTTACTATATTAATTGTGTAGTAAATAAAGTTTTATTGACATAACATCCATGTGATAAAACTTTCTCCTGTATGAAGAGAAATGTGTGGAATACCTGAAACCTACTGAAACTAAATTTTTTGAAAATTGTGTTTGTAAATAAAATATTTTCTCTCTCTCATATATATATAATTAGAAAAATAACATCAAGTATTAAGTAGTCAATATCAGATAAGGCTTTTATTTGATGCAGATTTTTGATTTACATCTGAACACTTAAAGATCTTTTCTGATACTTTTTTATGTAAAAATTACTTTTCTGAATAACCATTGAAACAAATTATTTATAAAAAGGTATTTTAACCTCATATAAATCTTGTTGAATTTTGTGTTGCTTAATTATATATATATGTATATAAGATTATGTATCTGGGATATGTTGGTAATGTGTGGTAGAAATCTATACATATTACCAAATTAATAGTTATTTTTTAAGTATGATTGGAGCACTTTTAAAATAAAGTTTGATTCTAACGTAAAGAATTAAAACTTTCTTTTTCCCATTATCAATATAAAAAAATATACAGGCTTTCTTTCATAAACAATTATAATGGAATCAGATTGTCTATGTACTTGATTTGAATATCATTCAAAGTTGATATATTATAAAAATTTTGCTGTTATATACATTTTATTTCAACTTAATTATACTGTTAGAGAAATAAATTTAAATTAACTATTCTATTTACAAATTTTAAGATTGCAAAAGGATAAAAAAACAACACTGGATAAATCATTTTAAATGCCTTATGAATAAAGAATATTGTTGAGTAACAAAGCCTTAAAAAGCTTAATGAAATATGTTTAGATATAATAAATAAAGTGTATTTTTTCAAATATTGCTTTTTTCAGACATAATTTTGTAACTGAAATCACACATTTCTCATAAAAATTTTCTTTGAAATAAATTGATGTACTTGATCGCAATGTAAGAAACATACAGAAGTTATATTAAAAAAAGGCACTAGTTTAACATATAATAATTACATTTGTTTTCATTTCAGCTAAACTTAATTGCTTACAATTACTTAATATTTATTTTACAGTTTAAATACATAATTACGAATTTAAAACTAATAATAAACAGTGACACAAAATATTAATTATAATTGTAAATTCAAATTTCAATCTTAGTGCATTTTTTATAAGACAAACATACAAAACTAAATTTTAATTTCTAATCAATTTTTTTCCTTTATTAAATATACACACGGTAAAAAAAATCAGTGTAAAGTTGTAGGAAAATATTAAAAAAAAAAATAAGTAAAAAAATATAAGTTAAATAGTTTTCATATATGCCTTTTTGATATTTTTGTCAATGATATTTTGATATTGATTGATATTTTTAATAATGCTTGAAAGTGCAAACTCAAATTTTCAATAAAAATAAAAAACACTATTTACAAGATATTTTTTGGAAATAATAAAAATATTCTTCTGAAACAGTATGTTTATATTAGTTAATAAACATACTTAATGAATTTGTAATAAATATTTAAATAAATACATTAAAAAATTATGTGGCTGAAATAATTTATACTTTTATAATAAAAATATAATTTCCGTTTATAGTTTAACTTTTTTCGTATAAACGGCAGCACTAGTAACAAATAATGTGATCAACCAATCAGAGAACGAACGTGTATTTGCAAGGGTGCAGGATCTAGCCGCCTGTAAAAGCATCACTTTGCTAATCGCTTGAGAGCGTAGGTGTGTGGGTTTGATTCCCACCGTGGCCCTGGGTGTTTTCTTCGTTATCCTCTGTGGTTGTACATCTGTCATTGTGCTATTTGTCCTATTATCAACGAAGACTTACAAGCGGATCTCAAGAATCAAGCATACAAGTCTGAATATATTGTACCGAGCTCCACGGGTTCGTGTTGATTGAGAGTTGAATAAAGCGACCACTTAATGAACACAAGACTTTTATTCGTTAAAAAAAAAAAAAAACTTCACTAGATAAACGAAATTCCCGCTGTAACAATCACAATTATACAGCTACAATTCGTCAGATACAATAGGAAAAACAGCTTCCAATCACAGGTCTCAAATACCTCAGACAGAGAACAACTAGCAGTCACAACTAATCGTCTTCACTCACTGACTGTCTTCACAAAAACTCTACTACTCTTCCATGTCGGGCTGCGGTATTTATACCTGACTTGGCGGAGAAATCTACCAATTTCGCCAAGGCTCTGGAAGCTTCTAGGCTATCTCGAAAAATATTGGTCCTAGAGCTTAGGTGATGGATGTTTCCAGAAGTATCGATTTCTCGCCAAGTCGCCAAAAATCTCGCCAACCGTCGCCAAGTCGCCAAGAATCTCGCCAACTGTCGCCAAGTCGCCAAATCATTAGGAAATCCGCTTTTAAACTACAACACGTCTAAATACCGCAATTTTTGCCCAAAATGTGAGAATTTCTGATCTGTCTGAGATATTTTAAGACAAATATAATCATTATTTACAAATTTGTAACATTGCCCCCTCTCAAGGACTGCACGTCCCGGGCAGTACAATCCCCTGATAGGAGGCCAAATTTAATATAAAAGAATTTACATTTCAAGAGGATACAGAGCACATTACATACACAAGCAACTAAAAATACAAGAAAATAGAAAAGATTAAAATTATCTATACTATTTACAAAGAGACCATGGTCTACTAATTTTTACTCTACATTACGATAAGGAGCTAATCTATCATAATGTACTACCTTTGGTTTTGAAGAAGATGATTTCCTTATACGAACCACGACGTCGTTCAGTCTTTTTAGGACTGTGTAGGGACCTTCCCAGTTGGCTTGCAACTTTGGAGAAAGTCCTTTACGTCGAATCGGGTTCCACAACCAAACTTTGTCACCTTCTTGAAATTCATGTCCTGTCGCTCTTGTGTCATACCTTGTCTTCATTCTTTCGGTCGTCAGGTTGATTCGGTCTCGAGCGAATTTATGGACATCTTCAAGACGTGCCTGAAGGTCTCGAAGGTATTCCTCTGGCGATGAAGATGTATCCGGAGGACGACCAAACTGAAGATCACAAGGGAGACGAAGTTCGCGACCAAAGAGCATCTGTGAAGGAGTATATCCGGTAGTCTCATGGACAGCACTGCGATATGCAAGCAGAAACAGCGGTAACTTCAAATCCCAATCTTGCTGATTTCTGGAAACCATAAGTGAGAGATTATTCAAGATGGTTCTGTTAAATCTCTCTACCATGCCGTCCGATTGTGGGTGTAGTGGCGTGGTCTGCGTCTTGTCTATTCCGAGAATTTGACACATCCCTTTAAACACAACAGAGGTGAAATTTGTCCCTTGATCAGAATGGATTTGTAAGGGTGTGCCGAATCTGGAAACCCATTGATGCACTAGAACCTCGGCTACTGTAATCGCCTCTTGATCGGGGATTGCAAACGCTTCAGGCCACTTAGTAAAGTAGTCCATGACAACTAGTATGTATTTGTTGCCATTTGAAGATCGTGGTAAAGGACCCAAAATGTCTAATGCTATTCGCTCAAAAGGTGCTCCTACGTTGTACCGCTGCAACCTTCCTCGGCTACGTTTCTTTGGTCCCTTACGTGCCGCACAGTCATCACAAGATTGACACCATTTCTCTACATCTTGTCTAGTTTTGCTCCAATAGAAGCGTTCTCGAACCTTCTGTAGAGTTTTCATTACTCCAAAGTGGCCTCCAGTTGAACTACTATGCAATTCTTTCAAAACATCTGAAATTCTTGATTTTGGAAGAACAAGCTGCCATTTGAAATTACGTCCATCATCGGACTCCCATTTCCTGTATAAGACACCATTTCTTACATGGAGTGAGTCCCAAAGAGCCCAATATTGCTTAGTAGCAGGACTGTAGGTGGAGATATCCTGCCAACTTGGTTTCATACTGGAAGATTCTTTTAATTCTAAAATTGGATTTATATCTGGGTCTTCTTTTTGGGCTTCTCTAAGTCCTTTATCACTCCATGGGTCTGGTTTCGGTGGAGGTGAAACAGTAACTTGGCGTACCGAAGGATTTACTAACTGATAGTTCTTCTCTACTCTCGAACAATATCGGCAGCTTTCATTGCACGGTTTCCTTGATAGTGCATCAGCATTTCCATGAAGAGTTCCTTTGCGATGACGTATTTCAAAGTCAAACTCCTGGAGTCGTTGAATCCATCTGGCTACCTGTCCTTCCGGATTTTTAAAATTTAAAAGCCAGGTTAAGGATGCGTGATCTGTCCGGAGCAAGAACTTTCTTCCATAGAGATAATGGTGGAAATGTTCTATGGCTTTAACGATTGCCAGCAATTCCTTCCTGGTTGTACAGTAATTCCGCTCTGGTTTCGATAGACATTTACTCCAATAAGCAATGACATATTCTTTATCATCAATTTCTTGCGACAAAACAGCTCCGATATTTTCGTTGCTGGCATCCGTATCTAAAATGAATAATTTTTCGGGCTGGGGATATGCAAGAACGGGCGAAGATGTCAACGCCTCCTTCAGTTGTTTAAAAGCTTTCTCACATTCATCTGTCCATAGAAATCTCTGTTTAACTTCTGTCAACTTGTGAAGAGGTCTGGCAATACTTGAAAAACCCTTAACAAATTTCCTGTAATATGTGCATAGTCCAAGAAAACTTCTTAATTGGTGGACATCTTTTGGACGACTCCAGTCCTTAACTGCGGAGATCTTTTCAGGATCTGTTCTTACACCTTCAGCAGAGATAATGTGTCCCAGATAGCTTACTTCACGTCGGAATAAATTACATTTGCAAGGATTCAGCTTCAGGTTGGCCATTTTTAATTTTTCCAGCACCTTTCGGATGTTTCTTAAATGGTCTTCGAATGTGCGCCCTACAATAATGATATCGTCCAAATATACCAAACAGGCTTCGTAGGAAAGTCCTCGTAATACTGTCTCCATCAGGCGCTCAAACGTTGCAGGTGCATTGCAAAGCCCAAATGGCATAACTTTGAACTGCCAAAGTCCTTGTCCTGTGGTGAATGCAGTCTTTTCTCGATCCTCAGGATGTATCTCTACTTGCCAATAACCACTCTTGAGATCCAAAGTCGAAAACCATTGTTTACCGGATAAAGCATCAAGTGTATCGTCAATCCTGGGGAGAGGGTAACTATCTTTTTTAGTGATGTTGTTTAACCGACGATAGTCAACGCAGAATCGGGTAGAACCATCTTTCTTCCGAACTAAAACAATAGGCGAAGCCCAAGGACTCTCTGATGGCTCAATAATGTCATTCTGCTGCATTTCCATCAGAAGATTATCCACCTCTTCCTGCTTAGCGAATGGCAATCTTCTCGGATGTTGTTTAATGGGTGGATGATTTCCTGTATTGATTCGGTGCTGCGTCAATTTGGTTCGCCCAACATCATCTGATTTCTTGGAAAAGAGATCTCCGAATTCTAATAATAGATTTCTTGCAGCATTCCTTTGTTTATCATCTAACTCTGCATTCTGAAGGAGTTCATTAATTAGAGTGTCAGGAGGCTCAGATAGTGTGGTTTGACAATTTCGGTTAATACAGGTCACTGGAGTGCAAGTCGCCAGCACTTCTCCTTCTTTTATTAGTTTTACCTTATTGCTTAGATTAGCAACTCTTACCGGGATTACATTTCGTGAAAGGTCGACGAGGGAAGAAGCCACTAGTACTCCTTTAACGCTATTGTCGGAATCTGGATATTCAGTCAATCCATAATGAAAATTATTATCTTCTGAAAGAGCTCCGGAAACTATTGTCTCAGTTCTTGGTGGTAATGTTATTTCACTCTTTGCAGTTATATGATGGACTGTTTTAATATCTGAATATTTCGTCTTAAAAATCGCTATGTCTTCAGAACATGAATGTAGTTCATTATTTTTAAAATCTAACTTGAAATTGTTTTCTTTGAGGAAATCCAATCCGAGAATAAATTCGTCATTTATATCAGCGACATATGCCATATGATGGTACACGGCATTACCAAATGCAATGTTTAGATTGACTTTTCCATGCACTTTAATCTTATCACCTGTCACAGTTTGGAGGGTAATGCAGGGCGGCGTCCAGATGAGTTTCTCACCAAGTTTGCGAGCCAAATCTGTCCTAATGATAGTTACGTTGGCTCCAGTATCGATTATCATTCTGCAGGGAACTTCGTTGACATGTCCCATAACGAAAAGTCCGTTGTCGCCGCTACTTACGGAAGAAATATGAAACAATTTGAAATGGGGCTTCTGACTCTCTGGACATCTCCGCCCCGCGAGATGGCCACATATTAGTTTCCCTGCTGTGGTGGAAGATCATTTCCACCATCTTTTCGTTTCGGGCAGTCTCTATGGACGTGTCCGACTGCACCGCAAGTCCAACACTGAATCTTCATGTTTCTGCCACCTTTACTCAATTCTAAGCTATGGACTTTTCGCCGCAGATCTTCAATTTGCTTTCTTAGATTACAGTCCGTATCAGTAGCAGAGACGGCTCTGATTGAGTGCCGGTCTTTACGCGCGGCCTGCTGGGCAGCCTCTATCTTATGTGCGTATACTAGGGCAGATCCAATATCTTTGACATCGGCGAGTCTAAGTGTTTTCTGTATCTCCGGATCTCGCACACTATCGATGAAGTGATGGAGAGCCAGATCTTGACGTGTCTCAGCTGGGCAGTCCGAAAATGCTAGATGGGAAAGTCGCTGAATATCGGCAGCCAATTCTTGCAGACTTTCACCCGCTTTTTGATAGCGGGACTTTAACTGTAGTCTGCTATATTCTTTAGTGCACTTATCTCCAAACCGCAGCTCAAGCGCACTCGATAGGGCTTGGAAATCGTGCCTCTGCTCCTCCGGAAGCGTCTCGAGGATGTCAGCCGCGTCTCCTCTTAAAGAAGCCGCCAGGTGAAAAGCTTGGGCTCGGGGATTCCATCCATTAGCTTCCGCTACCATCATAAACTGGGTCTTGTATACTTGCCAGGATGATTTCCCATCAAATGTTGAGAGTTTAATATTGGCTAGGGAAGGCACAAATGTCACGTTCGGTTCCTCATGTTTGTTTGATATTTGCTTCTCCAAGCTTTCAATCTTCTTATTCATATTGTCTAATGCTTCTTCAACGTTTTCTTCTATCTCCAGAACTTTAGTTTCAACTGAAGTTACCTTATCTTCCATTGCAATCATCTTCTCCTGAATGATGTTGGAGAATTCTTCTTTAACACTTACAATGTCCTTCTTAAGTTCCTTTTTAAGCTCCTCCTGTCCAGATTTTATCTCTTTCATCACCTCGGTTTTAATCTCTTCTTGTCCAGCTTTCATCTCTTCTTGTCTAGCTTTCATCTCTTCTTGTCCAGCTTTCATCTCTTTCATCATCTCGGTTTTAATCTCTTCTTGTCCAGCTTTCATCTCTTCTTGTCTAGCTTTCATCTCTTCTTGTCCAGCTTTCATCTCTTCTTGTCCAGCTTTCATCTCAGCCATCTGCTCCGCTAATTTTTCGAGAAGACTTTTCATTAAATCCATATCCATTTTTCTTGTGACACGCTGCATCAACTCTTCAACCCCGATTCTGACACCAGTTGTACCGAGCTCCACGGGTTCGTGTTGATTGAGAGTTGAATAAAGCGACCACTTAATGAACACAAGACTTTTATTCGTTAAAAAAAAAAAAAAAAAACTTCACTAGATAAACGAAATTCCCGCTGTAACAATCACAATTATACAGCTACAATTCGTCAGATACAATAGGAAAAACAGCTTCCAATCACAGGTCTCAAATACCTCAGACAGAGAACAACTAGCAGTCACAACTAATCGTCTTCACTCACTGACTGTCTTCACAAAAACTCTACTACTCTTCCATGTCGGGCTGCGGTATTCATACCTGACTTGGCGGAGAAATCTACCAATTTCGCCAAGGCTCTGGAAGCTTCTAGGCTATCTCGAAAAATATTGGTCCTAGAGCTTAGGTGATGGATGTTTCCAGAAGTATCGATTTCTCGCCAAGTCGCCAAAAATCTCGCCAACCGTCGCCAAGTCGCCAAGAATCTCGCCAACTGTCGCCAAGTCGCCAAATCATTAGGAAATCCGCTTTTAAACTACAACACGTCTAAATACCGCAATTTTTGCCCAAAATGTGAGAATTTCTGATCTGTCTGAGATATTTTAAGACAAATATAATCATTATTTACAAATTTGTAACAATATGTAATGTAATAAATAAAAATTTTAAGTCATTTCATATTGAACAAAATCTTGTCAAATGTAAGATAAATATTCAATACGTGAAATTCATTCCCGTTACTTGTGAAGGAAAAAATTTAATAATATTTTTTTGTCATTTGCAAACATATCACTTCCAAGCATTAATTTCTCTCAGTTAATCGACTTTCAAATGAAAATTCTAGAGAATTTTCCATAAATTCTAATAACATATACGTAAATCTTTGGTGAAATCAATCATTAAGTTGCTTGAAATTTATATAAACATTTCTCTTCAACTAATTTTAGTATTTAAAATGAATTTCTGTACACTTGATAATTTGTGAATCTTGTTATAAGCTTAAGATCACTTATTTTTAAGTACTGTTGTCTATTTAAACTTACTTTTTTGCATTATTAATTATAAATTCATTTTGTTCAAACTGAATAATTTTCATTTTGTTTTTAAATCTAAATTAAAATTTTTTATGCATTGGCAATTTTGAACTTAACTAGAACAATACTTGAACATTTATGGTAAAATTTAGGTTCAAAATGTTTAGTAATTTCTTGCACGTAAATTTTACTATACATATTTTAAGTAATTCATTTCTGTACACTTGATATTTCAGGAACAACAATAAAGTTTCTCCAAGGTGACTCTTGGGCTGTCTTATTAGTCACTTCAGTAATGAAAAGAGCTCAGTTATTAGAGTTATCAAAAGAAATGTTTTTCCTAGATTCTACAAGCAGCTGGGAAGCCTCTATATAACCTTTAAGGATTCTTTTAACTGTGACAAAAGCTGGAGCCATACCAATTGCTGTTTTAATATATACAAATCTAGTGAAATCAAATTATGTTGATGCATTAGATCTATTGACAAAGAATTTTCCTTTTTGGTGGAAAAGAGGTCGGTATTTAATATCTAATCTCATTATATGTAACTTTTAATTATTAAAAATTTTTACAAAATAATTAAATATTATGAAATTTTAACAGAAACTTAATATTTGTCAAACATTTTTACAGAGAGGAAAATTGTTTTTTCTTTTTTATTGCTGAGAGAAAAAGTAGTTGAATAAAATATATTCCACTAGGAGAAAATTTTATTACTGAAAAATATCACACACACATATAGAATGGATAAAACTAAATATAGGTGTAATATGTAAAATAAATTGTGATTTCCATCAGGGCCGTCTGTTATCCATTTTATAAAACATAAATGGCATTTTCAAAATTTCAATTTAAGGTTTTCTGTTAGAAAATTTTTTTTATATTATCTGCAGCAGTGTATAATAGACACAGTGAAATTTCATACTTTTTTAACATTTAATCTGAGAGTTGTATACAGGAAAATATTGCATTTATATTTTTATGTGCTTACTTTGAATACTAAGTTATAAGCATAAAACATACAATAATTATCAGAAATTCAAGGTACCACTGTAAAGCACAGAGTAATTTTTAATTTTGCTTAAATTTATATATTTGCATACTGTTCCATTGTACTTGCAAATTTTAATGTTTGTTTTTTGTTTTACTAACTTTTTAAGATTACAGATAAGTAATCTTACAGGTAGTAAAGATTACTAAATCCTCTAAAAGAATCTCACCTGGCCGTCCTTAAGTAGATAAAAAGAAGAAACTTTTAAAACGAAGAAGGAATCTTAGACAGAATGTCAATATTAACTTGCCGAATGCCAAGTCTCGTGGCAAAAAAATTTAATTTGTATTTTTTTCATTAATTTTTTACTTTTAATAAAAAAATTTTGAAATATGTCAATATTTGTTTCTTATTTATATTTAGTTTTGCATTTTAACATGTTAAACCTGGAAGTTTTTATCTTAATTTTTATTACGTAGAATTTCTGAAAATTTTATAATGAAATTTTCTCAAGTTTCAGCATTTATACAGTTAAAAAAAGACATTTTGGAATTTGTATTAGACACTTTTCAGGCAACAAAGTTCAGTTACTTTTTTTTATTATTAAATTGTGTGCCACTGTAAATCTACAATTTAGAAGCAAGCTCTTAATAATAACTCATTTTTCAATATTAACAGTGGTAAAAATGTATAATTAGATGTGTTTCACTGGTATTCAGGTATCTCAGTAATTATTTTTAAAACTATTAAAAACATCAGAACATAAATTTATAAGATTATTTATGATTATATAAATGATGATTATAAATTATTTATGAAAAAAATTGTCATGATATTAATGCTAAATATCATTTAATTTTCAATACATAAAAATGCCTTTTTTCAATACAGAAGTGTTTAGTTACTGTGTTACGTTATGACATATTTAACTTGCTGTTAGAAAAACGATGTTCAAATTTTCTAAATCCTACACTTTACTTGCATTAGATAACTGGAATGAGATTTCTAAGATTTAAATAAACTTGGCTATTTAATAATTATTTAAACAGATGAAGTACTGCTACATATAATATTCTTCTCAAGTTGTAGAAAACTTTTGGAAGAAATAAGCTAACAAATGTTTTGCTACAATTAATATATGCTCAGTTCAAAAAAGCTGTTTTTCTAAAATCAAATAACTACCAATCATTTGTGCTTATTTTATGTATATTTTAATATATTTAATATTTTTCAAGCTGCTGAAATTTAGCAGTTTTATAAATAGTGTATAACTTTTCCTACTAAAAATCTTTTGCCACTGAAACAACTATTGCAAAAATAATTTTAAATGCTGTAAATTTTCTCGCCCTGTTTTCAGTCATGTTAATTTTGTCACAATCAATTTTGTTGGAGAACTTAAATCTTATTTGATGTGATATCTTCAACATTGAACATTAGCATTTGATAATCTTTTGCAAGGGGCTCTCTTTAAATATTTTTTAATACTTAATATGAGCTATGCTTATTTCGTTAGCCTGTTCAATTGTTTAACCTGTATTGTTTTAAAGGCTTATTTGGAATTTTTTACTAATTGATATCAGTAGATTAAGACTTTCTAAATTAGGTAATTATTTTAATACATTCATTTATTGTAATTAATTTTATGAGTGAAATGTGTCAGATTTTTGGGTCAATGAATTTTTCAACAAGAATACTTAGTCAAAATATTCACAAATATATAGTTTGATTTCATTAATAGAAAACTTTTAGATTACATTTAGAGGTTTGGAATCAAAGTATAATTCACATCACCACTTAAAATGAAAAGATTTTTTATAAGTTTACTACACTCAAATTAAATTTAACTTTGAGAGCTTTTATCATTTAATTTGTATTAACTTTTAATAAGGAAAATTAAAAGTACGAGTTATAACAAATATGTGCTGCAAAAAGAAAATTTATCAAAATTTAATATTGAAATCAATATTTTAAAATTTCTTAATAAAAGTTATTTTCAAAATATAATTTATTTAATAATAACTATCATATCATAACCATTTATTTGATTCTTAATTAATTGTAAAAAATACATTGTTTAAATTCTAATAAGAGTATTAGTATAAAATAAACAAATTTCAATTAAAAACTGTTTATTGCAATAATACACATGATATTTCTACTAAAGAGAATGCATATTGTCTTTAGTGTTACAAACTTACAAGTTAAAAAAATTTAGTGTTACAAAATGAATATTCTTTCTTATGAATAATAGAAGAATTTATACTATTTTCCACATTTTAATAAGCATAATTTGTAAATGAAAATTTTTATCCTATCAGAAAAGACTCTGGATACAACTCTGGTTCAAATTATATAGTAAAGGAAAATTTCAATTTCTGTAATCCAATGAATAAAAAAATTCTTTTAAATTCAAAGTATTTAATAAATATGGATATTTCATAAGTCAAATTCAGATTACGAAAATTAACATGTTTCATAATCAGAAATGTCATACATTTCAGAGAATAAAAGCTTATAAGTTTATTTTTATAATGTTTACATTTATATATTTATTTTGATAATCAACTAAATATTATCATATCGAATCATTCGCTGTAATTTAAACTCTCTAAATATTATATTTTAAGCTTTTTTTTTCCTCAATTTCATGAGATAATTAATCTAAACCAAAAAAATAAATAAACATTAACCTTCTACTGCCTTTTTTATTATTCAAATCCTGGCATAAACATTTTCACTCACAAACGTTAAAAAATTCACGCTATCAAACAATTCATTTAAAATAATGTAAGCTTGATGCACTGCTAAAACACGTATTTCATCTCCTAATGTTTATCTCATTGCTTAGTTTATGATTGGCTTAGAGGGATAAGAAAGCACGTTTGCCAGATTTCTTTCCCTATCATTAGTGCAAATGCCTGTACTTTCAGCTTTGTCGCCAAGGTGCTTAATCCTCGAGGGTTTCAAAAGTCGCGTGCAGGATCTAGCCGCCTGTCTCTACAACTAGAGATGGCCGTTATTTAATGGAACTGTTATTTAAGAACCGTTATCAACAAATATCCATTTAATAAATAACGCGTTCTTCAAAAATTATGTTATTAAAATAACGTTTTTTTCCTTATCTGCTGTAATCGTTCCTGTAATGGTAACTTCTCAAAGTCGTTACGGTATTGTAGAACGTTTCCACATTATGTTATTTTGTAGCGTTAAAGCTGTTCTCGTTGTTTTGTAACGTTAAAGCTATTCTCGTTGTTTCTAACGTTAAAGCTGTGCTCGTTGTTTTGTAACGTTAAAGTCGTTATCGTTGTTTTGTAACTTTCGGAATATTAAAAATGTTCTCGTTGTTTTGTAACTTTAAGGCCGTTATCGCTATTTTAAAATTTCCGGAACTTTAAAGCCAAATTCGTTGTTTCGCAACGAAATTTAAAGTTGTTATTACGTTGTTTTGGTTTCTAACATTGACATTGAGTTTTCTCGGGAACAAATTCCAAGCTTTTGCTTGGCCCGTTGCGTTGCTTAGCAACTAAGAATGTATACTTTTCGGTTCCTCACATTGATGAAGGAAAGTTAACTGAAAAGTGGATGCATGAATAAATATATTTCATTTTAAAAGAAATTAAAACATTTGTAAAAATGGGGATTTTTAAAAATACATTTTATGTTAATACTTTACGGGCATTTTATTTATTTTCAGCTTTTATTTATAATTATTTTTTGTGAATTTTAGCAAATTTTTTATTAAACTGAAACATTTTTTTAGAAACTTGAAACTATGCTCGCATATCAAAACAAACGTGAAATATTTTAAATTCAATTTCAAATTTCGGGAATTAATTTTTATAAATTAAAAAGATTAAAAGAAGAAACATACGTACCATTCGATAAAATTTGGATCAAACTAATAATATTTATATATATAATTAAATTTGAAATTTACTTTAAGAATTAATATATTGTAAAAATAATTTTTTGACACTTATAATTTTTTTTATTTATTGAGAAAGCATCATCATAATTTATTAAAATTAATTTATATTGTGGTGAATCCCAGAGCTTGGCGCCATCGCGCCAAGTAATTTTTTGTAACCCTTGTAAGAGGGATGAGAAGTGAAGAGTGTGCTATGCGAGTAGTACACGATTGGAAGAATGTCTGCAATAAAGGAAATTGTTTAAGGAGATGATATCGTGTTGTTGATGTTTATTTTAACATAAGATACAAATCTCCTTAATGGTGACCCGGATGTGATCATTTTGGTGACTATAATATGTGGATATCGGCCTGCTTTGGAATTATCGGCTAATTTTCGCCTGTTGAAAAAGAGGAATCGAAACTACTGATGCTCTTTCTGTGCTGCGGTAACGTTTTTCAAGTGGTGGTGATTTATTACCGGGGTGCGTCATGTGGCGTGTTCCGAAAACAGCGAGAGGGGAATCGCAGATAAGTTTTTATTATTTCTGTTTCTTTATTCTGTGCTTTTGTTTTGAAACTTGTGCGTAATTTTTCTGATTCTAATATCGTTTTCGATTTCATTATTGCTTTCATTTTTCTTATTTACGTTTTATAATTGTTTAGAGGTTTATAACTGTTTAGAGGTTCATTAATTATTATAAATCCTTGAAAAATGTATAATTCTTATTATGTAGTTTAAAATATCTTCATTATTATTGCTAATAGTTAAATATAACGCAATTTTGTTCTTAAACCTTGTATCATGGCTGAAGTTAATGCTGTTCAAATTCCTGTATATAACAGATCTGATCCCGCATTATGGTTTGTTATGTGCGAAAGCACGTTTGCTCTTGCCACACCAAAACCCATTACAGAACCGATAACTAAATATAATTATATTGTTTCCCATCTTCCTCCCGAAACTGCATCATTAGTTCGTGATGTACTTATGAAACCGGATGCAACCGATCCATACAAACAGATTAAACAGGAATTAATAAACCGCTCGGGAGAATCATCGCAACAAGAAATTCGAAACCTATTATTAGGTGAAGAATTAGGATCGCGCAAACCAACAGAACTTTTACGAAATATGAAGCGTCGCGCAGAATCACATAACGTTCCCGATAAACTAATGTTAGAACTATTTTTACAGCGATTGCCATCCAATGTTCAAACTATTTTAGCTGCAGTTTCTGATCTAACAGTAGAGAAAGCTGCTGAAATTTCCGATCGCATCATCGATGTAACGCCATCTCCTGTTGAAACGTTATCAGTTTCCGAAACAGATGAATCTTTCGAAACTAAAATATTTCGCGAAATTGGAAAATTAAATAAACGAATTGATCAACTTTCTTTTTCTCGTAGTCGTTCACCATATCGTCGTAACCAAAGCAGTCGTGAAAGAAGTAATTCCCACAAACGAAATTTTTCCATTTGCTGGTATCACAGACGTTTCGGAAAGAAATGTAGAGACGATAAATGCGTTAAGCCTTGTGCATGGCAGGAAAACAAATGCAGCAAAGAATAGAGGCGACATATTCTTTGCCTCGCGAATCACGTCGCCTGTTCATTCGCGACCGGACATCAAATGTTTCATTTCTGGTCGATACTGGTTCTGACGTGTCCTTAATCCCTGCTAACAATTATCAAAAGCAAAATTATTCACAACAAACGCTTTTAGCTGCAAATTCTTCAGCAATTAATGTTTATGGACAAAAGACACTCTCTTTAAATTTTAATTTGAGAAGAAACTTTACTTGGACATTTCTAGTAGCCAATGTTAGTACACCAATTTTAGGAGCAGATTTTCTCCATTATTTTGAATTGGTTCCAGATCTCAGGCATAAATGTCTTAGAGACACAAAAACGAAATTACAATCCATTGGCCACTTAAAATATACAGATCTTCATTCAGTTCAAGTTTCTATTCTTAAAGATACTCCTTATCATAAACTTTTGAAAGAATTTCCTTCTATTACTAAATTACCTAATCCAAATCAACCAGTTAAACATAATACTGTGCATTACATAATTACGAAAGGTCCTCCTGTAGTTGCAAAACCTCGAAGACTTGCTCCTGATCGTCTTAAAATTGCAAAAACTGAATTTCAAAATATGATGCAGTTAGGCCATATAAGACCTTCGAGAAGCAACTATGCCTCACCTCTACACATGGTCCCTAAAAAAGGAACTTTAGATTGGAGACCAGTGGGTGATTATAGAGCTTTAAATGCTCAAACAATTAAAGACAAATACCCGATACCTTGTATTGCGGATTTTACAGCAGAATTACATGGATCAAAAATATTTAGTCGCATAGACCTAATAAAAGCTTATCATCAAATCCCAATAAACCCTGACGATATACACAAAACAGCTATATGTACCCCATTTGGTTTATTCGAAAGTACAAGGATGCAATTTGGCCTTTGCAACGCATCTGCTACTTTTCAACGCTTTATAGATGAGGTTACACGCGATTTATCAGGTGTTTATGCGTTTGTCGATGACATATTAATTGCTTCTAAAAATCCCCAAGAGCATTATCAACATTTAAAGGCATTATTTTCAAAATTGGCAGAATATGGGTTATGTATTAACGTTTCTAAATGTACTTTTGGTGTTCCTTCAATAGATTTTCTAGGTTTTAATCTTTCCGAAGAAGGAATTCAACCTCTACAAGATAAAGTTAAATGCATACTAGATTTTCCTAAACCAGAAACCTTAACTCAGCTGCGAAGATTTTTAGGAATGTTTAACTTTTATCGATGCTTTATTCCTAAAGCCGCTCATATACTTGCACCCATTGTTCAATTTTTGGAAGGACAAAGGAATATAAAGAAATCTCATTCTAATGCTCGTAAACTATCCGAACAACTTACATGGAATGAAAATACAGAACAAGCCTTTATTGCCGCGAAAAATGCGATTGCCAAAGCCACTCTTTTAAGACATCCTATTCCTGGAGCTCAGTTGAGCTTATCGGTCGATGCCTCAGATTTTGCTGTAGGAGGCACTGTAAGTCAGTTATCGGAAAGAACATGGGAACCAATAGCTTTCTTCTCAATGAAACTTAATAAAAGTCAACAAAAATGGTCCACTTATGATAGAGAATTGTTTGCAGTTTATTCTGCAATAAAAAAATTCAAACACTTATTAGAAGGCAGAAATTTTATAATATACACAGACCAACAACCGTTGACTCACGCTTTTAAGCAAAACCCTAATAAATGTTCTCCACGCCAATTACGCCATTTAGACTTTATTTCTCAGTATTCAACTGACATTAGGCATGTGCAAGGTTGTAAGAACGTGGTTGCTGATGCACTCAGTAGAATTGAAATCGATTCTATTACAAAATCCCCAAATTTAAGTTTTGATGAATTTGCAAAAGCACAGAAAACTGATCCAGAGATACAAAGTTTTCTGCAATCTAATACCACCTCTCTTAAACTGGAATTAAAACCTTGTCATTTTTCTCATTGTGAATTGATGTGTGATATTTCAACTGGAACACCGCGTCCTTTTGTACCCTTCTCTTTCCGCAAATTGATTTTCGATCATTTGCACAATCTTTCTCACCCTGGAATAGCAGCAACAACAAAATTAATTTGTTCCAGGTATGTTTGGCCTAAGATGAAACGACAAATAAAATCATGGGTTCGATGCTGTGAACCATGCCAACGTTCGAAGGTACAACGACACACTAAAACGCCTTTAGGTACTTTTTCTCTTCCAGATGCTCGTTTCTCACACATCCATGTAGATATCGTAGGCCCACTACCTCACTCTAGTGGTTGCTATTACCTTTTGACAATAATTGACCGTTTCACCAGATGGCCAGAAGCAATACCCATTTCAGATATTTCTGCAAAGACTGTTTGCCGTGAAATATTCAACAACTGGATTGCACGATTCGGATGTCCATCTGTAATTACATCTGACCAAGGACCCCAACTGCGTTCAGCTATGTATGCTGAATTTACTCGCATGTTAGGTTCAGAAAGGATAAAAACAACTCCCTACCATCCGATTTCAAACGGAATTGTAGAGAGATTTCATCGCCATCTGAAATCAGCAATTAAAGCTTATGAAAATGCTAATTGGACGGAGATAATCCCTGTCATTCTTTTGGGCATTCGAACAGCCGTTAAACAAGACTTGCAAATTTCTTGTGCAGAGCTTGTGTATGGTACTACTTTGCGTCTTCCTAGTGACATGGTGGACATGGCAGTTATTCCATCCTGTGACAGTGATTTTATCACTAATCTTCGAAACATGATGCAACAACTAAATCCTATTGCAACATCCGCCCACTGTACCGATCGATATTATATGCATCCGTCGCTAAAATCATGCACACATATTTTCTTAAGAGTCGATCGTGTACGTCCTCCATTGTGCCAACCCTACTCTGGTCCTCATGAAGTCTTACGACGAACTGATAAGACCATTACCATTGACATTAAGGGAAAGAAATTTACTGTTTCTCTTGACCGTGTAAAACCGGCACATCTTCTCACAGAAACATCCACTGAACCAGTGTCTACCGCCAGCAAACCAATACTTGATAAAAATTCATCAGTTGATAAAACTCACAAAACTGTAACCAGATCAGGGAGACGTGTACATTTTCCAAAGAAACTTTCCACTTTCATTACTTATTAATTGTTTTATTTTAATATTTTAATTAAATCTGTCATTTGTATTTTTTTTGTAAAATTTTATATATGATTGTTTCTATGTTTATACAAATTTTTCAATTGTGTTTGTGCTTTTGAAATTTTGTTGTTCTATATGTATATTTTTTTTAAGTAATATGTATGTATATATCGTTCCATTGGGCTAAATGCCCTCTGTCACTGGGGGGATACTCTGTGGTGAATCCCAGAGCTTGGCGCCATCACGCCAAGTAATTTTTTGTAACCCTTGTAAGAGGGATGAGAAGTGAAGAGTGTGCTATGCGAGTAGTACACGATTGGAAGAATGTCTGCAATAAAGGAAATTGTTTAAGGAGATGATATCGTGTTGTTGATGTTTATTTTAACATAACATACAAATCTCCTTAATATAAATAAAATTTTAATTATTTTAAATGATAATATACTTGATTACATTAAAATAATATTCTTAATGTAATAATTTTACAGTCCTAAAAATATATTTGATGTACTGGAATAAAAGAATTGCATCATATTTCTTGTAGAAAGCCATTTATAAAATTTGTTTTGAAATAAAAAGTATTATTGTTGTTAAGTTATTAAGAATCATAATAATAAATGTTGCAATGTATATAATAATATTAAATTAATACATGTATATTTGTAAATGTAGTTGTATTTATTTAATATTTGAAAATAAAATCACAATAAAATTAATATCCTACGTATTACAGCTGCAAATTCTCAATTTTCATTTATTTTTCAGGTTAAGTTGTAATTATGAGGAAAAAATTTTTCATAAAAAGATCTTTTCTGTAGTTTTATTCCTATCTAATTTCAATATAAATCTTTAAATATAATTAGCTCTACTCATGCCATAGAGTTATCTCTTAAGGCCATTGTGAACTGAACAGTTTACAGTAAGCATTTGAGCAATATACATTTTACTAGCACATTTCAAATTATCTTTCCAGTACATTTTAACAGTATTTATACATTTTCCCAGTACATTTTTAACAGTAGATATATAATTATAGTTATATTATATCTTTATGTGGATACTATTTTCTGTATTTTTAATGTTATTTCTCTATATATAATCTATGATATTATATCATTATTTTAAGCATACATGTCTTTCAAGATGAGTGCCTGAGAGTTTTCCAAGTTTACTCCCTTGCATAGACATTGGCAGTCTATTTATTTAAAACATTACTTTAAACATTTACATATTAAAGTAACTTTTCTTCAATTAAATTTCAAACGAATAAGAATTACATTAATTTGAATGACCATAATAAGTAAATAACTATGCAATTTTATATAACATATATTCCTCAACAATCATAAAAAGAAATGACAAGTAAAAACTGTTTTTATGGTATGCAAAGTAAAAATGTTAATTCTGTTTATTAATTTAATCTATTTGAGCTCTTATGATATCAAAAGATACTTGCAGATCAAACAATAAAAATTAAAAAATTTATTAGTGTATAAAATTTTTCATTTATAACAAAAACTTTTGTATATGCACATAATTTTAAAAACTCTAAATTTATGTATTGTGTCAATAGTAAAAAAATACATCTGAATTATTTACTGTAGTAATGCGTTTATCTATTTTACAGAAGCAATTTTCATACATTTTTATTTAAAAATACTGTTTAATTGTTAGTACTTTAAATTCACACACACACATTTTATTAATACCACATAGCTCTCTTATTTTCACTTCTCCGTGAGGAGTAATTTCATCTAGTAAAAATATATAAGATAAATACACAATTGAAGCATATAGAACAGTGAAATCATGTATATGAAGTAAAATTCTATAACTTATTATAAAGGCAAATTCCTATATTCGAATATTTTCTCATAAGTACTAAATTTTCTGGTTTACATATACAATTCTTTATTTTTAAAGAAAATATTATTTTCCATTTATGTTCATAAATATGTAATTTTATAGTATATGACATCTGTATAGATCCGATTTTCCTTTTATTACATAGATTTATATGAAAATTAAATTCAATTAAAATGTTTAATATTGAAAAAGAAATTTATATGAAATAGTAAAATATAATTAATTATTAAATATAAGTTAGTTTAATGTATATCGCTGGTTAAAGTATCATTAAAATGATTTCACTATTTGAAAACTGTGGGTTCGATACTGATATTACCATAAACAATGATGGATGTTGCTCTTTGGATATTGATTAATCGCATGGTTATATTTATAAGTTGATAAGATAGTAAAATTAAGAAATTTTGATCAAATTCAACTTTTTAATTATAATGTGTCTCTAATTAGAGAAATAATTTTTCCAAGAAGATATATTTTAAGATTTATTTGAGCATAAGTGATATACTCAATAGTAATCTTTAGTGTAAAAGAAACATCAGTTAAAATTTATAAGAATTTATCATAGAAATTACATTGAGGAATAAATTAAATTCATCTTGTGAGAAACTGAATTATGCTTGGTTTAAAAAAAATTCAAATTTAGACATATTTTATACATTAAAGTAATAAAATATATTAATAAGGAGTTAAGATCATTGGGAAACAAATTATGTAAATACACATTACTTAAGAATTTTTAACTGAAAAAAAATCAATTGACAGTAAAAAAAGTTATAAATCTTATTTAATCCATTGCAATTATTAAAAAAAAATTAAATAAATGAAAATCAGTCTAGACTTAAATGTTGAATTTCCGTATAATAAAGTAGGAAATTATTAAAAAATTGATTAGAGAATATATCAAAAATCATTAAAATTTCTTTCAGTAAGTGATTTTCGATACTCAGTCACTAAAATTCACCTTACACCTCATTTCCTCAAAAACCAGTTTTGTCACCCCACGAAAGCTTCCTTTCGCTCCATAGAATTTCCAAGAAGGCAAAAGGGAACGTATTTCTTAGAATAACTTTCCAAAAAGCCGTTATTTGATAACGCTTTCTAGAACATGTTATTTCCTTAGAACGTAACGTTGATAACTAGTTATTCAAAAATAACTGCTTTTGCCATCTCTAGTTCCGAGGAAGTTCGGACGAGAAAACTCGGAACGTGTAAACAGGAAAACTTAAAAGTTCTCTCGGAACGCCTATTTTGTGAAGTTTTCTGACGTCACTTGTTCGGCAATGTTTGCTGGCGTCGGTTTAAAATAAATCAGTCGTGTCGTGGCGCCACCTATTATTTATTTTATCAAACATAAACTAGATTTCTTTCCAAACTTTATTACAAGCAATACTGATGGAGAATGTTTTTTTTTATCAGATTATTCGCGGATTATATTCAGGAAAATACGGTATTTTCTTTTAATTAATCAAAATAATACTAACATTTTAAAAATAGATATATAACAATATCTGTTTGGTTTTGTTTCATATGGTGTTTTTTAACAGCACTATATATTTAAATTAATAACATATATCTCTATCAAAATTGGGATTCCTAATTAGTCGGGCAATATCACCCACCTTAAAAAAACATCCGCTGTAATGTAATCTAATATAGGTATTGGACAAGTAAACTAAATCAATAATAGAAGTAACATTTTTCTGAAAACTCTGATTTCTAGGAAAGTAATTGGACAAGTCAACTAAATCAGTAATAAAAGTAACATTTTTATGAAAACTCTGATTTCTAATTTTAAATGCATTGCAATGCAATCTAGCATACCCAAGTAGCACAGAAATATTGGCAACTGTTCTGTCAATGTTGGCCAATATTTTGAATGCCGATAAATGCCGAATGTTGATATTGAATAATATTATATTATTTAAAAAAATTATTCGATATTATTTAAATTATACGATATTATTTAAAAAATTTATTTGATTCAGATAGTCTAAAAATTGCATTTACTTGAATTATTTTAGAAGACTGTGATTTGAAACTCGTTTTTAAAACTTATTAACATTAATGAATGATATATATATTTTCCCTAGAAATTCTTTGAATATTGAATAACATTGTATAATATCTTATCTACAATATTACTCTGCGAACATTATTAAATATGTTTAAATATTCTTGTTACAATTTGAAGTTCACTTGAAACGAAGTGAAGATAAATGAGCAGTGAAATTTGAATTGTTAATCAAGTTTCTTTGGTTGGGGGGCGCTCCGTGGCTGAGTGGTCTAAAGCATCACTGCTAATCGCTTGAGAGCGTAGGAGTGTGGGTTCGATTCCCACCGTGGCCCTGGGTGTTTTCTTCGTTATTCTTCTGTGGTTGTACATCTGTCATTGTGCTATTTGTCCTATTATCGACGAAGACTTACAAGCGGATCTCAAGAATCAAGCATACAAGTCTGAATATATGTAATGTAATAAATAAAATAAAAAATAATAATTTGGTTGGGGCGCTCCGTGGCTGAGTGGTCCAAGCATCTCTCCGCTAATTGCTTGAGAACGTCGGAGTGTGGGTTCGATTCCCACCGTGGCCCTGGGTGTTTTCTTCGTTATCTTCTGTGGTTGTACATCTGTCAATGTGCTATTTGTCCTATTATCGACGAAGACTTACAAGCGGATCTCAAGAATCAAGCATACAAGTCTGAATATATGTAATGTAATGTAATGATCCCTTTGGTTGCTTATTTGTTGTGTGCAATAATTTGTTATAATTTTAACTCTCATATTATTACTGTTTTACAAGAGAAATTGGTTTATCGTGCCAGATAGTAAATTTAAATCTTTTAAATGTAAAGCAAGTAGACAATTAGAAAATATAAAACGTCAAGAAGAACTTAATGAATTAATTGCCAATTCGCTTGAATCTTCCTATCACCGCATTGATTCACAAAATTGCAATGTGCAGGAAAGGTTGGTTCTCTAGTACAATTTCTGTTTAATAGTTCACTTTTTGAAAATATTTTATTTATTTAATTATCTTTAATTAATTATTTATCTTTGTAATATATACTTAGACTTTTTTGCAAGAGTATTTTTTAACCTTCTAGAAATTTAGGCCTATAATGGATTGAATAATAAACTTGCTTTATTTGTTTTTTTCAACATTCTGAATAGAATGGTGTTCTTATTGAAAGAAATTTTGCCCACATATTGCTATTACTATTCTGCATATGTTTAATTTTAATGTAAAAAAATGCAGGTTATCAATATCTAATGTTTAAATAGATAATAGTGTTTTCTGGTTGGATAATTAGGTAGTCTTGGCATGTTTCATAATAAAATATATCAATTTATATTTAATAAAATATTTGGAAAACATTTATATTCCATGAAAATTTTACATCAGTCATTATTTTGATTGACATTAAAATGGATGTTTTATTGTCTTGTGTTATATGGATACAAAAGAAATATAGAGATCTGTCTTTCATACTGTAGAAGTTTATCATTATTCTCCATTTTATGAATGCTAATATTTCTTTAAATTTTACTATTTTGATTAAGGCTCTTTTTCAATGAAGATTTTAAATAAAAGTAATAGTTTCAATTATAAATTACCTCCCTCTATTGAAGATCTTTACCAGCATCTTTTTTACTATAATCATTTATCGTTTGTTAAATTCATTAGTGGATCTGACAAACACTGATTTTAAGGATTTAATTTTGTCGTGATTCTTTCCTGTATATTACATATATGAATATTTAAAGTAAATATTAACATTTAAATTTCTTTATTTCATAGAAACTCAAATACTGTTAATAAATTAGAAGATCAACCTGTGGAAGAAATTTTTTATGATGTTGATGAATTTGATTCTGAGATCTCCAAACAAGACAAGCTTGGCTGTTGATCAATATGAAGATCAAGTGGCAAATGGATTGTTTGATAATTTTCAAGGCTCTCGGTCAAATTTCTCCAGTATGATAACAGATTCTGTTAATTTTTATAGTATTATAAAAATTCAAGGCCTGAGATTATAAATACAAAAATTTCTCAAGTATCATTAAAAGATGAATTGAAATTTTGGGCTATTAAGTATAAGGTGCATCACAATGCAATAAGTAACTTGTTAAAAATATTGAAGCTTCATCATCAAGAGCTTCCACTGGATAGTAGAACTTTGTTACAAACATGTAGGGATTCAAATGTTATTCACGCTTACAAAGGAGAATATTGTTATTTTGGAATTAAAACTTACTTAAAAAATGTAGATTTACTAAAATAATAAAGTAATTATGCTAAAATATTGTTTGCTATGCATTATTATTAAATTCATATATATTTTAATAACTTCCATATATCAAAAATTATAAAAAAAATTTTTTATTTAAGATAAAAATATTATCTCTAAGTACAAAATTTATATTTCTGTATCTAATAAACTTTGTGAACTTTAAAAATTCATGCAATTAATGTTTGTAATATTAACAGTATGTAAACAATTATTAATTCATAATGTATGTAAAAAAATAATTTAAAAAATTTTTTACAATTTTGTGAAACTTTTTAGTTAGTTTTTTACTTTATCAATTTTAGCAAAAAGAATGTTTGAATATTTGGAGCTTGTGCATGGTGAGATAAGGAAATTACACAAAAATGTGACAAGATAAGTCTTCAATTAGTCTTACTGGAACCAATAGAAATTTATTGACTCTTAATGAGAACTTACTAGCAGACATTAATTTACCTGTGAATTCTGAAGAAGTGCTAAAAGAATTGAATGTGATAAAATAAAAAGTGACTTGGAGTTTTCTGCTCCATTGGTGTTTAATTTTTTTTATAGACAAACTTGAGGGATTATGTATGTAAAATAAGTTTATATATAAATTTTGGGTATATAACATTAACAAAAACTTTAAAATTACTTATTACAGGTATGCTACCTTCATGGATTTGGGAGTGGCAAAACCTAGGAGTGGATTATTCCTTTTAAGTATCGTGAAAAAAATATTAATTTCTGAACTTGCTTCAAATACAGTCGATTTGGAAGAAAAGGAAAGAAGTCTTTTTCGAGTCTCTGGTATTAATGTCATGCTAGGTATACTATTTTAATATTTCTGTATTTTAATTTGCAAATATATTAATTTCAATGGCTAAAATTATTTTGGGATGTTTTTGTTTTTGATTATTTTTATCACGTTCAGTGATACATAAATTAATTTTTCTTTTCATTTGTTTTTATTTTTTATTCTTTAGGTTAGGTTAGTACTAAGGTAAAATTTTCAAAAAACACTTTATTATATTTTATTATCTTGTTATTTATGAAAGTAATAAAAAGTTATTAATGAAAGCAATAATGAAATTTTCAGAATTTTTTAATTTTTTTCACTTTTATTGTTAAAATTGTTATGCTGCATATATTGTTCTTGTGTACTTATTCAAGATTGCTATAATTTAAATGATTGATTCTTAGTGCATTTAAGTGTTAATTAAGCTATTTATAAAATACGTGTCTCCAATTTCTGGAGTTTAAGAAAATAAAATAAAGAATAATAAGGCTCGATTTTTATCACAACATAATAGAAATTTTATAAATTATCAGTGTGATGCATGAAAAGTAAAACTACTCTAAATACAGTTGCTTCTGTGTAAAGATAAATTTGTTTTGCGATATTTATTTAATTTTAAGTGTAGAGTATTTTTTTTTATTAATCTTATTCTCTCTATTAAAATTTCTTCATTGCATACTTAATGTAGATAATTTTCTCTGGTGATTTTTTTTTTCATTTAAGAGTGTCAATGTATAAAAAAAAATTATCAGATATTTTTAGCTGCTGTTGCTTTGAAGTACAAGGAAAACAGTTGTGAAGTGTTGGCAGAAATGTTTTGCAAAGATTTAGCTGCTGCTGACTGGAATGGCAGAAAAATACGGCAGTCTGATATAGCAATTGAATGTGAAGCTGATACTTCTTAAAACAATCACTTTGGTCAGTGAATACTTCTTAAAACAATCAGTTATTTTTTTGTATCAAACTAGAATACATAAATGATTAAAAACACATGTAAAAATTAATTTTTTTCTTTAACTTGGCAATTCCATTTTCAATGCTACTTTTCTTTCCCAAATTTTAAATAAACATCATTGAAATATTTATGATTATTTATTTTAGCTGTTTCTGTTATAAAGAATTTAATAATTAAAAAATGAAACAGGTGTTTTATAACAATTTTGCTACAGATTTTAATGAAAGAAAAATTCCGACTTACTGATATAAAAGATAGGCTTGATGTTAATTTTTTTACTTAAATATTTCAGTAAAATTATCTTTTATAAATTCTTTCTTGATGCAAAAGTAAGACTTAAACTATAAAAAATTTAGCTATACTACTAATAATTCAATGCCATTCGTGCTATGAAGAAAAATTATTTTTTCAATTAACAATAGAATTTGTTTTTCTTAAAAATGATATGTAATTCTAGTTATTTCTATTAAACATTCTCTTAACAAGATACTAGTGATTCCCTTAAAATTATTACAAATTTTATCTTGTAGATATATTATCTTAAACAAGTGAGATAGATCATTAAGGAAAACTAACTGGCTTGTGGGAATTTGAAATAAGAAAATCCATCTAGGAAGTGATTTGTTATTCATCTCAGTACAATATTTCAAAATTATGGAAAGTACGGAATTTTAATAATTGTGTAAAATAGAGTGCATAAAAGAAACTTATGACTATTCACGAGTTTAAAACACCATATATTTTAATACATTTGGTAAACTATTCTGTACTTGTTTTCAATTACAGCATACCATTAAGTCTGATGTATGTGTAAGTTTAGGTGGGTTTTTAATGCTCAAAAATTTTAATGGATACTTGTGATTTTATAGTGTTTTGTTTCATAATTAGTTTTTGATTTAAAAAGTTTATTGTATTGAAGGTAAGCAAACTGTTAATTACAATTACATCTGTTTAATTTGAAATAATATTGAGAATTTTGATTGTATATCATAGTCATTTTCTTTGCACTATAAAAGTATGAATAAAATTTATCCAAGATTATGAAAAATGTTTTAGAAATTCGAAATTGCAATATTACATATCTTACTCTTTTAATGTAGATTCCGGTTCTAGCAAACTATATGTATGATATAAGTCTGAGGCTTGGATCTTGTCAAAATAAATTGACTGGCATTTATAAACTAAAATGTAGTTAAATATTTCTTAAATTACTTGCTTAACTGAAATGCTTATTTAATTTTAAAAGAAAATTTGCACATGGAGACTTATCTTGCTGAGTTGATATATTTTAACATTTTTTTTATAGTAAAATATGAAATCTATATTATAATGTATAAGATTTAATATATATATTTAATAATTGCAATTATGAGCATACTGAAATATTGATCACTATCAGGCACGTACTTGTAAAAAAAAAAAAAAAAAATTATAACAGTAATGAAATATTTAACTGCAAAACTGAGGATAAAATAAGAAATCTCAAAAGCTTATGCATTTAATCATACTGATGATTGAAGAATAAATTTGTAAATGTCACTTCCATTTGTGCTTCACTTTTTCTCATTATGAAAAAAATATGAGAAGTTTAATATTAACACTTAAAAAAAAAAAAAGGTTTTACTGAGAAGAATATTTAAAATATGTATTCATATAAATTCTAATATTATGTTCACTATTTAATTAATAAATGCAGGAAAAAAATTCTGTATTTTACAATAATATTCTATTCAAAAGTTTAACAAAATTCTATTTAATAGTCTCATCAGAATAGAGTATTATTCAGTACCAAAATGAGTTACTTCTTGATATTTAAATTAAACAATAAATAGCACTATAAAGGAATATTATCTAACGTTGAAATTGAATATTTCATAATTAAATACAATGTCAAATAACATTGTCAGGGAATATTATTTAAAGTTGAAATGGAATACTTTTTGACATTCAAATACACTATGTCAAATAACATTTTCGCGGAATATTATTTAACGTCAAAATGGAATATCAAATAATATTATATAATATCAAACAATATATAATATCTAGGTGGGGTCATTTTAATATTATATAATATTGTCAGATAATATTTTATAATATTTATTTACAATATTGGCCGATTAACATTTGCTACTTGGATAGGAGAATAATGGTCTAAAGCCAAATTAATAGTGTAAATAACATTCATCTTTATGAAAACTTGCTCTCTAATTACCAGACATTATCACATTTATTGTTCTGGCTTTAATAAATTCTGCAATACAATTCAACAATGTAACATAGATATGTATATACGCTATACTTGATAAATTACATAATTTATGTGTATAAAATAGATAGTTAAATAGAATAATACATATAAAGTAAAAACACTCACCTAATCATCAACTTCTTTCATACTCCAAATTAAAAAAACTCTGATTTGAAAATAACTTTCAAAAATAAAAATGACAGTTTAAACAGCTTTAAAAAATTTTAGGATTTAATTTTTAGACTGAAAAAACAAAATTCCACACAACCAGTTAAAAATAAATTTAGAAAAAATAAAACACCATAAGCTTCAAAGGTTATTAAAACTCCAAATGCATCATACATACTTTGGAATATGTCAGAGCTGCCAAACAATTCTTTCGCAGTAATCTACAAGTTTGGAGCATTTGACACCCATACCAACTCGGGATTTAGCCTCATGTTCATACTTATTTTTTAGACATTAAACAATGCTGATAATGAAAAATTGAATAATTATTTTAACTAAATATGATTAGTTTAAGTCAGTATATTGTAAATTTTCTATAAGTCACTGAAACTCGTTCTTTTGTTTTCTTAATAGTGCTCTGGTCTTCAGTTCAACAATTTGTGAATTTGATTTTAATTTCATATATAAAACAAAGAATAAATTACTATATACTTTAACAAAAAGTTTTTAATTTTCCTATTTTTAACGTAGTTTGTTTTATTAATATATGTAATGAGTATTTGAATTAATCTTTTAATATATTCATTTTAATCATGCTTTTATTTTAAATGAGAGATCTTTTTTGCTGTTAATGTGTATATAAAAACATTTAAAATAAATGTTCAAGTTACCTTAAATTTGCATGCTAATTGAAAAAAAAATGTTTATTGATGACAATTTAGTTCAATTTATTGCAATCATTGTCTATACAAATGACTAAAGTATTATGTATTAAATTAAATGTTAATGGACAATTTATTAATAGTTCTTACAATTAGATGAAACTATGAGATATAACAATAATAAATATTAGAAACTCAGTTTTTTAATCTAATAAGTAATTAATATGCACAAGTAATACACAAACTTGATTTTTTTAATACATATGTTTAATATAACTTAACTTTAAAAATAATAAATTATGGAAATTTCATTTTCAGAAGCTTAACAAAAAAATTATAATATGTATTTTTCTTGTTTTGGTATCTTCATCAATTTAATAATTTAATTGTTCTAAAATATTTATATTGTAGTACATAAAAATAAACATCCAAAGGGAACTTAACTAACATTAATTGAAATTATATGCTTTGGAATATTAAGTAAGATAACAAATTGGAAAATTTTGAATGTCCCATGTTAATGTTATGCCATAAGCTTTAAATACAAACTTTTTTTTTTAACATTTTCTGTTTTATAATATATTTTTGAAATATTCCAGGTAAGGGGCACATATTCATACTTATTCTTACTTAATAACTTGTGAAGCTAATATTTATATGGTGAGTGTATGCACAATTAAACATTTCTTTCAACAATATCTATTAGTTGTGAAAAACAAAATAAATAATATATATATATATATATATATATATATATATATATATATATATGCTATGATAAAGTAATTAGAAATAGGTTACCGTCAATTTAAAAATATATCAATAATTTATCATAGTTTAGTATAAAATTAGGTTATAAAATTTTAACGATTTCTAAAAAGTTTCTTTTTTTTTTTCCTTTTGAATTTTTTTACAGGTAATGGATGAGCTTTCCTAAAAATATTTGGACACTTGTTTCATGAAGAATCTGAACCCCAAATGCCATAGAATTGATACAACTTTGTGAGTGTACATTTAATGAATATTTGTTTAATTTTATGAGAATATGCATACCTTCTAAAATGAATATTTCTTTATAGGGTAATGTTTCTTTTTGTTGCTATGCTCCAAATGTTTTCACTGTATAACTAACAGTGTGAAAAAATCTATAATCTTTCATGATTAGTCTTTAGTGGGTCAAATAATTACGGTAAAGTGGCATGAATTAAATGTGATGCTTACTATTTATGAAAGGAAGTTTGCATTAAGCTTTGTATTCAGTACATTGATGAACTCAATTGTAATAAAATCTATCAAGCATAATATATATTACATTCTAACTGTATAAAACTGTACTAGAATATATATAAAAATGTAAAATATTTTAATGGTGCTTGTACTGATTTTGGTATTTCAGAATTTTATTTTCCTTTTATTTGTATATATTGCACCTTGTATATTTTGTAGTTTGATAACATTATTGGTAAAAAAATGGTTGTACTAATGATATAAATATTTTTCATTTTTCAATGATATAAATATTTTTCAGTTTTCATAAAAAATTTTATTTTATATCGGTTATAAAAGAACGTGTTAAACAGACAACCATTCATATTAGAAATGTAATTTATCCACATAAGATTTCTAACACTAATGGCCATCAAATTCTAATTCATGGAGTTATATATTGGAATTAGGAAACATTGTCTCATTAAATTGTAGGAATACATCATAAAATTAGTACTGATATATAATAATTAACAAATTTTATAGCAATGAAAAATCCAAACTTATTGAACCATTATTTATTATTTCAATTGTTATTTTGGAAATAAAAATAACACACACTCCTAAGCTTTTATGAAATCAGTTGGATTTATTCAGAAAAAATAGAGATCTTGTATTTCGATTAATAATTATTAAAAATTTATAGACACTGCTAAAGCTAAATTTTGCAGCATTTTACTGATCTCAGTGTAAAAAAATTTAGTTAAAATTATACAGAGAAAATATTACTCTCATTAAATTTTTGATGAGTTGCTTATGAACATATATGAAGTAAACCTGGAGAAAAATACTCAGTGATTTTTGTATAATGCTTTCTAGAAATATGATACATAGGAAATCTGCTTTTGTTTATTAAATATTTGAAGAATTTGTTTTCTTTTATTTATATTTTGCATGGAATTTTTCTTTTATTTTACTTTTTGTTAATTTTAAAGAGGGAAAATTATTCCTTTGTAATATAAGTGCCCTTCACTACCTGTAATTTTCCATTTTTTTACTGTCTATGATTTAATTTATTGACAAAAATTAATTCATAGACATATTTTGTTATTTCTTAAAAACTGGTTACATTTTCGACAAGCTTTTATTTAGATATAGGTTAAGCTTAGTTGCATAATATAGTAGTGTTTAACTTCTAAACTTTAGATTTAATATAAATATATATTTTATACATCAGTATATATGAGCGAAATCTACAAAATTGAGATGTTGACAGGCTTGTATATTATTTTATCATTAAATCAGAAATAGAGTTGAAATTTATTAGTACATTATTGCCAAAAATGAATTTTATAAAATCCATTCTATTAAGATGGATTGCTGACCAACTTGTCTATAGGTCTGCGTGCCTGACTACAGATAAGGAGGTCCTGGGTTCCAATCCCGGTTCGGGCATGGATGTACTTTCTCTGTCTATCCTGTCTTTGTCCTACTTTGTATGAATGAGGTGCGAATGGTTGCCTACCCTATAAACGGGTCCCTATGACAATTTGTACTGAGAAAGTCGGACCCCACACCAAAATATGGTTCAGTTGGAAAAGTGGAGCAGCGCACCCCATTTTGCCAGCATAGCTGGCACATGAATGAATAAGATGGATTATTTGTAACTAAATCATTGATGAAATTGGTAAATTTAAAAAGTAAGCAAAATTAACTAATGTTTTTATGTTAAAATATTTTTAACTGACCTACTTTATGAGTCTAAGGTTTTATAAAACTATAATCTTTTCTTGTGAATTTTTAATCTAAGGGTTATAAATGTTTCAATGGTTTCCTTTTTTCTTCCAAACTTATTGTTTAATTATTAATAACTGAACTTTGTAAGAAAATTAATTTTCTATTTAAGTTATATATAAATGTTCGTAAAATTAATACAAGTCAGTATTCCTGTACTTAATTATCAATTTATGTAGATTTTACGTTGATAATATATTTTTCATATAGATATTATGCTGATTGGAGTATCTTAAATTAAACAGACTTTCATGTTAATTTTTTGTTTTTAAGATTGACAAAAAATAGAAAATTCAATAATTCAAATATTTTTTTTATTCTTTAAATCTTGTCGAAATCAATTTTTAATTTCAGTATTTAGAAAAATATCATGTAAATGGGAAGATTCAGGTTCAATTTTATCAAATTATATTTCTGTCACTTCTGTAATCTGACTTCCATTAAGATATTAAAAGAAACTATTGTATAGGTTTGTGCATAATACATCAAACTAGCTCTTATATGTTTAGTATCATAATGCTACAATTAATTCATTATGTTCTATTATTTAAACTTGTTTTACTGTCTTACTTTTATGATGATAATGTTTCATACCGTAGATGCTCACACACATTTTTACAAACTTGCAGGGGCTGGTAAAATAGTTTTTAAAATTGCAATTTCATAAAATAAAATAAATTTTTATTATCTTAAAACTTTTTTTACCAAACTACTTTTTCTTTATAAAACAATTACTATTAGAAAAAATTATATAGTAGCTGTTATATAAGACACTTCTGTAAAATGAAATTCAGATTAAAAACAATTCTTACTATCATTTTGAGGGAAAATTATGCAAAATGATCATTTACTTTTTTCTATTTTAAAAAAATATTTTTACAAAACATTTTTTCTTTTTTGTATGGAAAGCATTTTTTCTTTTTCACAAAAGGATTTCTTAATCTTGTTGGTCATGCATATGTTTATTTTGAAGACAGTTGCAGCACTGTTATTTTCATTATTTATTTCATCTCATTTTGTTTAATATCAGAAAGTTCTTTTTCATTCTCATTCTTTGTCTTCAACCATTTAATCATCTGATACTTTTTACATACAAATTGCATCAGATTTCAAGTATAAAAATGTGCTAAAATAAAATTTATTTCATCTTGACAAGGCACCTTGTCAAAGCTCGTGGATATGTAACTCATCTTCACTTAAAGTCATCAAGTAAATAATTTTGATTTTCTTTAGTTATGATGTTTTTTTAGTCAAGTTTGCAAATCATAATGTTCTAGATATCATTTTTTTCTGTGATATCATTTTAAAATATTGCTAAGTGCAATGCACATAATGTCACTTTCATAGGATAATTTTAAAGCATGATCACTCCCTGCAAAAGCATCTAAGATATTTTCTCTTGGAGCTGATGATAATACTCTGATGCATAATCTGTAAGATGGGAGTAATTTCAAACAAATGCTATAAAAAACTAGATTTCAATAGCATTTGTGCAGTTATCTGCAATTTGAAAAGGATTTTCAGTACTGTAAAAACCAGGTATCAATAGCAGTTGTGCAGGTAGTTATTCGTAATTTGAAGAGGATTTTATAAGAGATTTTCAATCCAAGTTCCTTCACCATAAAATGAAAAAGTAAAAAATTAGATCATAAAAAAATAAATACAAACAAAAGATGCATGAAAATAAAGATTTTTTAAAATTTTAGCTCATAAATGGTAATTTAAGCTATTATTGTGCCTATGGAACCATGTTTGAGACCAGCCAGTAACTTGTAAAGTCATAGTGATTGTAAGTTAGAGGCTCATAAAAACAAGTGTCTACTGTATATTGCAATCCAATAATTCAGTTATAATTGGAAAAAAAATTTTCTTTATTATTAGGGAGACTTTTGGATGGTTTCAATGGTATTAAGTTACTTTTTCTTCCACTTTTCTTTAACATCATACCTTGTGTATGAAATTAAAGAGATTATTTTTGTATGTATTTCTTATTTATTGTTTATTCCCTTCCATAATGCTAATTTCAAATATATTTTTTCCTAGCTTGACCAAAGCTTCCATTGCAGCTTCAATAATTTTTTTTGGACAAGATAACATTTTAGCACCATCAACACATGTATATTTTGCTATTGTACTCCTTGTGTATTTCAAGCTATCAATGATACTTGGTATCACAATCCTTTGGTGCCTTATGGAAGTATATTTTATACAATATTCCTCAGAGGTATGTGGGATACACTCTTACTTGTCTTTTTACACCAGTCAGTAAAAGAGACCAATCATCTGTAGAGACTTATGTTACAAAGAATAATAAAACATAATCAGCAAAGAAGGAATAAATTTTCTTGGATAAAAAGAAAGTGCGTAATAAATAAGTATAGGTGATCTTTAAAAATTGAATTTTATTTTATGAAAGGTCAATTGTATATTGTAAACGCTTATTGTTCTGCATTTGTTATTTATTGACAGCATTGTTTTGTGTTAAAAAAGTAAACTCAGTGGTTTAATGCTCCAGTGGTACCAAGACTTGCAGTGGCCATACCTGTTTTCAGGACCGAAGGCCCCTAGGATGCAGAGCATATGTCCCAATTATTTGATTAACTTAAAATGAAAACCCCAATTTTTACTTCCCATGCATGCTTAGTACTCAGTTTTATCAACCCACTGAAAGGCTGAGTTGAACAGTCCAACCCCGAGGACAAATCCTCAAACCTATGCCTTGGAAGTGTGAAGTACTGCCACTATTTTGTATTATACGCCTCTGATTTTAAGATTTATCTATAAAAATAAACAAAGAAATTTAGGAAGTAAAATATTGACTCACAGAAATACATTATTTTGTTAACTAAATATTTTTTATTATATTCTCTTAGTTATAATCTATGAAACTCACATTTTGATACATAATATTACATATCCTGAGTGTATTTTTGTAAAAACAATAATAAATATGATATAATATTTTTAATACTAAATAACATTGTTAACTTTTGCTATACATTCACATGTGATCCATGTTTTCCACACGTAATTGGTTCTCTAATATATGCCAATGTTGATCATTGTAAAATAAAAGAATATGCATTAAAATAAAGTATGTTTAAGTCCTTTTGGATAATTTCTCATAAACTTTTCTGGAGTTAGTTTAATATTTTTTCCTTTTCTTGATAAAGATATCTAGGTATATCAATCAATTATTATCAATCTGAGGCTACTTCTCTAGGTCAGTATATATATATATATATATATATATATATATATATATATATATATATATATATATATATATATATATATAATGTATCAAAATGAAATAAGAATGAAAAAAATTAATTGGTGTGCATTTCTATGGTCTTTGTCTCAGAGTTGAAATTATAACCCAGGATTATATTAGGTTATAATTTTGATAGGGTTGCTTATTTTGTTCATAACCAGAAAATGCAGGTATAGCATGAATTTGGATCATAGTTTGATTTTATTGGAGATGTATCATGGAATTGTGAAAATGTAAATGTAAATTTTCAGGTTGTGGAAATTAAATGAAAGAATTTTTTCACTTACCTTTATTTAATTTCCTGATTGGTTTATTTAAAAAAATATTTAATCAGGTGTGTGTTACCTTTCATAAATTACTATTAAAAATATGTAATGAAAGATTATATGCTTAATATATAAAATATTGTGTTGTATGAATAAAAAATAATTATAATAAGTAATGTGTATATATGTGCATAGGCTTAAAATATAATGGAAACAATAATTCATACTCTTATTTTTAAATTGAAAATAGTTTTAATATGCTATAAGAATATAACAATATCTTGTTGATTTTGATGGAATTTTTATATAAAAGATTAGTAAGCTTTTTTATGAAAATTTTATACTTGTAAATTAAATATCATCTGTAAAATGTTTGCTTCATTCCTTTAAAATAATCCTTGAGTTCAAGCAATGCATCTCTCAATCATTAAATGTTTTTCATCATTTAACTCATTATTCCTTTTATCATTCCTAATTACCCTGTTTATTTGCTATGATATTCAATCCATCATTGTCTATTTGTAACAAATAATCAGTTATCTAGTAATAAATTAAAGTTAATTAATTTTTTATTTCTAATGGCATTGGAAAATTATTCTAAAGTTTAAAATATTTTAATTTGTGTTCTATGCATTTTATAATATTTCTTTAATGTTATCACTATATACTTTTACAAATTTCCAAATTATATCTTTTATGTTGAACCTGTCTGAAAATCTTGAATTTCATTGATGTTATTGCATTTATGTTGCATCTTTTTCATGTACTCTGTTCTGGATGGTCATTTCTAGAAATGAAGTATGCCTTGATCTGTTGGTTGAATGAAAGAAGTACTTTCCAAAGGCTAAAAACAAATTATAGCAATATCAAATGTTGAAAATTTCAGATGTGTATTTGGAATTATTACTGAATAACAAAATCTTCATTTTTTTTAAAATTATAATGCAATGCAGTAGAGCTCCAATAATCCAAATTGCTAATTACTCAAATTGCTTTTAGAAGTTCAGAAAAATAAATCAGACTGAAGAAAAGAACGAAAATGAGAAAAGGAAAAAAGCTCAGAAAAAGGAAAGATAAGTGAAGAAAGAAGATGAGAATGAGAGAGAGGCATGTCACTTGAGGAATTCAAAAACATTCTTTTAAGAATTCCTGGGCGTTCAGAAGTTAGTGTTGAAGGTATAGGAGAATGGATTATGAGTAAGATCCCAGATTTCAAATTGCAAATGATGGTAAACTTATTTAAATTGTTGATTAAGAAGATGATTTAATGTCCAAGTGAAAGCAGACACAAGACCATCAGCTAGTGAAGTAGTTGCCAGTACTGAATTAAGTAAGAGCAACAGCCCGAGTGTGGCTATATGCAAATTCTCACTGTCAAGTGGATGCGGCATTTGAGTTGCTCAGAAATGGACTAAGGCAGTGAAACAGCTTATTCTGAGATGTTCAGCAAGCAATGACTTTCTTTTACATTACTGTACATACACGCTGTAACTAGGTAATCTACAGCACTTGTAAGTTTCTTAACATGTAAAAATGTTGCATTTTCATTTAATTTTGATTCAAAGTTCTTTTTCTTTAAAAATATCTAGTTTTTCTCCAATTTTCAACATACAATAATTAATTAAAACTGACTTTTTTTGAAAAGTCTAATAATCAGAATATTTGATTATCTGAATGGGGTCTAATGCCACTTCGTTCAGATAATTGGAGTTCTACTATATAATGATTGCTGTGAAGCAATAGCTTTAGGCATGAAATAATTTCCAGAAAAGTCTTTTAACAAATGTTTTATTCAAGTTCGTTTATTTCTTTTATAAGTTAGTGAGGACTTTTACATATTTAAAAGCTTTAATATGTTGAATTTTGCTTATAATAAACAATTTTCATCTTGTATACTTAACAAGTTCAAACCACTAAGAATATAATAATTGTATTTATCAGTGTTTTGAGCTTGTTTCATCGATCTTATACACTTGATTGAAAAACTTCTAAAGTTGTAATTAGTTTTAGAAATTCTTCAAGAGACATGTCCATTTCAAATCTGTCTATGATTTTTGTTGTTTATTTTGGACATTTGAATTTTCAAAAAATTATGGTCTGATCCATTGTAATAAAACTATATCACTAATTTATGTTTGACTTTTGTGTCAGCCATCAATTATGGAAATTAAAATTTACACAAAATAATATGAGTTTTTATTTTGGTTTGTCCTTTAGTGGATGTCCCAACATTATATTCTTCGTCTAAAAATTAAATGCTTTTAAAATTACACTCATTCTATAAAAATTTTTGTCTTTCCTTTATTTTATCTCAGTGATTGTTAATAGTTTGCTTGTGATACCCAATTGTTTCTGAAATTTTATTACTTGTGGTTATTCTAGGTCACTTCTTAATTTTTGATAAATAAAAATGAAATTAAAAATTTTGAAAATATACTGTTTTTAACATAAAAACAAAATTTATTTTAGCTTATGGTAAAACAAAGGTTGTACACTGGTGTTAAAAAAATAAGCTTCAAAAATAAATTATTTATACTTTAACCCTCCTGGATTAGGCATTATGATATTCCACTGTAACCTCAATACTTTTCCAATAAAAAAAATAAGGTTGAGTGTATTTATTTTGCTGTGTATGGTAAAATTGTAGATTTTATTTAAAATGTAATTTTCTATATTAGTGAAACCCTTAATCTTTAAGATTCATTGATCATGGTTTTAAAAATAGAAATAATAAATATAATTATTGTTTAATCCAAATGGAAGAAGAAAATTGTGTTTTGCTCTTTATTTCTGTATCATAGAAAAAGTTAAATTATTGTGGATTTTGAAATCCAAACAATTGACCATGCACTTTTTTGTTATTGCATGAGAGTTGTGAAAAATTAAATATATAGTATATGCCATCTGAATTTATCAATACAGGTTGGTATTTAAAGCAAAATTCAATTATTGTGAATGGCAGATTGTCTTTATTATTGCAGAATATAAGTTTTCTTTATTATTCTTTATTTTAAATGTTTCAGTATAAGATCATTCTGAGATTTGTGTGAATTATTTGGTTGGAGTATCTGCAATGTGTTTGAAGATTATCTTTATTAGCAATAATTATATTAATAGTAATAACAATGTCAAAATCCTAAAGAGGAAAATTTTTTACTTTGGTTATTTGTGTTGTTATTCCAATAACTATATATTTTCTTAATGTTATCACTCTAAGAGGAAAACTAAGCGTAATTATTAAAATATCCTGGGTTGATATTTCAATGATTAAATTTAAAAAATATGATAAATTTTTTAACTTCTCATTTTATGAAGATTTGCTCTATTATGATTTTTTTTAAAAATTAGTCCAATAGAGTATCAAACAAAAATGTCCCTTAACGTTTTTTTTTTTTTTCCCCTTTATGATATTTCTTCAATGGTTATTATGAAAATCGTGACTTACAATAACAGCAATACTTTTTTAAAGTTCCTGAATGTTTTGGAATCATTAAAGTTTCTGCTATATTATTGTTAATTCCAATTAATATGGCTTTAGTTATTATTATGGTTGCATTATTGTTATTATTAGGACGTTTTCTTTTTTGTTACTTAAACTTAAAACAAACACAATTCTCAAGTGTAATTAACAAAAAGTCAATCTTTGCCATCTTTTGCCTTCGAAGAGGAAAGTGAGCCATTGCAACATAAGAAAGAAGAAGAAATTTGAGATAATTAGCTCTGTCCTAAAATGATGGAAAAAAAAGTGACTATATAGTAAGATCTGTACCGTGCAATGTTTTATTAAATCAATAGGTTCAAGTATCATCACTAATGCTTAAAATATTAAGAATGGTCTCATAGAAAATTTCAGTCCTGTTTCTCCAGAGGGGGTTGTATTAAAATCAGTGATGATTTAAAATGTTGGGAGTTGATTTATATAAAATAATTTAAATCTCATAAATAAATTTTTGTTATGTTGTGATTTCAGATCTAAATGAGGAATTAATTGTATGCAATTTAGTGTGTAGTGTGTGTGTAATATATACTCAAGTATGGATCCACAAAGGATAGGTTACATGCATCTGCATTTGGAAATTAACCATTGTTGAGTTCATTTTTACCCACAAATGAGTCAAACAGCAATAGTTGACTAGTGCATTTATGAATGTAAATATAGAAAATTTGCTGATTCATTAAGCTGATTAAATGAATAGACATTGAGAAGAATTATCTTCCTTGGACTTAAATTTGTGACTGTAATTAATTTCTTGATAGTGACTTTCAGATACAGAAACAAATCTCACAAATGCCTTGGTGTGTTATGTGATAGTACTCTTCTGCATACAATGCCTCGGCCCATCCTGCTCCTTAAAATTAAGAATTGGAGGAAAATTAAAGTGAGAAATTTGCAGTTATTTCTGTAGTATTAAAGTTTTGCACCCAGTGCCAAATTTTATATATGTATCTGGATACAAAATTTAACTAACTCTTTTGGTGTGCCTCATGGTTAGCCTAACTGTAGAAAATGTTGAAACACTTAAGCATCTTCTGTTTATTATCTTTTAAATGGACTTTTCATTGATACTAAGCTGTATTCCCTTGTAGCAAAAGAAATACAGTTCAGAATCAATCAAAAGAAAAATTATATTGACTGAAGGTTTAATTGATTTTGCTCAAAAAATGTCAATTTTTTTTCTTAAACATTTAGACTACAATCAGATTTCTTTGAAAATTTTCCAAAACTTGAAAAGACAAACAATGTGCTTTTAATACCTCAAAGCGAACAGCTTAAAGACAGAAAACTTGTTAGTCTTTTTAGTGCCAATCATGTATTCCGTAAGGACTTTTCATATATAGTGGGTCACATTCATGTCTCATAAGTGGACGAAACTCAGAAAATCTCCAAACGCTGACAGATGTGCTTGTAAACAGCATAAACACGATGTTCATTTCTCTTCGCTCAATAATGACTGGGATCGAATACAGATTTAGTGGCAAGATCAGAATAACATGGTCCTGCTGCTAGACTACAGTTAGCCCTGAACATATTTCTGGGTTCAATATGCCACTATTACTTGCATATATGAACAAAAGATAGCTTCTATTCAGTTTGAACAGTGATCCCATTGTGCTCTGCCATCCTTTCATTATCTAATGTACCAAGAGCGACCACTTAAGCTTTCACAAACACATTAAATTGGATGGTGCTATGACATGCTCCAAGAATACAGTACTAAAAACTTAGAAGATTTCACAGTGGGCCCCATTGCTTATAGCACACACAACCTTTGTAATTTAAGGCATAGTTCAGTGATCACTTTGTGGAAAGCATACCTTCAAACCGTAATCAATAAAACCTTCCATACACCTATTTCAAGTGTTACTTGTTTAGCCGATTTCATATGCTTAAGTGTTGTAAATTACTGTAGAATCTAAGAAGAGATATTTTGATGATTATAGGATGGTATGCCATGGATAAAGACTTATACATGGTTGGATTTAATAAATGGTTTACCAGAATGAACTAATTGAATATTCAGTACTTTCATATTTAAGATTATAGAAATTATATGTAATATTTTATGGAAACCTAGACTTACATTAAATATAATACATTCGATGACTTATTTTAATGATTTCATGAATTGTGAAGTTGAGATGATTCTTGCGAGTCTCCAACACTTTTCTTTTAGACTGCTGGTGGTATACTGTGCATGGTCATTTTTTGTATAATATTTATAAATATAATACAAATATTATTATATAGTAATTTGTATTGTCAATTTAAACAGCATTCTAGAATTTTGTTTCTTTTAATATACTACCATCACTGTATTAAGTTTTAATATATGTTCTTGCTTTTACTAAATGTTTTTTAACCCCTAATTACCTAAAGTGTATATGGCCATATGGTACTATTTTGTAAACTAAACTTCAAGTCCAAAATAAAATCTATTAAATTTTTTAACTGCACTTAAACTAGCCTTAAATTTCCTATCTTTTCTTCTTAATTACTAAATATAATTAACACTAATGTAAATTTAATTCATTTTACAGTACATATTTGATTATATCAAAAATCAAATTGTTCCTTTTGTAGTCTCTCAAGTAAAGACTTTTCTAAAATGTTTTTTGTGTACATTCTTATAGTGAAAGACATTTCGATACTCAGTATTTGAATTTTTTTAAAAAATAAGCATAAATTTTATTTTATTCATTTATTTCATACTTTATCAATTAATAATAAAATTGGCTTTGCTTAGAAAAAAGCTGGGAGTGCACATTCAGTGACAATGCTTTTGTTGAAGAATATATTCTTGAATAAAAAATATTCTAATATGGTGATGAATCAAAACTCTTGTAAACAATATTGATCAGAAAATTATATTGAACAGCTAATTGATACATTTTTCAACTGTTTTAATTGTTATGATTTTTATATACTATGTTATAGTTTTAATTGTTTTCTTTGACTGTTTTTATTTTTACACACTTTTCTTGTTCATAATTTCTGTGATAAATATAACATTTTTTGAAAGCAAAAGTGTCACGTTTCACCTCATTTTCATCGAAGTAAGTTTAGTTCTGAGGAAAACACTGTTCTTACAAGTAAAATGTATATTTCTCCCAACGACCAATATAATAGACCAACAACTCCCCTATTAGTTGCTTCCAAAAAATGACATGCCATCTTGGAAGACTTTCCTGAACATTTTTAACACCAGGGGCGTAAAAAGCATCTCAAGTGCATGTGATTGAATTTCCTAACATTGTGTTGTCTAGCATTTTACAGTTGATACTTTTTGTTTTTATAGTTTCTAAATACTTTTATTATAATAAAATGCCAAAATCATGCTTTTGTCCTGGCTGTAAAAGCAGCTACAAATCGGATATTTATCAAAGAAAGAGGAATGGAGAAAAACTTCCAAGCCTTTTTAGTGCACCAAAGGTATACAACGTGCAAAATATATTTCATCTACTTTTATTTTCAATGAATAATTTTTATCTTGATAAGTTAGTTTATGTTGTAAAATGTATGCATTTGTATTATTTTTGCGATCTGGCATGCAATCGGTGATTGAATTTTGTTATCAAAATATAATAAATTATCTAGTTTAGTTCTTTTTTGTAATCAAATAATTGCTGGTTGATTAAAATGCAACCATTTCAGGTTGTTGATTGTTTTTTTCTTTTTTATTATTGGATAATGTGTATTGTGAAAAATTTAAAAATTCTTGTAAGTAATTCATCAAATATTTATATATCAATCTAACTTAACTCCCATATTTCTCTATTGCCTTGTTTATTTTAAATTGCCTTCTTTATTTATTGAATTAAATTGTATTGTTGAATTAAATTGTATTTATTGAATATAATTGTATGTAAATATAATTTAGTATCAATACAAAAGCTAAAATTAAGTAAATCACTTAAGTGACTGATTAACTGATTTAAATAAAACAGGAAAATATAACTTGGTATTAACAAAGCTGATATACTCATAAGTAAACATATAATTATAACTTTGTTGTTAATTTATTCTGCATATTATAATGTATTATTGATTTAGGATCCAAATTTGCTTGAAAAATGGAAACGGGCAATTCCTCAGGCTGATAAGCAATTGACTTCTTCAGATGTAGTGTGTTCTTTGCACTTTAAAGAAGAAGACTTAGATAGCTATTATACGCAAAATTTATCAGATGGAACTGTAAGTTATTTGTGTTGTATAAATTTTTTGAAATGTATTAAGACATTTTTTAATGTTTTGTGAATATATGTGCTTAGGTGTGGAAACTGCCAAAAGGAAAGCCAAATTTGATGACAGATGCTATTCCAAGCATCTTCCCAAATTTGCCCAAGTACTTTTCATCAAGCACAAGAAAAAGAAAACTGCCTGGTGTTAGAAATACAGCAAAGAAAGTATGTGACAACTTTCCAACATCAGTAAAAAATGAGCAAACTTCTATGCATGGCAAGCAATTTATCATTGTCAAGAAAAATTTATCAGTAATTGAATACTTAATAAATGATTTCCAATCAAAATCATTCAGTTCTATAAATATTTTATAGATTATTATTCAAAGTGTATTGAAATTTACAAAATGAATCTCAATTGATTTTTTCAGTAGGTTATTTTTTAAAAAGTAATCTCATTCAAATTAACTGTTTCATCTTAGCAAATTTGTAATCTGCATTCATAAAAATTGTTACTATTTAAAGATTTGTTGCTTTTAGGTGAAAGTTTGTTACGTACATTTGATCAAAGAATGTCATTTGCTTTTATTTATAATTTATCCAATAAACTAGAAGGGTGATATGAAATATATGTAAAAATTTTGTTAGAATTTATGATTTTAGATTGAAGCATTTTTTTTAGAATTTGTTTCTAATTATTTATTTAAAAATTAAAATAATATTTTTAAATTCCATTACAGAAAATATTATAGAATCATTACCTGAAATAGACAATGATATACTGGAATCCTCATTACCAACACCTGAATTTAATTTTGAATATTTGAAAACACAGTTACACCAGCATCTCTTTACGTCTGCTCAATGGTCATACTCTATCACAAAGGATTCTGTGGTTCTTTTGTTCTGGACTATTGATCATTGTTTAGAAAGGTGGATTGTAATGGATGAAAATCTTAATGTCAAAGTATGCTTACTATTATTCTATTTGTTTAAATTTTTGCACGGCTACTTATTTTATTTACTAAGAAGCTTTCAATTTTATTAGGTTTTCTTAAAAGGAATTTTAACTACAATTGGGAACAGTTGTAGGCTAACAGGAATGGAAAGTCTATGTAATTTGATTAAAAATGTGGAGAAATATATTATCTGTGCTGATGCTAGGAATATGTAAGTAAAATAATTCTTATTTATTAAATACAAATAAACATTGTTATCTATTAAGATTACTTATTTTATATTTATAGAGGAAAAAACTGCTCAGGTTATGTTCCTAGCAATTTTTACATCTAGAAAACTGGTCGTTGTAAAAATTGCTTCCAACAGCAACCTAAAATTGGCCCTAGACATGCTTCCAACAGTTTTCTTCTGTTTAAGAAGAGACAATATCTTCATAATACTTTACGACAAAATGCAAGGCTTAAAATGAATGCAAAGTTTCTAACAGAAATTAATTTATCAAAAAAAATTTTCCTTAGTATTTTTTAAAATCATCTGAATATGAAAGCAGTTTTTTTTTTTTCACTTCATTAAAATTTTCAAGTACTAAACAATTTATTACCATTTCATTAAAAGTTATAAATAATAAATTACTAAAATATTTTGCTTTCTATAAGTTGCAAATTGCTCTTTTCTTTTAGACAAGTTTTTCACATATACAGCTTCTTACGATCATCATTTTATATTATTTCACAATTGCTCTTTTATAAATCGAGAAGTTGTACCATAAAGAATTAAGTGCAATACTTATAAGTGATAGCTCACTATTCTTTTCTAGGTACATAGTACACCAAATTGACTGATATTTTCTTATATAGGTAGATAAGTTACAACAAAAATTTACTAGAGCCAAGAAATAATGCATGAATTTCAAAGAGAAGAAAATTTCTGATATTGTTTCTGATCTTCCCGAGAATCAACGTGAAGCTATGGAAACATGTTTGAAAGCATCACAGTGTAAAGAAAAGGGAATGAGGTTAATAAAACAAAAAAATATAGAAAATTATCAGAATTATGATAATTTTTTTTGTATAGGTGAGTCGCTGGAAGCTCAGTGGTAGAGCACTAGCTTCCAATTTTTTATTCTTAATGAAAATAATTACTTTATCTTAGACGACTTGGGGTCCACTCAGCCTCAGAACAATGAGGACCAGAAGTAATTCTGGATAACATAGGCTGTCTGAGTACAGTGTCAACAAATTTTTTCCCTTTGTCATTACTTTTAAAGCTCTACCTTTATGACACTTTAATCCAGACTTTTTGTGCCTATGTTATGTTATAATTTAAAATTATGTGTGCATGCAGATGTGGAATTGTATTTGTGTGTGTGTATGTGCATTTCTGCCATTTGCCTGGATGAACATTTAGTTCTTGTAAAATTAACATTTATATTTGTATTTGGAAATTAAATATGTTTACCAATAAGTATGTAATTATTTTCCATGTATTCATAATAATAAATAAATTTTTACAACTTTACAGGGGTGTTAGATGAAACATATGCACAAAAAATATTGAATATTTTATAATTTGATAACTATTGTAATTTGAAGTATATTTTTGTGTTTGTAAGTGCTAAAAATTTAAAACAATTTCAAATATTTTCTTATATAGTATATTATTTCTTATATATTCCTTAAATAATGATTTATTTAAGGAAATGTTTATTATAACTTTTATTTCTACCATGTTTATATCATTTTTAATTTGATCTTGAGTAACAAACTTAACATATACCTGTATTCTTTTTGTATTTGCATTGAATTTGATCTTGATAATTTTACTTTAAATTAAATTCACTAAATTTTCAAATTATTCCTTTTTTATGCTATTTCTCAGTTTCATGTATTACTATGTATTTTTTGATATTTAATAAAGTATTATAAAGTAGATTTTCTTTTAGCAAAACCCAACTCATTGTCAAGCAGAAGTTAGATACACAATACAAAGTTAGTGAAATTTCCATGACACAAATATTCATACTTGACTGACATTGTTGGATGCATTGAACCCTATATCCCATTTAACTAAATGCTCTATTTTTCATGAGTTACTATTATTTTTAAAAAAGTGACTCTGTGAAGTAGGATATTTGGTTTGTAATTCATATTAAATGAAGCAAAAAGATTTAGTTTAATTTTCACTTTTTGTTATTGCTTTCTTTTTAAAGAAATGTAAATTTATAGATTTTTATATTATTCAGGAAAAATAATGAAAAATAAGAAAACCTATTGTGTTGATGATTTGTAATTAAATTTAAGTAGTTCCTACCTATAATTTTAAGAAATGTTATATTTAAATAATTATTTAATTACATAACATAGTTATTGGTTATAAGGAATTTGAGAGATATTTAATTTTTAATTGTGTAAAAAATGAATTACAATAAAATGTGCAACATCATAGCAAAATATATTAAAAGCTTTAACGAGGAATAAAAGAATTTATAAAATTAGAATAACAAAAAAATTAATATTAAAATTATTTTCTATAAAAATCACTAGAAATTAAATTGAAATGTAAAACTTATATTTGATTCAAATAAGATATTAATTTTAATATTATAACTATATTTATATTTAAAAATAATTGAATAGAATTTTATTTCATATTAAAATATATTGAATTTCAATTAATTATTCTAAAATAATTTGAAATTCAATTTCTAAAATTACAATTAATGGTAAAATGCATTAAAATAATGTATCTATCAAAATATCTTTCAGCTTTATAAACTATCTATTAAATGGTTAAAATCAGAGAGAAAATAAAAATAAATAATCAAGGGAAAACATCAATAATTAAATATAACTATTCAAATAATATTGATAATATATAGAGATACAATGAATTTTTTAAAATAAATGTTACTCTATCCACAAAAACGAAAGTAAAATTGGTTCTATTCTGCATAACACCTAACAATAAAATGTCAGATTTTGTATTTCCATTATCATTTGTTTTACTATAATCAATGACAGATTAATATTCAATATATTTATCATGTAAATTCAACTATTTCACATTATTTTCAGTTTCATTTAATTAATTTTTAAAGATTTTTATTCCCATAGACATCAATGCATTTCCCACTCACTCGATAGTGGTATCGTGCATCGGTCACGCCGCCTAGCGGCAATTAAAATTTTGGCGTGCCGTTATTTTCGGCAAGATGTACGTCTTATAAATATTGGTCTGTGATTTCTCCCCATCCAAAGAATAAGACAAAAACATTTTAACTTAATAAATTTACTTATACCTACAGTGCAAAATATTCTAATACACTGCTGGACAATTGCTGAGGACGGATCACAAATTGCAATGTAGCATAACATTAAGCGAGACATGAGGCCTAGTAGGATAAAATATAGTTGCCACACTGTTCAGACATTAGAATAAAGAATATTTATTGTTCTTGAAAGTACAAAAGCTGTGAAACATCCGAAAGAAAAAAATGTTCATTTGATGCTGCATACGGAAAAATGGAACAATGCATCTAAAAGTCAGCAGGCACCTTGAAGAAAGGTATCAGTACGGTATATATCCACCGTGGAGTGTGATGCAACATTCCACACGTCGTATCATACTTTGCACAACATTATCCAGCAGATGTTGAGGCAATTTATTCCATTCCTCTGGGAGCGCACGGATGAGGGTGTTCTTGTTTGTCGGAGGATAGTTTCGACCAGCAACTTGCCTCCCCAAAGCATCCCACACATTTTCAATGGGGCTTAGATTTGAAGAACGTGATGGCCATACGAGGCGTTGAATATCCTCGCTGTCTAGACAATCCTGAACAGCGAGTGTTCGATGACATGTTGCGTTGTCGTCCATAAAAACAAATTTATCACCGACATCACCACGGAAAACACGAACATGAGGAAGTAGAACTTCATTAATGTATCGTTGGCCCGTCATAGTCCCATTTGCAACCACATGCAGGGGAGTGCGGCCATTGATCATGATGCCGGCCCACACCATGACACTGCATGTCGGATATCGGTCTCTTTCCTGGATATTTTCTGGACGATAAGCAGTACCCACTCTTGCGTCAGATCATTTGGTGTCTACAATCCGATGACAAACTGAACCTACTCTCATCTGAGAATAGTACGCTTGCTCAGTCATGTGTAGTCCAATTGGGATGCTCACGACACCATTGAAAACGGGCAGCACGGTGCTGTCTGGTCAATGGGACACACACAACAGGTATGCGGGTGTATAGTCTTCCTCCCCTCAAACGTCTGGCAACAGTTTTTCGGGAGATCTGCTTTCATGAGGCAGCAAGAAACGGATTTGCCACCTGCTGAGCTGTGGTGCGCCTGTTCCTTTTTGCTGATAAGACGATATATCTGTCTTCTGCAGGCGTCGTACTTCTCACATGACCTCCCCCGTGCCACCTACTGCGCATTCCAGTAGCTTTAAATGACTTCCACAGCCAGGAAACAACGCTGTGAGCGATGTCGAACTCCCTGGCAACATCTGTTATTTTTCGCCCTTCTTCGATCTTTCCAATAATTCGGCCACGCATAAAATCATCTAAGTGATGTCGGGAAGACCTGCCAAAAATTTCAAGTTCGTCTATTAAATCTTTCCTCTAAAACTTTGACTTGAAACAACTGTCCACACGCGTCAAAACCTTTAAAGCTCTTACGAACGCTATCACGTGATGAACAGACGTGGAAAAAAAATTTGCATACGCATACTTCTTACTATATCCCCCACTTATTCTAATTTTCCACATTTTGTGTGCTTCCTTTCATTTTGTGGTTCCTATGGATGATAGTGTTATCCTTCCTTAGCAATTGTCCAGCAGTGTATAATAAAGCAACTAGTTCAATAATTTTGCAAACAATATTAAATTTATGTATTCTTTATGAGGCCTTGGTAGCCTATCGGTTAGAGCTTCAGCCTTCCATCCAGAAGGGTGGGATTTGACTCCCAATGCCTCCAAAGGTCCACAGAGTACATGCGATATAGTGCTCGTTAAATCTATGGAATTGAAAGTCCTGTGTCGATTGTTGAGCAGTTACCATGGGTGTAATGCTCTGGAGAAAATCCCCCCCTCCAGATCAATGTTGAAATCGAGGGAGGGGATCCTCTATTGGAGGAGTTTAGAGTAAAGTTGTACTTTCACATTCATGGTGCTCTGGTTAAAGAAAAAACGCACCATACTGACTTAAATTCACATAGCGAGCTAGGCTTGTCCAAGTAACAACATGTATTCTTTATGAGTTTGTAAATTCTAAAATATATCTCACTGGCTTTATTACAATTTTTTAAGTTTTGTTTTTAACATGTTAATAAAAGCATTAAAAACAAAGCTCAAAAATAATCTAGCTGGATAATATTTTATAAATTTGGAGCGACCAAGTTAAATATTACTATCTTGGATTAGGTGTTATCATGATTTTAAAATGTATTTGTCGCTAAAAAAGTAAAATATATTTTTAAAAGCATTAAAAATATGTTAATTTTTCTACAAAGTTATTTTATTTTGAATGAAAACTTATTGTTCAAAATTATTCATTACTTTATAAATTAGAGAACATTAAAATATTTTAAAAATTTATCATTCAAAATAGCGTATTTTGCATGAAAAATATGAAAGTTTGTATACAAGAATCGTAACTATTTATTGGTGCTAGGTTTAATTATCAAATAATAAAAAAACGTATAAAAAATAATTCAAAAAAACTAAATTTGCTCTTTCATTTAATAAATTCTGGTAAAAACATTTTCATAATTAAAGAGTTCCTCGCCCTCAAATTAAGTGTCTTAACTTTCATTGTGGTTTACCAATATGATTGCTGAATGCTATGTCATATTATGTGCAGTTACAGCTTATCTGCAATTTCCAATTTGAATATTAGCATTATAATATTAGAAATGCATGCATTTTAATGCTTAAAGAAATAGTTATTTCATTTTTAAGTATTTTCTACATTTACACAGTTTTGTTGTTTACCATTATTATGTTTTTCTATTGAATATAGATCAGTAATTTTAAACTTGCGTTTGATCAAAATACAAATAATTTTGTTATCTTATAAATAATTTAATGAAGAGATATTTTATTTTTTTATGATTTTAATGCTTTTTCTCCTGAGGTACAATTTGTTCTTCTCATAAATTGAAAAAAAAAACTTAAACTAATTAAAAAACTAGTTAAAGATATCATTTAATAAAATAACTATTAAAATATTATTTCGAAAATTTTTCAATAACAATGAATCGTAATTAATACTCTTACAAAACTTTATTTTCATCAAATTATGTTTAAAAAATGAATTCAAAACTTTGAGATTTTTATCCCTTGCTCTATAATGCTTATGTATTGCAAACATTGTTATATGAGAGATGACATCTTATGAACACTGTATAGCTTGCCTTTTTTACAATTTTTTGTTGCGTTTAATATTTCTCCTTAATTGATAAAAATTCATATGTAATTTTTCAATTTTTTGCTCTTATACAATTTATAATTACTTTACAGTATTGATAAATTAAAAATATATAGTTTATATATATATATATATATATATATATATATATATATATATATATATATATATATATATATATATATAATACACTACTGGCCATTAAAATTGCTACACCAAGAAGGAATGCAAATATCAGAACGATATCTATTGGACCATACATTATAGTGGAAAGACAAGTGATTAGATTTAGAGGAAATTATGATGTATAGATCTTGAAAAATCAGTGCCCAGAGCAGTCACCTCTGGCTGCAATAACAGCATTTATACGCCTAGGCATGGAGTCAAACAGAGATTGTATGGCGTGTACAGGGATCTCAGTCCATGCAGCTTCAACACTATGCCACAATTCATCGACAGTAGTGGATGGTGAGTGATATCGTGCCAATCGCTCGGCAACCATTGACCACACGTTCTCAATTAGTGACAGATCAGGAGAACGTGCTGGACAGGGTAACAGTTGAACCTGTTCTGTATCAAGGAAGTTCAGAACAGTACGGGCAACATGCGGTCGTGCATTATCCTGTTGAAACAAAGCATTAGGGAGGCCTCGAAGATAGGGCAGAGCCACGGGCCTTAACACATCGGAAATGTAACGGTTGCTGTTCAAAGTGCCGGTAATGTGAACAAGAGGTGATCGAGACGTGTATCCAATGGCACCCCATACCATCACTCCAGCAGATGGGCCAGTATGGCGATGTTCAATGCAAACTGGCAATGCGCGTTCTCCACGATGCTTCCAAACACGGATGCGGCCATCATGGTCCTGTATACAGAACCAAGACTCATCTGCAAAGATGACGTGATGCCATTCCCGCGTCCAGGTTCGTTGCTAATCACTCCATGGAAGGCGCTCCTGTCTGTGACGCAGCGTCAATGGTAACCGAAGCCATGGTCGCCGTGCAGACAATCCATGCTGCTGCAAACGTCGTCGAACTGTTCGGGCAGAAACTTGTTGCCTTGCAAATGACTCCATTTCTCTACTCAGTGTTCGTGACGTGGCTGTACGATCCCTTGTGACCATGCGGATAAGATGTCTGTCTTCTCTGCTGTTATTGACGGGGGGTCGCTGAGATCCTGCATGACGTTCCGTATGATGGTCCTGAACCCATCGATTCCATATTCTGCTAACAGTCATGGGGTCTCGGCCGACGCGAGCAGCAATACTGCGGTACGATAAACCGCAATCCCCGGTAGGGTATAATCCTTCCTCGATCAAAGTCAGACACGTGCTGATAGGCATTTCTTCTTTTTACACGAGACATTACAACAACTTTCTTTGCCGAAAATAACGTTGAAACGGAAATTGAATATGAGAAAACTGCTGCCAAATCTCTGGTTTTATACACATTTTAGGTGTCGCTACTGTCGCCTGCTTTGTATGAATGCGCTGAAAATATAATCATTTGCATATCACAGCAAGTTCTGCCTGTCATGCAAATTTCACGTGTGTGGTGTGCCGCTTTCGTGGTGTAGGAATTTTAATGGCCAGTAGTGTATATGTGTGTGTGTGTGTGTGTATATATATATATATATATATATATATATATATATATATATATATATATATATATATATATATATGAGAGAGAGATTTTCTTGAAGTCTGATCTTAACCACATTTCATTTCTGTACGGAAATACATATTGTAATTAAATTAAATATTGCTATAGCATCAGGTTTTCTTAGGAAATATATGTAAATTGAAACTAATGATAGTTTCATAGTAATTGTGTGTTGATAGTAAAAAAAAAAAAAATAGATGAAAGTCAGATTAAGGCTTCTCAGTTTTCCAGTTTTTCAATTTCTTTATTTTAGTTTATGTTATTACTACTGATCTAGTTGAGTTGTAATTTTGTAAACTTGGAGATACTCTATTTACAATTTCGAAAATATTTCTAAAATGTATGTATGTTATTGCAAAAACCGTTATCGTTTAATTTATCCTTTTCACTCAGTCTCTTAATTATTTTTGTGTGAGTGTGTGAAATGGTTAAGTATAATAATTTATTGTAAGGAATTCTTTTGCGTTTTCATATTTTTTCAACTGCTATTAAGTGCTCTCATGCTACATTGTTGAAACTTCAATAATAATATTATATGTATTGTCAGTGTCCATAAATTTCTGAATTTCAATTTAAACTCCTATGAAGTGTGTCATGTATTTAGAAAATGATGTACTTTATGAAATCAGAACAAAGTAAGAAATTTACTGCCCATTATTATTTATTATTTTCACTAAAAACTGTTTCAAAACTTTCTAGATGTAAATGTGCATCCAGAATGTCATAAAATCAATTAATAATCCTGAAGCAAAAGATTGCTTCAATTTTCAACTGAAGATGTCAGTTGGGTGCCTTTCATACAACGTATTGGTTGAACACCTACATCCTCTCAACACTATTAAATTCTGTTAACGGTAATCAGATAATCAAAATAATAAGTTATATTAAGTCACATCCTTTTAATCATGTTTCCTATCTTTTGAAATAAAATAGGATTTGATACAACTTAGATATCTTTTGATTGATTATACATCATATATCATCATTTGATTAATTATTATATATAGACACTGCATTAAAATTTCAACACGAGTAAGAAATGATCTTATGAAAATCCAAAGTGCATGAAAAGATGATGCTGAAATATGCAAATGCTCATTTGATACTTTCTACGTGAGCTCATTTAGGTGACGCAGGAAATGCAAACAATTTATAAAGCATTACATAAAAAAAAGTTGTGCTATAGATATCTCATTCGGAAATCACTTGGTAAGATCATAATTTTCTCAGAATATTTTGTTATACCTAAAAAAGAAGAAATACTCAACAGTAAGAGTCGGAACTTGATAGAACCTGAATCATTGCTTGTCAAGAGTGGATTACCTTTCATTAATACTGCCACGGGTCGAAATTCAAGGAGTATAATGCGAGTATTCAATCGATAATTATTCAGGGTCATACTGAACAACGTGCAGGATCTCATCACTTTCCCATGATTAACACTCGTGGGCCGCGGCATTATGAGAATGAAAATTTCTCAACCACGTCATGGACTATTATTCAAGAAATGTTTGTTTGCAGTGCGATAATGCACTGGACGTACTGCAAATATTATATACACGTATTGTCTGCACGCCAACCATCATTTCAGCTTTCTTCGACATTGAGCATAGAGACAAATGGTGTCTCTGGTGTGCCCAATGACACAGCTGATACAGAAGTGACACAATCTTGTTTTCAGACAAGTCCCTATGCTGCATACGGCATTCTGGTGGACTTACACGTGTCTAGAAACTCTCATGAGAACGAGTTTAGTCATTTGATATCTTAATCATAGCCCTTACACCTGGTGTTATGGTATCGTCAGCTTTTGGATAAGCGACACGCATTTCTAATTCTCATTCACTTAAGTTTAAATAAGGATTAGTAAATGTCTATAATCTTTTTTTAATATCTACGAAAAGTTATCTGAACAAGATAATGCAAGAGCACCTGTTGCACGCACGTCGTCTCCAGACCTTCCTTAAAACTGAAGGTATTCGATTATTGACCTGGAATGCATGATTTCCAGGTCTCTATTCAATTAAAAACATCTAGTCATAGGCTGTCAAGAGATTGACCCACCACTCTTCTTTTCTTCTTCCAGCGCTTCTACTGTTTAGGAAATGTGGCATAGAATTGAAGCAGCATTTAATGATGCGCCTTTTATTGTCATTCAAGCCTAATTTGGCTCTATGCCTAACAGGATAAAGACCGTTTCAGTTGCCTACGAATTTTGCACACCTGTAGATTACAAAACTTCTAATTCAATCATTTTCGTTTTCATGCCTGACTGCTAATATGCAATTAAATATCTTCTGTTTGTCATTAATTTTTTTTCTTCATGATGTTGCAATTTTAATGTACAGCAGTGCATTATGCAATTATTACAAGTTATAATTCTGATTAATATTTCTATTTGGAGCTCTTTTAAATCATTCAGCGTTAAATTGTTATGTATTTTAAATTAAAAGTAAGTAAAGTAATCTGTATCTGAAACAAATGAGACTCGCATTGTGCAATTATTGTCCCATTTAGTTTACTGAATTTGTTATTACATAATGGATTATAAAAATATTTTTTATTCTTTGCTTGAACAATAAAGTATCCTTACGTATTCTTTAGATATCACTTACATTTGTTCAACATATATTACGTTAGGTTGTGAGACGTTACAACAATTTAACAAAAACTTATTTCATGTTATTAATAACTGTGTGTTAAAGCGAAACATTTCGGAAATGGATTCAAACACGAGTTTTTTCACTCCATTCAAAACATAGTAGATGCTCGTTTCTACGAATTCGTAGATACCAATAAAATAATTCTTACTGAAAGTTCGTAAAATAAAAAGTAATCATTAAATCATAAAACTAATTATTTTTAACCAAGCTACTTTCTCTTCATAAAGTACAATTAGAAAAAACATTTAGTGCACCCTATAAGAAACTTATAAAATAATATCCAAACTTAAGAACAATATATATATTTCTTGGAACCAGGGGGTACGCGTACCTTCCTGGGGCTTGAGCAGCCACCAGGCGCGTCGGCAGGTGGTGGATAGCTGAATGTCCTGTAGGAATGACAGGATAGCCTTGAATATAGAATCAGAGACCGTGAATCAGCTCCCGTAAACCCTGGTGTTATGCGACCCGTGTCTAGGGTTATTTGGCACCGCGGTATTGGTGTCTTAACGGAGCCTCCAGTTGCCTGGCGAACTTCTAGACCAATTTGCCTTGCCCAGTAACTCAGGCAATGGTGGGTGGACTTATACTACCTGAGCTTATTAATTGTTATCTTGTGGCTGAAAAGACACAAGATATAACAATCCTTTCTGCATTTGCAGGTGAAGCCTCTGAAGTAGTCCTTGCTGAAAAACAGAAGGAAACTCAGAGGCATTCTAGTAAAGGGGCAGCAATGAATCCTTCACAGTAGGTAGAAATGACCTCCAAACCTTCTGGTGAGAGTCAGGAAGCTATCGCTAGCATGACTAACTCTCTGACCAGAATCAAGCTTAAAAAGAGACTTTCTGGTGCCCAGAAAAGGAAGCTGGTAAAGGAACGCAAAATCGCTGAGGGGACTTGGGTTGAAAAACCCAAGGCAACCAAAGGCGAGAAGCGTCCCTCCAACTGGACGAACCAGGGCAAGGCCGGAAAGGCTGCCAAGAGAGAAGGACGTGGGGAATTTACTTACAGGGCGGCTCTCACGGCGATCAAGATGGCTGTGCTCTTATAGGGTCATCCGGACAAACGGTTAACAGAGGAACCAGGCCTTCGACCTGGAACTCTTGTTAACCGAGAAAATAGGAAGGAATGAGGAGGGTTTTGCCCCAACCTTCCTATCCTGTAAACTTGAGGATGGTGCACTGATTATCAACTGTGCAGATCTGGAGAGCTCAAAATGGCTGGAACAGAATGTCAGTGACATCAGCCCTTGGCAGGAGCAAAATATCTTGGTGGGTGGGGCAAGGAAACTTGTCAGAATCACCAAGATAATTGCAAAACTGCCGAAAATCTGTAGTAAACTGGAGCCTAAAGAGCTCCTGGGAAAAATCGAAGCTCAGAACGGTGGGGTCACTCCAATGGAGTGGAACGTTCTTAACATCAAGAACGACCCATCTGGGCAGACCATCGTTCTTAGTGTACCTGAACTAGATGCTGCCACATTTGGTGTAAGGGGATATATGCTTCATATCGGACTTCACCAAGTGCAAGCAAAAGTACTTGACAAACCTGCTCCTGCTGATGGGGGTGAAAGTAGTTCAAGCCAACCTCCATCACAGTAGAAGTGGTACCACTAACTTCAGTAAGAAGTTTCTTGCTGGGGATATACACCTGGCTCTGATTCAGGAACCCTGGTTGGTTAGGGGGAGAATCAGTGGCCTCAAAGGAACTAAAGGTAAGCTTATCTATTGTACCAAAGGTAACGCTAGAACTTATATACTCTTACATTAAAACATTGAGGTTTTACCCCTCTCTGAATTTATCCTAACGGACCTGACAGCTGTGAAAGTCAGACTCAACATAGAGGGTAGGGACAGAGAAATTGTTTTTGGCTCTGGGTACCTGCCCTATGAAGAGAAGGCTTCACCTGACCATTCTCTGCACAAACTCATGAACTTTTCCAGAGATAACAACTTACAGGTAGTCCTATGACTAGACTGTAATGCTCATCAGGTTGTATGGGGACCTACGGACACAAATAAAAGAGGTGAGTACCTTTTAGAATTCATTCTTAACTACGGATTAGGTATTCTAAATAAGGGCAACGAACCAACTTTCATTACTTCCAATCGATCTGAAGTAATTGACATTACTATAGCGACAACGCTGATTAGTAAAAATATCAAAAATGGGAAAGTAGATGGCAGACCTTCTGGCTCAGATCATCAAAACATCCATTTTGAAATTCACTCTAATGTGTGTCTGGATCGCATATTTAGATACCCAGTTAGGATGGATTGGAAGAAATTCCAGGAGGAACTGACTGGGTTGGTTGAGCTCGGGAACAGACCTATTAGAGACAACTACGATCTAGAAATCTAGCATCTATCTAGATCTAGCAGACCTTCTGCAGAGTAGTATTCTAGATTCTTATCGTAACAATTGCCCTATTCGCACTAGGAGAGCTAAACTCCAATGTCCTTCGTGGAATGACTCTCTAGCAGCCGAAAAAGCAAATGTTAGAAAACTTTTTAATAAAGCCAAGAAAAATGGTGAATGATAGAACTATAAAACGGCCCTCACTAATTATAAAACAAACTTGTTAGAAAAAGCAAAATTAACTCCTGGAGGAAGTTCTGTGAAGAGATAAATTCTATTTCTGAAGGAGCTAGACTCCAAAAACTCCTTAAAAGGGATGAGCCTATTTTGGTTGGCACCCTAAAGGACGAGGAGGATATTTTTGCTGCTTCCGGGAAAGAGGTTATGGAAATTATGACCAAAACCCACCTTTCAGGAGCTAGAGATAATTATAGCAACGAAGGGGAGCACTGATTTGGCTCTTTGCAAAGAGTCAATAGCAATCAATGGACCATCGCTAAAAATATCGTTAACTACAACATTGTTAAATGGGCAATCTTTGCCTTTAAACCTCTAAAAGCCCAGGGTCTGATGGAATTATGCCCATCATGATCCAGAAGTCTCAGCACCCTTAAAATAATTTTACCTAAAAAAAAGAAAACTGACGCAATAACAGAGCTATTGACTGAACGTCTTTGAAACTTGGAATTCCGTTTGGTTATCAACGTAAATATCTTCAAACGTGCACGTCGAATACGGAAGAATAACTTTTGCAAACAATGAGGGCAAAACTGCCGATTCTGCGAACTGCCGAAAAAAAAGATCTGATATCTCAAGATCTTTTTTTTTCCGATACCCAAATTTTTTGTTATTAAAAAGTATCGCTCTTAGCTCTTAGTATTCCACTTATGCGTTATTGTTATGACGAAACATGATATCGTAAATTCAGATGTGCATTGCATATGTTCCGGAAAAAAAACTGTCTTGTATGAATGATCACATTTAAATAATGCCTTATTACATAATTATAACAGCACCTTACAAATTTGAATTTCGTTGATGTTAACCGTATTCTGTTCTTACTATTCACTACAGTTAAATTTTTAATTTGTTCCCCAAATCCATACAATCATTAAAAACTGCGGTTATAGTGATTAAAATTAAGCAAAACTAGTGTTAAAATAATTTGCGGGCCATATCTGTCGATAGGACCCCTCGTCTTTGACTTCAAGAAGTTTTAATTATAGGCCCATTACAAACAAATCTAGGGGTCGGCCCAAACTTAGATGGACTGATTATGTACAGGAAGACTTTAAAGTGCCGAAAGTGACAAATTGGAGGACTGTCGCCTCCCAGAGAACACAATTGAGGAGTATTCAGAGGAAAGCCTTGGCCCACCCTCAGAACAGATTGTGCTGAAGAAGTGTTAAAATAATTATGTTTTATTATTTTTAAAATTTGAATGTTATGTGAATAGTTTCACTTATTCGGTTGTACTTTTAACATTCTAAAGTCACTCTGAATTTCAATCAAATTATTTATTTTACACAAATCTTAAATTTTAAAAAGAAAGACGTAGGAAATGGTATTAAAAAATTATATCTTTTGTAAAAGTTGAATATAATAGATTTATCCATTTAAAACTTTTCAAAGTGTCTAAAAAGTACACTAGCCTCCAAAAGTTAAGATATGTGTTTTTCGAAGTTTGCCGTAAAAAGAATGACACAAACACAATAAAATTTATAGTTTATTGTATAGCGTGTATGGTATTTTATAGAGTTTATTGTGTATGCAAAAGCACACACCGCTACAACTTTTCGTTAATAAAAAAAGAATAGTGTGAAAAATATGCAAACATCAGTACTACGCGTCGTAACGACGTAACTACGCGTGAACCTGGAACCAGGGGATACGCGTACCTTCCTGGGGCTTGAGCAGCCACCAGCCGCGTCGGCAGGTGGTGGATAGCCGAATGTCCTGTAGGAATGACAGGATAGCCTTGAATATAGAATCAGAGGCCGTGAACCAGCCCCCGTAAACCCTGGTGTTATGCGACCCGTGCCTAGGGTTATTTGGCCCTGCGGTATTGGTGTCTTAACGGAGCCTCTACTTGCCTGGCGAACTTCTAGAGTAATTTGCCTTGCCCAATAACTCAGGCAATGCTGGGTGGACTTATATTACCTGAGCTTATTAATTGTTATCTTGTGGCTGAAATAACACAAGAAACTCTGCAATCTTTCTGCAACCAAACTGCAGAAACAAACCTTTCTGCATTTGCAGGTGAAACCTCTGAAGTAGACCTTGCTGAAAAAGACAAGGAAACTCAGAGGCAATCTAGTAAAGGGGCAGCAATGAACCCTTCACTTGAGGTAGAAATGACCTCCAAACCATCTTCTTCTGGTGAAAGTCAGGAAGCTATCCCTTGCATGACTGACTTTCTGACCAGATGGGACTGTTTCAGCAAGACCGTATCTGCTGGAAATGTCATACGCATGAGGAAACGGCAGAGCATATCATTTACGAATGCGAGGCTCTTGCCCTCCCTAGATTAACTTCTTTAGGCATCATCCATACTAGAGAGTTACACCTAGACTCCATTAAAGAGTTATCGGACTTTATTAATAAAGTGGGTGACCCGAACTACTGGAACTAGGAAACATTGGGTTTGGAGTTAATGGTACAAAATGCTGATAAAAGCAGAGGTGCCCAATGACATACAAACCCAATTCTAAGAAGAAGAAGAAGAACTACGCGTGAAACTTTTGTTGATTTTCAAGTTTTGACAGCAAATTCGTTGATAATAGTCAAGGGAGTCCCGCAATGTCTGAGCGAAGCAGTTTGCCTAATTCACTAAGGTGGCGGGCGGATGGATGGAAATAGGGATGTCACAGGCTGACGCTGCTAGGCGCCTTGACGTGATTCGCAGTGTAGTCCACTGTTCCTGGAATTAATATCAAATCGAAGCTTCTATATCCAGAAGACATATTCCAGGCCAACCTAGAGCTAAAACACCGTTTTATAGCTCTTTCGGCGTGAAAGAGAAGAAAAATTTCTGTGCTGCAACTTTTTGCTGACTACTATGTAGCCCCTGGGCAAATAATATCTGACCACATATTATGTCCTCATCGGACGATAGAGAAAGGTCCGCTTATCTTGGCTAAGATAACGCGTATCCTGGACTAGGCAGTGATAGGCTTCTGTACTTTTTACAGACGAATTAACACTGGAGAATGATTCAGGAGGTGTTCTGATCTGAAACAAACCACCAAATATCAAGCCAACACTGGAAAGACACTGTTACCTCGGTGGTGGAATAATGGTTTGGATAGGAATCTATCTCACCTGGTGGTCTCACTAAACCTGCATGTGTTCTAGGGAGAAACTAACTGATGTGACGGGATGAGATCCTTGATCCATATCTCCATCCATATGACGGGCAATCGGTAATGATTTCATTCTGATGGATGATAACCGACCTCATCGAGCTGTAGTTGTTGATGAATATCTTGAGGGTCTTGGTTTGGAGTGAATGAAATGGCTAGCTTGAACTCCAGACCTGAATCCCATTGAGCATCTATTGGAATATCTTGGTAGACAGGTTGCTGCTTTATGTTTTCTTTCAAGGTCTGAGGGAGAGCAGGAAAACAGCTTATTTCGTGTCTGACCTTCACTTCCCATTTCGGAAATCAACAACTTAACTGACAGCATGAAAGGTCGATGCCCCCAATGCATTCATTCTAGAGGTGGTTATATCCCTTATTAAACATTTTTAATTTCTTATATTTCTATGGCATTTAACCACATAAAACTGTAATTATTCTTTTTTCCACGAATGAACATTTCCAACGTGCGCGCGCTCGCGCGGTTGCTATTTTATTATAAATCATTTATGCGTTTTTCATATGTAAATTTCTATGTTGTAGACAATACATACCTCTTTTGTGCACATGTCATCCGAATTCGGTGTTTTTACATTCATTCTTTTTCAAATCAGATGCAAACACCGTTTATTATTTAACTTTTGGAGACAAATGTAATTCTGTTTTATTTAAACTTTAGATCTTCTAAAACGGTCCCATCATGCCTTGTTTCTGGTCCTATGGATCACTATTTAATACTTCTGAAAATTCTCCCAAAATTTATATTAAATACTCTATTTCAAATACCAAGTGTAATTATTTTGATATTAAATTTTATTTAATAATGTAAAATTGATAAAATTATAATAATTCAGCAAACGATGCAATCATTTAGATGAAGAATATTATGTGCTTTTTTCACAAACATTTCATTTTAAAAAACATTTTCAAACTAATTTTATAACAAATACTTAAAACTTGTCCTTTTGATATCACATTTGCAAATGGTATATATATATATATACTACTGGCCATTAAAATTGCTACACCAAGAAGGAATACAAATCACAGAACGATATTTATTGGACACATACATTATAGTGGAAAGAACAAGTGATTAGATTTACAGGAAATTAGGGTGCATAGATCTTGAGAAATCAGTACCCAGAGCAGCCACCTCTGGCCGCAATAACAGCATTTATCCGTCTAGGCATGGAGTCAAACAGAGATTGTATGGCATGTACGGGGATCTCAGTCCATGCAGCTTCAACACTATGCCACAGTTCATCGACAGTAGTGGATGGTGAGTGATATCGTGCCAATCGCTCGGCAACCATTGACCACACGTTCTCAATTAGTGACAGATCAGGAGAACGTGCTGGACAGGGTAACAGCTGAACCTGTTCTGTATCAAGGAATATCAGAACAGTACGGGCAACATGCGGTCGTACATTATCCTGTTGAAACAAAGCATTAGGGAGACCTCGAAGATAGAGCAGAGCCACGGGCCTTAACACATCGGAAATGTAACGGTTGCCGTTCAAAGTGCCGATAATGCGAACAAGAGGTGATCGAGACGTGTATCCAATGGCACCCCATACCATCACCCCAGAAGATGGGCCAGTATGGCGATGTCCAATGCAAGCTGACAATGCGTGTTTTCCACGATGCCTCCAAACACGGATGCGGCCATCATGGTCCTGTATACAGAACCGAGATTCATCAGTAAAGATGACGTGATGCCATTCCCGCGTCCAGGTTCGTCGCTGATCACACCATTGAAGGCGCTCCTGTCTGTGACGGAGCGTCAATGGTAGCCGAAGCCATGGTCGCCGTGCAGACAATCCATGCTGCTGCAAACGTCGTCGAACTGTTCGAGCAAAAACTTGTTGCCTTGCAAATGACTCCATTTCTCGACTCAGGGTTCGTGACGTGGCTGTACGATCCCTTGTGACCATGTGGATAAGATGTCTGTCTTCTCTGCTGTTAGTGATGGGGGGGTCGCTGAGATCCTGCATGACGTTCCGTGTGATTGTCCTGAAACCATCGATTCCATAATCTGCTTACAGTCATGGGGTCTCGACCGATGCGAGCAGCAATATTGCGGTACGATAAACCGCAATCTCGGTAGGCTATAATCCTTCCTCGATCAAAGTCAGACACGTGATGATAGACATTTCTTCTTCTTACACGAGGCATTGCAACAACTTTCTTTGCCGAAAACAACGTTGAAACGGAAATGAGTACGAGAAAACTGCTTTCAAATCTCTGGTTTTATACACATTGTAGATGTCGCTACTGTCGCCTGCTTTGTATGAATGCGCTGAAAATCTTATCATTTGCATATCACAGCAAGTTCTACCTGTCATGCAAGTTTCACATGTGTGGTGTGCCGCTTTACTGGTGTAGCAATTTTAATGGCCATTAGTTTATATATATATATATATATATATATATATATATATATATATATATATATATATATATATATATATATATATATATATATATATATAATAAACTTTAGTCTGATTATAATGACAGTTGTTTTTTAACTGATAAGCTTTGATAAGTGATAAGTCCTCTGAGTCAATGATCTCACGCGGTGCTGTGCTATGTTGGTCTTAAATTACGTTCTGATTATATTCAGATTTTAAAGACTACTTTGTAAGCGGAAACATCACCGGCAAGTTTAAAAAAAAAGCTTCAGTTATGACGAAAAACCTATTTAACTGACGTAAAACTAATATTACAACGTGTGAATTATATGTACTTCTGTATTCTTCCAATTACAAAAGCAGGCGAAATCACCCTTCGCTGACCTGAATACTTCTATAAGTCCATGTAAGGAATGATAACGATTCCGGATGTCATTCTACGATACAATCTGAAAAACATTCATAAATTATTGTTTCAAATGTGGGATATTTTTGGGTGCCTACATATGGTTGTATATTATGTCTAGAGATTTTGGATTAGTGAAAAATCTGATCGAAACCTGTGAAGCAAAGAAGAATATTAATCATATGGAAGCAAAAAAAGCCGGGGTGGCTTGGTTGGTTAGGGCGTCGTTCTCGTAATCGGAAGGTAGTGAGTTTGAATCCTGGCTTAAACGAAATTCCGTCATGTTAAAAACGACTGGGGCACGTTAAATAAGTCGTAGTCACAATGTCCTCCAAGGGAAATGATGCTTCTGTGAGTAGCAGGCCAAGTATTAAGGGTCTTCTACTTGGTCCCTGCTTCAAAATCACGAAGACTTCATCCGGATATTTCTAATAACTGGTGGAGCCCAATGCAGGTCTAAATACAGGGAAGCTTGTTGATACAACAACAAAATGGGTACATATCGTTACGCTGTTAAAATTGTAACCAGAATGATTAGAAGGACTTCCTATTATTATAGAAAACTCCATCATAGCAGCGGTAATGACAATATCCTTCTATGACACAAAAGCTGGTTGTGAACGCTGCCCTCAGGTCTTCCATGCAAGAATGTGATAGTCATCAATTCAATCAAGAAACAAAATTTATCACTAAAAACTGTATGATGGCAATGATCTGGCAGTCTTGATTAGTTAAAACATCAATGGGTACGATTCCGCCTATGTTAAAGGATAACGGCAGATGTCTTAAGGGTTGATGCGAGTGTAACGCTCCTCATCTAAACGCCTTGAGATTGTGGAAGGATCCATGGGTGGTAAGGAGAAATTTGTAGCATATTAAATAGAGAACATGATGACGTGTGTACAGTTCGAGCCGGCTAACATTCATCCAACCGTATCTTAGATTTAAAAAATTATCCTTTCAGAAACTTCAATTTGCCTGTAAGCTCCTTGCAGAAACCATTGCTACTAGCACCTAGGCATAAAAGTATCCGTGTTTTACAATTGACTGTTTATTGTTCAGTTCCTCTATTCAGATTCATGCATTCTGAGTATGCAATCCCCTTCGGAATCGTTCAGTTATCTATAAGGTCTTCGTCATTTGGCTTGGAGGTCATTGTAATAACATCTTTGTTATTCTTAATAACAGAAGTATCTCTAAACGTTATACTCTTTTTCTAAATAATTTTTTCGAGCATATATATATTGAAACTTGTTTCTTTTTTCTCGTTGTTTCAAATAAATTAATTTATATGTTGAAATTAATACCCCCATATTCTTTACCCAGTATTAAAGAATGATTTAAATAGTCTTTTCTATTGCTTATATCTGTTAGTAACAAATGTAACAGAATTGTTTCATTCCTAGACAAACACCGAGCAAGCAAGTGAATTGTTAAATGTTTTGGCTTTTAATTCAACAGTTCATAGGTTTTAATCTCATGACAGTTTGGGATGCTTTTAGTAGTTTGCAATTCACTTTAAATTGTAGGTTCCGGTCTTATTAGCTCTCGTATCAGAAAAAAAAATGACCGTTGATTGACAAATAAACCAAACCAAACAACTAAGTGACTGCTTAGTATGACTTTACTGCTAATTTATTCCTCGGACAATTTTTCTCTCTCTTTGAAACTCATTCCTTAAACTCCTAAAACGTGTTCTGTCAAAAATGTGCGGTACAATGAGTTCCTTCGGCAGCAAATCATTCCTGCATTACTGGAATGATAATGTTTGCAGGCCACTGTTTTCATGTAAGATGGAGCAATTCCTTATATTGAACGCTAAATTAAAGAGTTGCTTCGCATTAAATTAATAAAAGAATTGCTTAGTAACCAAAGATTTTCTGAATACCTGATATTTTCGTTCACCCTCTACTTAAAACCCTGAGATTCCAAGCTGTTAGGCCTTCTAAAAGATCGTGCTTATGAAATTGGGGGCATCAATTAAATGCGGGCATTGTTCGCAAAGAGTTTTTACGCGTTACTGTTGAATATGCTATGATGTGCTTTCAAAATGTGATTGACATCAATGGAGCGTAAGTTAAGCACATTATGTAATTAAATGTGTAGCTTTAATGCAATGCTAACTATAAATATGTTTTCTAAGAATTATCAAACTCGGATATATACATTAATAATGTGATTAAAAGCTACTCTACACCTTAAAAACAACTTTCATATTCCAACATTCCTTGACTATAAAGAGAAAGAGTGAAATATTATTATTTATGTGCCATTCATTACAAGGGATCTCTGTTTTCTAACTTCAAAAATTTGCAAACCCCAAATGCTTTGTAATATTAAAATCATCTTGCGTGAAAGAAACAAACAGATAAATTAAAAACACCCTGAATTCGAGAATGTAAAAAAATAATAATAAAGATATTAAAAATGATTGCAAAGATTATGTAAAAGATGAAGGAGGAAATAAATTTATTAGCAACTCATACATTCATTCCCCTAATGGACTTTCGCTGTAACATTTAAAAATAAAAATACAATCTAATGTCTAACTGGACTAAATACCCTACTTATACAAACAAAGAAAAGTTAGATATTTTTGCCGAAATCAAGATAACGTAATTTAAACCAAAGTAAAATGAAAATTAATGAATTTAAAAATTTATTCAAAATAAAATTATTACATTTATTTTATCATTAATTCCATTAATTTCTTAATAGAAAAAATAGTATGGAAGAAACACCTAACATAATTAAAACTTTTTAACTTATAAGCCTCCTGACACTGATAACAATCTGAATTAAACGGTCAACACTTCCCTCAGAACATTGTCAATCTCTGGAATATTTATAATGCCGCCTTCACACTTTGTGCTACCTTTTCACAAGGAAAACCGCAAATATTTTTATTATGTTTCCCAAACTTAAGAAAGATGGTCGTATTCAGGAAAACTGCCATCCCATCTATTTTTATATCTATTCTAGGAAAATTCCGGAAAGAATTATCTTTCATAGATCTTTATATTTTCATTTGTTATAAAACAACAGTATGGTTTTATGGGAAACTTATCAAACGTAAAACAATATTAATGAATTACAGAATTCATAGAAAAAACTGCTCATGAGGACTTAAATGTAGCAGTGATTATGTAAGATGTTCCAAAAGTCTACATTCGTGTGTGACGTTATGGTTTAATTACTAACCCATAAATTTGAACTATTATAAAGATATGAGTGATATCATCATATTCTATAAAAAAAAACATTTTTAAGCAATAATTAGCAAATGAATTCCACTAGCCAAAAAATATCAGTGTTGGTGTTCCACAAGGAAACATTCTTTTTGTTACCTTACATTTACGATTTCATGCTGATGAAAACGATATAAATTCAATGAATGCATTTTATGCCAATGATAGAATTTCTTTATCCAATTCAATTAAGCAAATTTGATAGAGTTCAACTTATATTTCATAAAATAGAAGAATGGAGTGGAGAATAAATATTAATGCTGAAAAATTATTATTACTTAATTTTAATAGGAGAAAAAAAAGCAAATTTAAATTTGAAAACAAATTTTTTTTCTTTAAAAAACAACCATACACCAGCCAAAAAATTAAGAGTCATATTAAGTATGAACTTTAACTGAAGTGACCAAATAAATAATTATATTAGAATTACAAAAACGTCCTTATGATGTATGACAAGTATATTTTTCAGACTAAGTAAAGAAAATCTCCTCAAAACTTAAAAGAACATAGTAAATAATTCAGAGTTATACGTTATCATATATTAAAATTTTGATAACGTATACCTCCCCTGTTTTGATCCTGGCTAACTAACCCTCTTGTGCAAAAAATGACTATTGAGCGACATACAAATGAAACCCCTATTTTGACCATTTTAATACCTACATATCAACATAAATTACAAGTATATTAAAATAATATTTTACATTTTATTTATTGTTGAGGTTATCGATAAATATAGGCTAAAACAAAAAGCAATTAAGTACAAAGAAATGACCGAGATGCATATGAGCAAGCAACGTAAACGTTTATTAAAGCAGTCTACAGTTGGGATAGATACAAGAGTAAACAGAAGAGTTTAGTTGTCGCTTGTCTCATTCCAGATTCTGAAAGTTGAGTTGTTACAATACTTCCTCCACAAGCCACAACTTATTTAAACTAACATTCATTAACAAGACTATTAAATGAAAACAGTCCTTACAAGGTACACAGTTTTTTTAACCTAACTCTAAGCAATGGTTTAATCATGATGTCTGCTAATTGCAATTAACCTGGAACATTCTTGATGAACAGTTTACCATTAATGAATTTTTATCGCACGAAATGATAACGGACATCTATGTGCTTGGATCGTTTATGGTATCCAGGATTATTGGCTAGTTTCACAGCACTGGCAATATCTAGCAGAAGAGAGGGAGCTTCGAGATTTGTTATGTAACTGAGCAGATGTTTCAGTCAAATTAGTTCTTTAGCATTTTCACTCGCAGCAACATATTCGGCCTCTATAGTAGATAACACCACATTCTTCTGATTTTGGCTCATCGGCGAGAGGGCTTCACGGGAAAATTTAGAGACTATTCCAGTTCTTGAGCATCTTGTTTTTAAATCACCTGCATAATCAGCATCTTTGTACACCTCAAGCTCATTGGGATGACACTTTACTTGATATAAAAATCCAAAATCTGCAATTCCTCTTATATATTTAAAGATTCGTTTTACAGCACAACAATCTGAGGTCTTGGGATTTTCAAGATTTTCAGAAACAATGCTTATAGCATAAGCTAAATCAGGTCTTCTAGTAGTTGCAAGGTATATCAGACTGTCAACCACCTGGCTATAAGGGACTTCTTTCCATATCAGTTTGTTTTCTGAGTCATCAAAAACAAAGCTTTTGTCATTTGGAGTTGACACTGGATTGACGGAGTCCATATAAAATTTTGAGAGAAATGTTTTCGAATAGACACACTGATTCACAAAAGTTGAACCATCATTCAATCTTGTTATATTCATACATAGAAACTGGTTTAATAAACCCCTGTGATCATAGAAGAATGATCAAGTTGACTCATAAACTCCTCCACTTCAACTTTGTCTGTTCCAAAATCAAGACCATCATCTACATAGGTAACAACAATGAGTTTCTGGTCAGTTCTGTGTCTCATAAACAATGCAGGGATAAGTATTATCTAATTATTGTGTATGCAATATTTTGAATAATCATATTGACAATATATTAAATAAATTTGTTTAATATTTAAAGAGAATCCCATTTCTGCTTTGTTAGCACTTATTAACACAAACTATCAGTTTTTGAGTAGAATCACATTTTTCTATTTTACTCAATTTTTATTTCATTAAATAAATGGTTCTTTTCTATCAAATTAAAATGTAAATTTTATATTCTGCAAGATATTAAATTGAGAATTTTTACACTTATAATATTTCTACTTATGTCTCTAACGAAGAAAAAAAATTATTTTACATTTCTAACTTATAATGGATTGCTGTACATCTAATAGAAAAGTATCAAAATTAGTAATACACTTATTTAAAAATATTCAGTTATATGTTAACAACTGTTTCTGAATATTTTCTCTATAGTTCACATATTTACATCTCGCTGTCAGATTTTAAAATTTTTATTTTTCTTTACATAAGAAACAACTTAAATAAAAACAAACTCATTAATTTTGAGCAAAAATTGTCCATTTCTAAAACTATTCTGTCCGGAAAATATTAACTAGAGAGTAGAATAGTTTATTCTAAAATTTTTATTTTACAAAATGCATGTATTTTTGCAATATGGATAATACATGGTATTTTTTTATATTTCTAAAATTCAACTTTAAACATTAATGTTTAAAGTGATTTTGTGTTTAAAGTGAAGGCAGCTAAAGTGATTGTAGTGAATAGCAATTGCTATTCACTACAATCACTTTAGCTGCCTCTTCACTATAATTGCTCAGGACTTGAACAGCACCTATAAATTTAACAATAAAAAATTATTAATATAATACTTTTTCACATATGCATAAACTATATTTAAAAAGTAATCAAAGTTCTTTTATTATTCAAATTAATTTTTTAATTTTAGAAAGTTTCAAGATTAAATTTATTTGTTGGATCTGACATCATATACTTCTAGTTGAAAGAGTGAACAGTTGATCTTACTATAAACAAAAATTAAATTACATTATTGTAACTGATCATTTAAATAGTATTTATTACCATAAAAATTATTGTTGAAATGAATAATTAAAAGAAAAACATTCTATGATGAAAACTTTCAAACAATAATATCACTAATTAATGTCCAACATAAGTATACGAATTTTTTTTTAGTACTGTATTTTGACTTAAGAGTTGGCATAAATGTTATAACGGATCTAGATTAATGCTTCACAAGCTCCATGTGTAGAGCTAGTGTTCTTTTATTGTGTAATTAAACATAAAATAAAAATGGGCAATTTTTCATACTATAAACAACTTTTAATAGGATATAACTTTATGATTTTTTTATTAGAGAAATACAAAACTGCCATTAGTCACATCTTTTAGTAATAAGTAAATTACAAAACTGATATATTGATGTACACTTTTAGGCAAAGAATACTGAGATTCCTGAAATATCAGAAACATTTCATACTGTTTAGAAAGGAATAATTTACATTTTCACTAGAAATCTGAAGTCAAACTATTCTAATTTTTGCTTATGATTTTCAATAGAACTAATAAATAGAAATTACTGATAAATATAGCTTCAGATATTTTATAATTATTTCGAATATTTCGGAATAATTTATAAAACAGAATGAAACTTCTATAGCAATACTAAAATTAGTAACAGTTTGAATGCTAAATAAGTTTTATTAATTTATTATTTTTTATTAAATAAAAGTCATGTACAACTCAAAGTTCAGTCAGTACAAGATGGAAATAAACTAAAATTTATGCGATTCAACAAGAAATTACAAATGTAAGGTACTTAGTTCCATTCTGGAAACCGTTATTAATTAATACCCAACATGAATGTAAGATAGATTAAGAAGTTATTTTTTTAAATATTTTACTTTGATTGGGTGAAAAGTTATAATTTTTTATAACATTTAAAATTGGCAGAGACTGAGTGTATCAGCAAATAATGAATTAAGAATTTATAAAGGCAACAGGACCACTGTAAAAGAGAAAAAGTTACTACTATATTTCCATACCCCTGGAATAAGAATGAAGACATGATTTTAACCAAAATATAATTACTTTCATATGATTTGTAGTTTCCATAAATTTGTACTTGTTTTTAATTTGGCATCAAAAGCCCTAGTCTTTGGCTTTTCACACATGTATTCCTTAACAATTCTATATGATGACAAGCGATGCTTTGAAAATTTTTGCTTATAATTTTTGACATTTCATCCATTCTAAGGTGCAGTGAAACTTAATAAGTTATAGACAATTAAGCCTACCGTTTGGAAAAATTTGCGATGGAAATTAACAGGCAAATATGTTAATGAGTTTATGATATTGAATTTAAGAATAATTTCATATTTAATGTAAACATATTGAATAATCTATTGCACATAATTCTTAACAAAAAAATATAATAATTGAAAAAAACATGGTCAACAATATAAAAAACTACAATAATCTGTAACTTACTGACGACACAAATAAATAAAAAATTTTTTTAACATTTTGTTTATCTAGTGAGATTTTTAGTACCTTATATAGATAATATTTAGTAGGCTAATAATGAAATACATTTTTTTGAGACTTACATTTGATTTGAATAACATAATTAAATTTCATTGCATAATGAACTAAGTTGGAAATTTAAAGCTGTTTTTTAATATTTACAAGCAACAGACAATTGTTTTGTCTATAGATTAAAATATTTATCCATTGTACCAAAATACATATAAGTAGTTTACCAATAAGTAACTTAGCAATCAAGTTATGTTTTGATAATGAAATCTTTAGCCAAAATTTCAAATGAAAAACAAACACTTTACTGAAAAAGTATGTCGAATGAAAACAATTTGTATTAAGATGTTAAAAACACAGTATAAAAATATGGTATACTCTTCGTACATAAATGCAATGAAGATAATGGGGAAATAAATCAATTCCAAGGAACAGTGCTGTGAACAAACTGTCATAGGAAATTTTTCAGATGAATTTTATAGAAATTTCTCCTAGTCTTAAAGAAACAAAAATTCAAACATTTCCCACATTAAGACTTTTATTTAATATTAAAGCCGATTCACTAATCATTCCAATTATATAGTCTCTTTCTATTCTAATTAAAAATAATTTATTATGAAAATAATACTTTTCAATTTAAAAATGTATATCATAAAAATACTTAACAAAAATTTGGGTTAACAATTTTATGTATACATAATAAAAATTTCAGACAGTTTTAAATTATGTATAATACACAGTATCAGTTATTTAAAATATATTTTGTAGTTGAAATTAGACATTAACATAGCACACACAATCACTTTTTTTATCATCAAACTAGAAAATACAATAAATCAATTTACAAGTATGCATGCGTATATTGAATAGATTTATTTGAGCAGTATTAAATTTTAAAACACAAGTTTTAAGTAATAAATGCTAAAATTTTATTTATTAATTAATATTAGATTTTTTGTTAAACTTATTAAGCAAATTGAAAATTATTGCTTTTGAATATTACAGATATTTAGTTTTCATTTAGCCAATTCAGTTGAATAAGTGATTTTCAAGTGACTAACAAAATATTAGTAATTGCATAAAAATTTATCAATTTGCCAAATTTTCTATTCATACACTTTTATTTCATAGCAATTTTAAAATATGTTGTTTTCATAAGTTGTAATTAAAAAAGTTCAGAAATCATTTTAATATTTTAAAATACACTCGTGTCCATAAATTAAGGATAATGCAAATTCAGGTAAAGAAAGAGACAGAAGCAAAACAAATGTGACATATTTGTAAAGTCGATTTATTAAAAAAAAAGGTAAAGAGCAAAAAAGATCCTATATGTTTGACATCATTGATAAAAATTGCGATTTTTCCTCCCTGGAGCAAATTTCAAAAAAGGACCTATTTACAAAAACCAATATAAAATAGTTGGTATGATGGTTAATTCATAGTATGCCCCCAGACGATGCAATACGACTCCGAGGTAAGTTGAGTACAAAATTATCGATCTGATCTTGGGGAATATTACACTACTCACACACATCAACCAATGATTTCCGAATTTCCAGTAGACATGTGGGAGGGGGTTGACAGGCTGCAATTCGTCAGACAATCATGTCCCATACATGCTCTATTGGATTCAAACCCGGTGAGTATGCTGGCCAGTCCATGTAGGTGATATCCTCCGATTGAAGGAAAACAAAGTTTGCTCTGTGAGGACGGGTGTTGTCATCCATAAACAGAAATTCTGCACCCATGGCACCTCAAAACAAACGTACATGTTGTTCCAGAATGATATCCCGATAGATGTGGCCTGTCATGGTTACATTCTGAACATGCAGGATAGTTCTGGAATCCTAAAAAATTCCTCCCCAAACGAGCAATCTTGCACCACCATAACGCTGTCGTTCAATTGTGTTCTCTTGGTAAATACGGGTACCTGGCCCTCTCCATATCATAGTCCAGCGAGAATCAGACTGAAAGCTAAACGTGGACTTGTAGAAAAACATCACACAAGATCACTGTTGCGGTGCCCACAATGCTACACACTCTACTCCAGGCTAATCTCAGGCGACAGTGAGTTGCGGTTAGTGGAACACATGTGACAGGCTTACAAGCATATAGAACAAAGTGCCCTATAAGTCTGTACATAGTCTGCCTTGAAACTGTCGTACCGGTAGCTGAAGAGAGCTGACGAGACAGGTCTGATGCTGTGCTCCGTCTGTTTCTTTTGACAGTTACTGCCAAATACTGGTCCTCATTCGGCGTTGTAACTCGGGGGCGACTATAACGTCTACTCACATTACCATCATTTTGAAACCGTTGCCAAAGTCTGGAGATGACATGCTAGGCGATTCAAATTCCTCGGATACTACTCGGATACTTACGTCCACAATCCAGACGGCCGATAATTCTACCACGTAAAACATCTAAATCCTTCCTTTGTGTCATAACTATGCGGTTATTGCACTGAAAAGCTTTTAAAGCGCTTGTGAACAATTTTACTTCTTTGCAACCATTCCTTATATACCCCTCTCTTACACTCTGTTCATTGTGGCATACTATCGAAGCCATGTGGTGGTTTCTTGTCATTTGCATATTATTCTTCAAGTTGTGTGTGATAATTCTACATATTATTTTAGAGTTCACTTTCTGTGTGATTCTGAGTTATCCCTAATTTATGGACAGTGTAATTAGAGATATCGTACATTTCAAAGACAGAAATATTTTGAATGTGAAGTTTGCAAAGTTACTCAAAATATGCTTAATAAAATATGTAAACATAATAGTGGGAAGTAAATGAAATTAAAAATACAGAAAGGAGTTTTATAAAGCAAGTAAACTAAAAAAAAAGTTTACTGCATCAACGTCTTAGAAGACTTACGTCTTAGAAGAAAGATTAAATTAACATAAAAAATGATAATTAGAAAAAGTAAATAACGTAAAAAATTTAACAACCAATTTAGCAGAAAAAAAATACAAAATTCTATTTTAAAGCATGAAATTAATGTGATTAAGAAAATTAAGTTTTTATAATGTTACATGTAAATGCAGCATTTAATTGTAGTAGAATGTGTATTTTAAACCAACAAAACGTCATATGAATAAAACATTTTACTATATAATTTTTTTTAATTTCATTCAGAAATCAGAAAATCTTATGTATAGCGTAAGCAAATTTTAATATAGGTACGTCAATAGAATTGGCTAAAGCAGTATTCCATCTTGCAGCATCTAAAAGAAAATAAATATTTTGAATTTCAAAGTAGTAAGTAAAACATTTCTCTACAATAACAGTAAACACACAATGTGCTGATTAGTGAATGTATTTCTTAAGTTATTACATACATTTCTTTAATATTATTATCAAGAAAAATATTTAATATCAGGAGGTAAAAATGTAGTATTAATTTCTATGAAACATTAACTTTAAATATTAAACTAAATTACAATATGTTAATATTTATATGTTTTTAATTCTATACTTAAACAGTATTTTGCTGAAAACACACTTCCCAATTACAAGAAATTTTGAGGTATCTATCCTACTTTTCAAAAATTTCTTAACAGTCTCTAATTAAAATATATATTAAAGTCACTGGAAAAGAGGAAAAACATTATATACAATATTGTGAAACAAAAATTAATATGGGATTCTAAATAATACAAAAGTTTTTCTTCTAGATATTACTGATCAAATAAGTAATAATCTAAAATTGTGCCTTTCTAAGCAATTAAAATTCTTAACATTAAGATGTATTTTACTTTGTCTATTAATTTTTTAAAAGATTCTATACTTCATAATTTTGAGCATATGATCAAAAACAGAAATTATTGATATCTGTCATCATATAAATTCTATGAAATTATAATAGAATTACATATTTCATTACATAATTTTTTTTTCAAATAATGAATAAAAATTGTTTTGCTCCACAGAAATTTTCCATAAAAATGCCCCTTTTTCTTTCATAAACAATGTTTTGAGTTTTTTAGTGACAAGATAAGCAAAATACTACAATGGAATTTGAATTCTGGTATTATTTATCAAATTTCAACAAATAAAATACTATTTCTTAACTGTGGAATATCTACTATTATTGGCACCATTCAACTCATTAAAATATCTACCACAGAAATTAATGAAATTAAGATGATTGATTTAAAATTTTTCAGTAGACTTATTAAATTTCTCTTAGTTTCAAATTGAGTTAATTAAGAACACATGATACACTTTGACTCAAGGAGTACCTGCATACTGAAATAAATTCTATTTAATGAACTTCGAAGCACCTCAAGAAATATGCCGGTAATTATTAATCTATGTAAAATCATCGTGTAAAAGATCTGGAAAGGCCTTATATTGACTTTCGAAAGAAAATCATGTTTTCAATGTGAGATAAAAGCTTTATAGGTCAAAAATACATACACTCTGTTGGCTCCTTTTAAAATCATTTAACACCTGGTTCAAAGAATTTATAGCATACATCTTATTAATTGTATAAAATATAACAACTTAAATATGGTTTGTCATTTCTATAAATTTGTACTTGCTTTTAATTTGCCATCGAATGTCTTTGGATTTTCCCAACATGTTTTCCTCAAGACACCATTCTATATCATGGCAAGCCGTACTTAAAATACTTTTGTTTACATTGTTTCACATTTCTTCCATTTTAAAGGACAGGGAAACTTGGTAAGTTATAGACAAATAAGCCTACCGTTCGAAAAAAAAATTATCATGAGAATTAACATGCAAATAAGTTAATGAATGTATAATAGTGAATTTAAGAACATCTTCATAGTTTATGTAAACATGATGAATAATCTATTGCACATTAATAAATAAAATATAAAATTTGAAAAAAAAAACATGGTCAACAATGTAAAAGGCTACAATCATCTGTAACTTACTAACAACACAAATGAGTTAAAAATATTTTTTTTAACATTTTGTTTACCCAGTGAGATTTTTAGTACATTATATGGATAAAATTTAGTAAGCTAATTATTAAATATATTTTTGATGCTTACATTTGATTTAAATAAATTAATTAAATTTCTCTGGAAACTGAAACAAGTTAGAAATTTAAAGTTGTTTTTTAATATTTACCAGTAACACAGACAATTGTTATCGATAGATCAAATAATTTATCAATTGTACCAAAATATATAAAAGTAATTTACCAATAAGTAATTGAGCAATCAAATATGTTTTGTAATGAAATCTCTAACCAAAATTTCAAATGAAAACATAACTTTACTGAAGAAGTATGTCGAATGAAAACTATTTGGATTAAGATGTTAAAAGCACAGTACAAATGTATGGTATACTCTCCGTACATAAATATAATGAAGATAAGGGGAAAAATAAATAAATTCCAAGGAATAGTGCTGTGAAGCCACATAAATTATAACGCAATAATACTTAAGGTTTTTGAATAAAGTTCTTAAAATAGAAAAGTTTTTAACAAATAGAAAATTTCATGGTAACCAAAGCTTAATACTAATGTTAAAAAAAAAAAACTTATAAATTAGCAGCTTTTTCAAATCGGCATTTAATGTAAATGTAAAACATAATTTTACAGAAGTATATGAATAAATTAAATGGAAAATAATAATATAATGATATTATAAAACGCAATAGAAGTATATTACATACATAATTACATTGTAGAAAATAAAACACTGAATTACAGGGGCATCTCTAAAGTGCTATGAAAACAATTAATGGAAACAATATTTCTTTTGGAATAATATTCTATAAATACATTTATTAGAAGTTTATATGTGAATAAACAAGTAAGATAAATACTTGTACACAGCTAATTTATCAATGTTAGTTTATGTATAATAATAACATCAGATTTTTAGCTTTGGGGTATTTCATGTTTAATATTATGCAAAACAATTACAAGTAAAAATTAAAACATAATGTATCTAAACATAAAAATCTGAAATATTTTTATTTCGATTATAATTGTAAGTTTAAATAGATAAAAAATTTTCATGGTAAACAAAATTTGTTATTACAAATATAAGAAAAATATAACTTATCAACGCAGTGACTTATTGAAAACTTCTTGATAAATTCATTGATATTAAAAGCGGTCGCGATTAAATTTCAATAATCGAAAAGTTTCTAAATGATTAAAATTCAGGAACATTAATCTCAACCAGTAAGAAAATTCTTGATAAGCAAAAATGCAACTAAACAGCTTAGAAAGATAGGCAGCCATATTGGATTTAACTCTACATATGATATATTTTGGCATGCCCAAGATTGATAGTAACTTGGCTACCCTTCTGACCAATAATGGCTTATCATGGCAGACTGGATAAAACTTGGCACCTTATATTGGTCTAATATTGACTTACCTTGGCATTTTCTACATTGGGGAAACCTTGGCCCCCATGATAGTACCAGCCTTGGTTTATCTTTGCATGCCCAATATTGGGGAAAACGTGGCGCCCATTATGGGAGCGTTATTAGGTTTATCTTGGCATGCTGTATATTGGGGAAAACTTGACGCCCATCATTAATCCATTATTGGGATTATCTTGGCAAGATTGCCAATATTGGGCCAAGTTATTTTGCTATTTGGGAATGCTTACCATGATAATAAATCCAGGGACAGCATTATGGTCTTTTTCCGTGTTGTTACTGGAATGAAACCGCCTCACGACCTCTTTCCAAATCAACTGGCGACGAGAATCACTTGTGGCATTGAAACGACTTTCTCTGTAAAGAAGACATGTCCCTATTGATGAAATGGTCAGTTTTAGTGCTTCTTGCACTACGCTAAGTGATGGCGCCAATGGTCAACTTTCAAAGCTATGCAATGTTCAGGATGGCGGGTGAATATGCCACCTTTGCGAAGACATCTGGACGCAGTAAACTGTAACAGTTGTTACCTCGTTGATGTGCACTAGTACTGAACAATGGCGCTTGCTGACTGGTTTTGGGCTCTTGTTGATGTAACGAATCATCCACTGCAGTTGTTTTCCTGGTGTGTCACTTATAAACATTTTTAATAGTTGTATCTGTGATTTGGAAGGCATTCCAAGTGCCTTGAAAGACTCTTTTGTTGATCGCATTTTTTGCAATTTCATGGCTATCAACTTAAAATTTAAACTGTGACTCAAGTTTAGCATTTAGTTTCACAAATATCTTAGTTTAAAAAACTTTAAACTATTATTTTGTTTTCTTAAACTTCTAAAATAAAATTATATTTATATTTCAATACTATCTAAAATAAACTTGGGTTATTATAATTACTAGGGCAATGGATTGAAATTTTCTTTTTCATTTTAAGGGTTAAAGTCTAAATGGGTTCAGTAGCTGCTAAATGTGTGTATTGCCACCACTTTTTATAGGATGTAAGTAAGTTTTGTCAATTTTAAGGTACCTATCAATGTTTCTACCTATTTTATACAAAGATATTTGCTGTTTTCCATGTAACATAGAATAAACTACTATAATTTTGTGAAATATACTGAATAATTAAAAATAAACAGAGTGATTGCAAGCGGACATAACTATTTAAGGGTAAAGGATTTATTGATAAGATTAGAAGATTAGGCAAGGCACAAGTGCCGTGAGGCTGTAAATCAGCACTGTGTTTAGTTTTTCACAAATAAAGACATGTCTTTCTAAGAAAGAGGAGTAATAAAGTTCAACAAACAATGACAAAATGTCATTAAACAATAGGAAACATACAACAGTGATTAATTTTTTAAACTACATATTAATAAAATACTCTGAAAAATTTGGAAGAAATGCTGTGACATTTTATTAAACATAATAAGACATATTTTCACTAGAAATGAAATTAAAATTTTTATTTTTATTACCAAATAATTTTTTTTGCTAAAAATTATTATTATTAATTATACAAGTCTTTGCAGAATACTTTATATATTTATGGATAGACATTGAAACTTTTGCATTCATGCTGACTAAAGTGCTTACTCGGAAAGCAGAATACAAAATTCTAAAGACAACATCATATGTTGAGAGACTGTCGATTGCGTTGAGATTTCAATCAACAGGTATAAAGATTTTTAATTTCATGAAAATCATAAGAAATCAATTTTATATATATGGATTTGTTAACAACCCGAACTGTTTTTAAAATTTTAATAATATGATTTATAAAGTTTAAGTCGCAGTTGTATTTCTTTTGATACTTTTATTATTTTACAGAGTGTAATTAAATCATTTATTTCAACATTCATAACATATTTTCTTTCTCTATTTGAATTTTTTCACTCTTAAAATGCTATGTATTTTTTCTTATGTCATTTTTAAATAGCTTACTTTATCAAAATGAGACAATGAAACTAAAGTTTTATCATTTACTTTGGTACTTATAAATATGCTAGAGTACCAAAATGTTCAAAAATAAGTGTCGATTATTAATTTTGTTTTCTACATTTGTCTAAATTTCAAGTTTTCTAGCTATATCTTTTTTCTTACCTTGATAATTCTTTCTTTTTGTGTAGAATTTCAATTAACTCCTTTAGAATTTAATTTACTCACCAAGTTTTTTTAATGTATTTTATATCCTCCAAGCTTGTTTTCCTAAAAATTGTTTTTGTTAACTTTATCAAAAGGAGAAATAGTCCAACATTAAAATATTTTTTATTATCATTTTGTTAACAACTTGCTAAATATTTACTTTATAGATGTATTAATAACATTGATACATCCATACAAAAAATACTTAGCAAGAAGTTGACAAATTATTCTTTGTTATGGATCCTAGAAGAAAATATAATGATGAGCTGGGAGTTGGTAACTTGAAAAAAAATATAATGTAACATCTTTATATTCTAAATAAAAAATTTCTAATAATATCAAAAATATAATGTGATTGACTTAAAATATTATTTATAGTAATATTATATTAATTATTAATATAATAAATATAGTTTTTTTCCCAATGAAACTCATAGCTCCCTAGCTTTTCAATTTCGAATTACATAATACTCCATATCTGTGATTCGGAAGAAAAATTTAACAAATTATGCAACATCTGAACAATCGAAGAGCGAAATTAGTGTCTTTCCTATATAACTTCCTGTTTGGATAGATAGCGTGTTAAAATCTTACCTGTGCCTGATTTCGGACCCAAAAACTATGATTATAAAAGAGAGTTTAGTACTGTTCTTCTTGATACAATAATTACTAAGTTAAAGTTTTTATATATTGAATTTGAGATCAAAAATGATAGATTAAATGAGGGAAAAATTTGGCCAAAAGCAAATTAAAATTTACTTTAGAAAATGATATTTTTAATATACTTTAGGCTGAGAAAGTTTCCACGACACAAGCGATTTCTTACCTTATGTAATCGTAACTGATAAAAGATTTTTCCCAAAGTACTTCTATTATGAAGCCATTGCATTGTAGATAATTTCATAATCAAAGATTAATCATTAATTATCTTTTATATAAAGCAATGAAAGTTTCAGAAAATGATTTTGGATTTTTAAGTTTATATTGTTATAAAGTCAGACCATGGCTTCATCATTGAAACCACACAAATATCTGTTTTCACTCCCTGTTACTTTCATAATTAATTAAGAAAACAATAAGTTCTACAAAATATGGAAGATAGGATCGAAATAGTCGGAAACCTGTTATTACCCCTCCTGAAGAGCACTAAATCAATGGCCAAGCAAATTCAAAAGAAAATATGTGTTTATTTCAATTTTATTGCTATTATTCCATGGCAGATAAAATGCGTTCGACTTATGCTAAAATGTATGTAGTATTACAAAATGATAATAAATTTTTTTAAATATTTCTTTACATTGAAGATTTTTATTAAGTTTTAAAACACAAATTGATATAATTAGAAATATGTAACTAAACATAAAATGTCATTTAATATTTAAAAAACTTACATATAAAGTTTATATCAAAAAAAGATAATAAAAATTAAGAACTTGTACGTTATAAAATACAATTCATTTTTTAAGAATTAATAAAATGAATAACGTGATATTCTAAAATAAATATTAGCAATAATATAGAAGTTTAAGTTAAAATTGAAAAAACTAGTCAAGGTATTCATTGGAATCAGAAATTTAGTACAAACATTTGGAACACTAATATAAAAATTGCCAGTTTTAACATATTCAAGTAAATGAATCTATAAATAATGTATATATAAGGACTAGCTATATTTCTTTATTAAAATTATATTTGTCATTCATTATTATAATTCTTTTAGAAATTTAAATATGTACTTAAAAATTAATTTTTTATGTGCCTTGGTTTTGACACTTGTTGAATGTTTAAAGTCACTTTTTGCAAAATTAAAAAGTTGTAAAATTGTTATAAAAAATCGAAAATAAATTTTTATGACTTGTATTTTACATTTTTATATTGATCTTTATGATAATGATTAGTTAAAAATGAGAAAATGGTTGAATAATATTTTGATTTTATTGGGTTCATAATATAATGCCTTTCTTCACAAGCATATCTAGCAATCCAAACCTGCACAATAATATCTAACTAGTAAATCTTATAAATTTGGAAAATTTTTTGTTGGTACTATTTTTCAGTATTTAGTACACTTTGAATCCCTAGAGTTGAAATGAGCTTCTCACGCTTTTTATGGATTTTGATAAAGTTACTGAAGAAGGCATTATTACATTTTTCAATTAAAAATTGTAAATATATCTGCATACAACTTTCAAGAACACAACATCCAAGCCTTATTAAATATTTACAATTATTTAAATTAAAGCCATGTGCATAAATTTCAGAACTTTTATATAGTTTTTCAGAATTTTAATATAGTTTCTTTAATTTCTGTATTTACATAGTACCGATGATTACCTTTAATATTTATATAAGCAATTCACGTGTTCAGACTTTTCAGAAAATTAAAATCAGTTAGTGAATTAATAAACAGCCAATTACATATTAAAACATCTTTTTAAACTATACATTATATTCTTTTTAACTGTGCATGAAAGTGAGAATTTGTCGATACTGCTTTCACGCAAGCAAGTTTCTTAAGGAAAAATCTTAAGTGGAACTCATTAAATTTTTTTAAGACTTTCAGGTACAATATCATTTTACAGGCAGTTATTAAACCAAGTAATAAATAATGTTTCGGAATCTAGCTATTGATATAATGTAAAATTTGTATGTTAATAGAGCATTAAATCTACATTGTACTATTGATGATGTTCTAGAATGAAACATGATAGAAAATAGAAACAGAGAAATGTATTTTAACTCACACAATAAAAAATGAGCTAAGAAAAAATTATGCACTTTTCAGCTCTAAATTAATTTTAGCTTTTCTTCTTTCATACCACTACAGCTGTGGATGGGCTTTGGAATGCTGAACAAGGTCACTCCAAACCTTCCAGTTTTGGGGCTTAGATTTCTGGTTCTTTATTTTTCTGATGATTAACTTTATTTTTCTTTGGGTATATGATCATACCAATTTTTTAGTCTCCTTTGATCTTCGGTTCAAAGGTCTCTCATTTTCAATTTTTCTTAGGATCGTATTTTCATTTATTTTTTTCAATATGACCCAAACATACTAAACGGTCACATTTAATAAAGCGAGCTGATTTTTATTCACACAAAAAATTTAATTTGAATTATTTGATGTATCTTTGAAAACTACCAAAACTATTAATCATTAGAAAATATATCGATAAAGGTGAAAATTGAGAACTGTTTCATTTTTATGATACTTTCAATATTAATGATATTGATAACTATTATTTTTTTTGTACGCATTGTATAATTTTTCCTTAAACGTAGCCAGCTTTTAGCATATCTTCGTACTTTTCACTCTTATTTTCTTATAATCGATTTTGATAAATTTTGATTAATATTGATGTCTTCATTTTTCTTGCATATCACCTATCACATGTGATTTTTTACTCCTCCAGTACGTTAGTTTTGTGCTTTGTTTCTCGCACTTGTTGAAATGTGTAGGTGTACATGGACTATTCAAAATGGTGGATCACATAGAGTTTTAGGTGGTGGTAAATGAGAATTCTGTAGTGTGTACGACTTGACTCTCCTCGTCAAATGATGAATTAGATGCTGAAAACATGTGTAATCACGTATTTTCGTGTGCTTATTTTATCCTTTATAAAAAAATGACGAGGAGATGATTATCTGTGTTACTATAAATCTATTTATGATTATTAAATAGTTTTAAGTGTATGGTGATTCCAGAATTTGATGTGTAGTGCTTTCGTCTATAACTCAGTGACACATATATGTTACACTTATTATTGACTGAATTTAAAAGGTGAGTCTTTAACACATGTCATGTCTTTCTGCATTCAAACAGTTATGAATAAAATCATTAATGTAAATAATGCCACTCTTTCTCTCTTATTGATATCGCGTCTATCGTGATCAACCAGTGTTCAATGTTTTTTTCTTATGCAGAAGTATATACTTTATTTGAAATTGTGATTACTTGATGTATAATAATTTGTAAATTAAGTTTTCTTAACTTTTTAAATGATATAGAAGGAATTAACAGACTATTTTACTGTCGAACAAAATCAGTACATTGATTTTTAATTAAATAGTACAATTGATTGTTGACAACACCCCAGAATGAAGTGTTTTATGAAATGATTTTTAATTGAAGTTGGCTATACCTTATTCATTTGTTTATTATGAATTTAATCACTGGAATCATTTTTGCTGTCATTCATGATAATATTTTTGTTATATATTAAATTTCGTTATGAAAGATAACTTGTCAGTTATCTGACATGTGAATGCTTTGCTATTTTTTCTATCATGATCGACACATATCCCTAGAATTTACAAATAGGGAAGTCATTTAAAGGGACTATGTATAGATTTTATTCTTATAAATCGTTATTCAGTTCTCGATCTCGTTATTCAGTTTGTTCTCAAATGGTATGTAACTTGATCATTTTGTAAACATCGTTGAAACTAATAACCAGGAACTTTACTGTTCTATAGTTATCGAATTAAAATCTCATTATCGTTTCTCGCATTTTTTGTTACTTTAACCATGTAACAATTTTAATCTTGTACCTTTGTTAAAATTGCCAAAACTCTTTTTAGTTTTTGTAAAATCGTTGCAATTGATATTAAATTACAATAATTGAAGATTCCTGTTATTTTCCAGATTTCATTTTTAAATCTGAATGCAATTTTATAGAATATTAATGTCTAAATTTCTTATCTATTCTTTACAGTGATAAGTACAATCTAACATGAAGGTATTCTCTATTCTTTTTTGGTTATATTTTCATTTTGTTATATAAAAGTTTCTTTTCTATTTTTTTAATATTAAATTCTATTTATATATATATATATATATATATATATATATATATATATATATATATATATATATATAGTTCTAATTATTTAATGTTGAATAATCTATTTGCAATTAGATTGATTGTTTATTCACAATGAATGTCAATTTAACCATTGATCTGCATTAAGATTTTTTTTTCAAATATGATTTAAAAGGATAATTTTAATTAAATTCATTTATAAATGTTTGAAGTGTTTATTATGTGAGTATTTTAGTGTTATCAGTACAGTTGATTTATTAAGAAACTTTTTTCTTCAATATTTAAATGGAAAAATTTGTGCTATATACTAACCCTGAGCGAGCTCTGTTTTTCTTTTTCAGAAAACTTGTGATTACTTTAGAAACATGTAATTAAATTTTTATTTATTGAGGGAAATATACATCACTTTTTTTTTTTGAAGAATTCAAGATGTTTGGTCTTATTATTACTGAATTTTCTTACATAAATTTTCTGATTATACTGTTAAAGGTGTCACACTTAAAAGCATTTAATTTATTATTACTGTTTTAGTTTTTCTAGATTCATACTGTGAATAATTGATCATATTTTAATGCAATGATTGAGTTAGGAAAATTTTGACTGAATGATAAACCTATGTTGTCTATATTTACATGCAACTCTAATTGTTGAGTTATGTTATAGAATCAAGCATTTGTTGCTTATATACATTGAATTGTATGTGACTTTAGTTTAAATTTGAGTTATTTGTAGAACTTTTATTTAGGTAGGAATATCAGTCTCCTAATCAGTCACATTAAAATATAAGATTTTGTTATTTTTCATTAAATGTTCATTTAATAGCAGTATTATGGGAGTGAAGACAACTATACTATTTTTTTTTATTAATCTCAAAACACTTTCATAATTATATTATCGTTACAATCATTCGTTGTGTTCCAGGATTTAGACTTGAAATTATTATTTGATACTAAACTTATCCAAGTATATACGTAGTATTTCTGATTTACATTTTTAATAATTAGTAAAATGAGGCATGTTTTCATGAAACTGAGTAATAACACCTGTAAACTAAATATAAAAATACATAAATAATAATTTAAAAAATTTAATGATTAACAGAAAATTTTATTCAAGTAAGTGCCAACCTTTTAATAAAAGTGTAGGATTAAAAAAAAGATTAATTACAGCTAAAAAGAATAATTACAGCTAAAAAGAATAAAAGAAGGATTTTTCTTTTAGTTTTACTAGGTGACATTCAGTAGAGAAATCCTAAGATTTTAAAAAGTATTGAAGGTGCTTTAAAATTATTTGCAAAGTGTTAACTTTTAATGGAATGATTTATTTGATGTTTATGTGTGTCTGTATGATTCTTAACTCTTTTGCTTCTAAAAATATCCTTAAATCGCATAAATGAGTGCTTATGAATTTCTTGTACATAAGGAGTTAAAATTGCTGATAAGCTGAATGTGGTTTTTGTTGCTTAAATAGTATGATTTTTCAAAAATATATCTAATTAAATTTACTTGTATTCTTCCACATAAAGAAATATTTCATTTGTGAAGTTGCTGCTTATTTAAATAATTTCTCTTTTATACCAAATTCAAAATTTATTTTATTGTGTACAATTATGCATATAGAGCTTTAAAAGTAACTAGCAATTTGTTTGTATCCAAATGCTTGTTTAATATATAAAAAAAATAGGCTGAGCATTTTCAAGATTTTCAGTTGTGAGTTATGTTTGTTCAAATGAGATGCTAGCAATATATTGAAAATTATGTTGAAAGCTTGTTTGAACTGCCTTTATATTGAAAGCATAACATTCACTGATCCAGCATTAATGCACATGCATTATCTTCAACTTCATTATTTAATATCAATCAATAGTTTCTGTAAAGAATAGCGTGTGCTAACAATGATATTATTTCAGACAGTTGATATAAAGGAGTTAATAGAAATGTTTTTATGAGTTCAATGTAATTTAAAATTCATAGGGTAGAGCCAGGGAAAACAGATTCTACAGCTATTTGTGGTAAGATTAGCTGTTAAGTGATTTGTAAAATGGTTCTTCATGAGAAGGCTTCATACTAATTTGTTTGAGATATTAAAGTTCATTTGCATATTTCATTAAGCAAACAAACACTTCGAATAAATTTGTCTAGTATACATTTAGCATAAGGTGATCTTATCTCTACTTTGTTCAAGCTGAAATAGGTTTAAACTGCAGGTCCTACTCTAATTATACCTTATGTGGAACAATTTAACCATTAAGTGGCAAAACAACCAATCTATCTTGCTCTTTGCATTTTGATAAAAATTATAAAACACCATTAGACAGGATGTAAGATTAGGGTTTTTATCCTATAAATTAATTGAAAACAATAAAAATAAAGCTGTAAAGCATATTTTTTTTAAAATCTGATTAAAAAAAGATGTAATATTAAACTACATTGATTAATAGTATATATGTATTTTTTTACTTATTGTATTCATTATATAAATTAAGGCTACCCAATCATATTAACAATATTAGTATAAAGGGAGTTAGTTTTCTTAACATGATCAGTATTTTCTTGTTTTAAAGATCAATTGGTAAAAAATTAAAAATTATTTCCATTGGGGTTTTTATAATGCATTTTAGTATTCATTGTGTAATTTGTCTTTCTGGAGGACTTTTCATTGATAGTAGGTTGTATTCATGTATCGCAAGGGAAACTACCCAGAGAACTCCAAAGCACCCATCTCAACGAACATATGTGCAGAAGTCTGTAGTAGAACATATATCTCATTGTTCAATAGTCGCTGGGATTGAACCGTAAAGTTCGTGCTTCGAAAAACCTGTTCTACCACTAGGTCCATGTGAGCCCTGGAAGAGTTTCTTTATTAATTGTTTTATGTTTCATTCATTATAAGCTTTAGATTATTTCCTACTTTTCTTCTATAGCATTAACAATTGACCATTGAGTGCCAAACAAACCAATCCTAACCCAAGTCCCTTGAAATTAGCAAACTGTTCCTCAGTTGTGCTTTAGTTTTCCTCATATTTGATGGACAATCATGTAATAAGGAATTCCAGTTTTATTAATTAAACAGTTATACTAGATTAAATTTACCAAGATTTTGAGGGAAATTTAATTGTACATTAGCTATCACAAGTTTTTTCTTCAAAAGGATAAAAATTTTCAAGCTTAATACTCTACAGCGTTTTATTTATGTTTGTTGATAGCAATTGAAATGTATACTATTAAAATTTCATTCAGCATTTCCAGTAACTTATTTTTATTTATTTTATATAATTAAGAAAATAAAAGGAATGTTTATTTAAAATTACTTTGATTTAAATATTAACATTGCAATTTATGTGATTGTTTTTTGATATAGATTTACTATCTGATTAATTGTTTACAGCTTTGAATTGTAAAAAATAGTAATTATCAAAAATACTTAAAGCTTTTTTAAAGTAATGTTTCTTTATTTTATCTTATTTTGTTTATCATTTTGAAAAGATTTAAAGAATTTTTTATAGCTTTTCCTGGTTTCTTATGAATCAGACTTTAATTATAAAATTATCCTGTCATAATTATCTCAACTAAGCCTTCGTACATCACAAACCTAAATGAATTTAGTTAGAATCATAATGTCTTTTATGGAAATGAAACACTTCTTTAATTATAGTGGATGGTAAAGATTAATTTCATAACTTTGAACCAAGCATTTAATCATACAATTGAAATAATATTTTTATTTTACTAAGTTAATAATTAATATTTCATGTAAAATGAGTCATTTTTTAGTGTAATATATTTTAATTTGACTATATATTTTAATATGATTGATATTTTAATTTAATTGATTTAATTTTTAATATGAATAAAGTTCAGTCTTTGAAAATTGTTAAATTATTATCTTTAAATAGAAAAGTGCCGTATATTTTAATAATATATATTATTTGGATTTAATAGCTTTTTCAATTTATTGCTTAGTTATGAATGTTCTGATTATATTTTATATTAATTAGAAGTCAAATTAGATTCTGCAACTTGTCTTGACATTTACCTAAACTTGATATATTCCAAAGTGATATTTTTCATAATTCTTGATGTTTACTTTTTTCAATATTTTTATTTACTTTTTCAATATTTCATCATTGTTGTCTGCATCATAGTCATATGATTCCAAGCACAATACAAACTGATTAACTTTTCTGGGGAAATTATGGATGCAGATTTTTACGAAAATTTTTAATTTTACTTTTTGTTCAATACAAATAAAGGGCTGATCCAATTAACTCGTGAATTAATAAAGCAAAGATAAATGTAAATCATTCAAAATTTCTTTTGAAATTTTTTAGCTCGAATTTTTGTAAATTCAGAAATACAATAATAAAGTTAATTTAACAAGAATTAATTGCATTTAAAATAAAAATATATCCAAGTATAGATAAGAAACATGAAGTATATGCTGGTGGAGAAAAAGTGACTGTAGAACAATGCATTAAACAATACTGCCCCTAGAGCCATTGATGGGCTTTATCACTGCCTTTATATTTTTAAACTCCATAGACGGCTTTCATGTCCACACAGTTTAGAACAGGGGTGCACAACCTTTTCAGAATGAGGGGCCAAAATATGAAATAAGATTATGTTGAGGGCCAAAGCAGTACGTAAATGTTAAAACATGTTATAAACGTGAAAACACTGTTTTTTGTGGCAATACACATGAATTGTAATTGTTAATTTACTTATTTATTTATGCAAACATTATACAATAAAGTAATAAAACACAAACATTATAGATATGCTTAAAATACTTTATTTCCAGAAAAAACTTGAAATTGAATAACGGGAGAAAACATTTTGGTAATTATACAAAGAACACAATTTAAATTTTGAAAAAAATTAGTAAAATTTAATGTGATGGCTATGACTGAATATTTGAAGTTATTGATTTTATGTTGGGCTTAAGATTCGTTGTGGCAATACTAAAACAGAAAAAAGGTTCTCATCTGCTATTCTATTTCGTATTTTTGATTTGTTTAAATTCATTAAAGAAAAAGTTTGCTCACAAATAATATTTATTCTGATGTAGAATCGTTTTCTTATCAGATTTTTTCTTTTGTTTATTTGAAAGAGTCTCATTTCTTTTTAAATTAGTCTTATTTTATTAACAACATTCGCGGGCCAACTTTAAAGGCGACGCGGGCCAATTTTCACCCGCGGGCCATAGGTTGTGCATCCCTGGTTTAGACGTAAAATAGTTGTCTAATGTGATAAATATCTCTCTCTTAATTTAAAAGTTTTCAGCTGTATAAGATGTTTTGAGAGAGGAATGTTTAGTTACACTAAATGATGAAATTTTATACTATTTTTTTATTTTTATCTTTTTTGTTATATGAAACAATTGTTTTTAAATGTTATGAAATCTTGATCTTGAATTATTAGAAAAAGTCTTAATAAAAAAAACTTGTAATAATTAAAAAAAATTAAGGATTTTTTAAAAAAAATTAAGTGATAAAGTAAAATTTAAATAAGTTGTGATAAAATAATTCACATAACACTTGTGTTATCAATGAAGATATTTTATATTAAACTTTTTAAAATG